>CM061525.1:88628635-89196135 GCA_030068015.2 Neoceratitis asiatica | reverse complement strand
GAAACATAAGTGAATTTTATTTGAAACACAAGCAAAATGTTAAGGTTACAATGTAAAAAACAGTGTAAAAATTTAACTAAATTTGCGTGCTTCAACTACCAATAGTGAATTACTACTTTGGCTACAAATAATCTCTAATAAATCTTTGTGGAATGTGAGTTAAATTTTTTTTGCTGCATTAAATTTATAAAATTTGTAAATTTTAAAAACGGCTTCTAGGTTTTGGTCATAAAAGAAAAAATATTTGTGGATTGTAAGTGGATCATATGTGGATTGTATGTGGAATGTATGTGGAATGTAAATAAAATTGCTTATAAAAGCATTTAAAATATTTGTATTTAATAATAAATATTTTTAAATTAAGTGAAAATATATTCTTTTTACAATTAATGCGAAGAAGTTGCATAACTTGGCATTTGGTTATGAAAAAAAAATCAGCTGCATGGCGTATAGATAATATTAAAGTCAATATTGAAAATTGGCTATTAAAGCACGTGTACTTTTTTTAAGATTAAAAGGCTGGGTTTTTTTTTCTTAATTTTTTAAGTTTGATGAAAATTCCGAGCAGTTAATATTAAAAAAATTTTTTTTAATATAAAGAATTCAAAGTAAATATTAAAAGATTTAAAAAATTTTATTATTTTATTTTTTCCCCATAACAAAGAAATCATAGAAAAGAAATTTAAAAGCTTTCAGCAATTATTACTTAAATTCTCCCAATTTTTGCGTCAAAGCAATGACAGCTGATAACAAAAAAAAAAAAAAAAAAACAATTCATTTTTTTATCACGAAATTTATTTTATTTATAGATTTTAATACTTTTCTACTAATTTAGCTGCAATCTTAGAAATTTAAATATTTCGCAAGCAAAGAAATACATTTTTTGTGCACACAAGCTCCACACGTACGACAGAGAAGCAAACAAAAAATCAAAATAAAAAAATATATGAACAACAGATGCGTGAAGAGATGAATGAATTGCTGTTCGATCGATTTTTATTTTTATGTTATTATTTATTTATCTTTTGTATTTTTTATTATTTTTTTTTTGAACTTTTTTTCTACGCCATATCGTGTAGATTCGCTGATGCGGCATAAATGCGGCGAAGGCAGCAAGTGAATGAGCAATTTGTTTTATGCAAATACTTACTCAATAATAAATGATTAAGCATTTTACGCATACGCGCATCGTCGGCAAGCGCGTATATAAGTATATCACATCAAACAAATCTACATTCACACACAGTGCATATGGTAAATTCATATTTTCATATTTCCATGCGAATGCCTTGTAGCATATTTGTATTGATGTAATTGGCTTAGCGTGTAATGCAATCAGTAAAATTTGTTTCATAGAAATACATGTATACATGTATAAATATGTTTGAGTACATAAGTAGCACATGTATGCGCATAGCAAATAGCTGGGAGTCAAGCAAGATTATACGATGTATACGTTACGTGTGTACATAATAATTTCATTATAATTACAATAATAATGCTTTCCTCAATATTTAATGCTGGAGACGTATGGTCTCCCGTCAAATTTTCAGTTCAAGTAATGTCAAAAGCTGTGGATTGTATGAGAATCTGCTTTGTACAGCAATAAAAATATCTGTGTCTGATCAAAAATTGTACTCTATCATATTTTTTAGCAGAAAAACTTGTGGAATGCATGTGGATCGTAAGTGGATTGTAATCGAAAACATGCAAAATAGTTTTCAAATCATTTGAAATGGATATACTAAGTACAAAAAAATACAGCTTGCAAATATTTTGAGTAAAAATAGCTTGTGAACTGTATACAAATCGTATGTGGCATGCATTTTAAAGCATACGAAAATAGTTGGCACATCAAAAGAGAATTATGTATGTTTAGTAAAAAAAATATGTCTTATGGATGTTTTGAGTAAAAAAAAGTGTAGACTGCATGTGGTTCGCATGTTGCACGTAACTGAAAATGAAAGAAAAATAGCTCGAACGACAATAAAATAGTGTATATCAGTACAAATTATATATATATCATGAAAATTATAATTTTAGCAAAAGTAACGCCAACAACTGTGGATTGTATGTAGTTATGCTTTGTATAACAATAAAAATAAATTTATTGTAATAAAAACTTGCAGTCTACCGAATTTTAGGCAGAAAAATTTGTGGAATGTATGTGGATCGTAAGTGGAATGTAATCGAAAAAGTGGAAAATAATTTCCAATGCTATAAAGTTGTATATATAAGTAAACTTTATGCCCTTAGAAAAGATTTGCAGCCAAAAACTTGTGGACTGTGTTTGGAACATAATTAAAAATACACGGAAATGGTTAACTTGAACTTAAGAAAAATGTATACCTTTACGAAAATTCAATTATTATAATCAAATTAAAAATTAAAACAAATTAAAAATTTCAACTTTTAAAAATGAAAAAAAAAATCGAAAAATATATAAGATGCTCCAAACTTTCACATCACTTTAATAAATGAGGAAAAATTTCTATAAGCATACGTGTAATATAAATAGCACATTTCAAAGTCCAAATATGACAAATACACCCACCCAAATCATATCTTCAATATATGAACAATTTTAGAGTTTTAACTGCAAAATTTTCAAAAATCGAAGCGCTGAGATTTATATAAATGATTATAAATTCCATTTTAGTCTTAAATTACCTTATATTAGAGTCTTAGTTCACGTTTTCTCATGAAAATTGTGTGGAACATATGTGGATCGTATGTGGAAAATATGTGGAATGTAAGTTTAAAAGTTCACAAAGGCATTTCCAAAACTTTCCAATTCATGTTGTAGTTCAACACTAAACAAATCCATTAAATTTGCTTGGAAAATATTGCTGATGCGTTAAAGTTTTCCAAAAAAAAAAATTCCCCTAAAATGAAAATATGTTAATCACTTGTATTAAAGACTTTCAGAGTATTATTGAGGCCTTTATATAAAATTTTCACAAAAATCCCAAAAAAAAATCAACTCCACTCAACTGCAGAGCAGCTAGAAGGCAAATAACGTGTATATGTCCATGCACATATATACATAAATTTATATTTAATTAAGCTTAGAAAGGATATGGGGTATTACACGAAAATTGTTAGTCTATTTAATAGGTATTTATGTATCAGAAAACAAACACATACATATATACATGTATGTATATGCTGAACAAGAGGCGAGCTCATAGCACAGCAAGGGCACGCATTCAATTCGCAACGGGGAACAATAAATTAAAAGGTTACAAGCCGAAAGTTAGTAATGCTTTGATGAACAAATCACTTGAGTCGTTGGGACGATGACGAGACGAAGAGACCACGAGAAAGCTGAGAGAGGTTGAGGGCTGTAGGCCAAATTCAATGGCATTTGGCGTTAGTGTGGTAGCTCGGCTGCCTTCAATTTGTTTATATATATATGTGTGTGTATGTGTGTGTTGTTGTTATTGTTGCCTTGACGTGCTTGCTTACTACTTGCCAAAGCTACGTTGACCACTACTCATAGGGTCAACCGTGGCCATGTACCGTTGTTTGTTGCTTGTCAATTTGGCAACGCAACGCAGCGGCGAACAAGTGAGTGCGGAATAATTCCCAAAAGTGTCGATAGGTAAGGTGACGACGAGTGAGCGATGATGATGACGATGTGGAGCAGGAGAGTGTGGGTGGGTGGGTGAGTGATGGTGGTGGGCAAGTGTCAGCGAGGGAGAGTGTGAATGCCAGTTGTTACAAGTTGTTGGTGCGTCGGGGCGTATGCGTGTTTTGTTTTCGTATTACAATTTGTTGTTGTTGTTGTTTTCCTGTATATTTTTCTGTTGTTTTTCGTTGGGATTTTTTTTCTATTTTTTTTTTTTTTTTTCCTTTGCCTCAACATGTCTCTATACTCGCCCATTATGGTGTAAAGCAGTTTCAGTGTCCATTTCACACACACTTAACTACATATAACATACTCGTAGTGCGTATGTATGTATGCACTTATGTGTGTATTCATATAAATGCCTTGACAACAAATATTCTCACTCCACTAAAGTGTACTTTTACTGGCTTTTAACCATGTTTATCCTGTCACTTGTTATCTGTTATTGTATTGTGTTTGCTTGTATTTGTTAGCTCTGTTGTGTGTGTGTGTGTGTGTGTGTTTACCAGCGCGCTTGTGTGGATCAAGAAAGTAAACAATGTTAATGCATAAAACATGCAACAAGCGTTTGGTTAGCTGATGTTGTTGTAATATTTTTTGTTGTTGCTTTTTTTTAGCCTGCATAAAGAGCTCATAAATATTTATTAGATTTTAAATGTGCTTATTTGGAAAGACTGAAAAAAAATTTTGCAATAAAAAAAATTATAAGAAAAGGCTGCGGGAATTTTTAGCAAAAAAAATTAATATTAAAAAAAATGAATAATAAAAAAAATTAAAATTTTTTATTAATATGTATTTTTTAAATTTTTTAATTAGTTTAATGCTTCTGTTTATGACAGCCTCCTCCAAAAGAACTAAAAGTTATTATAAATAATAAATATAAAGCGAGGCAGAAATTCTAAAATTTCTAAAATAAAAAAATTTTAAATAAAAGTACTTAAATAAATCATTTAAGGCTTTATGAACAATCGGCTTTAAGTTTTAAATTTTAAATGCGGCAAAACAAACAATTTATAAGGTTTTTTATGTAGTTCGCATGCATGCAAGGCATAAATATTTCTGAACCTTCTAAAATATAGAAATTTTTCGTTTGCTATAAAATAACGCGGAGACTTACATGTGGAATGTATGTGGAACATATGTGGATCGTATGTGGAACATATGCGGTTGAAATATTTTAGATATACTTTATGTTAGAATGAATATAACTACTCAACCAACTAAGCTGAATTCAGATTAAATACATGTGGAACATAAAGTTTATTAACCACTAATCGTGGAGAAAGAAATTTTACTAAAAAGCTTCGCTGAACAAAATTTCATTACATGCCAAAAACTAAAATACTCAATTTGCTGTACATACGTATGTATGTATGTTTATGTCTCTACTCTTGCCGATATTCACACCCTGCTTGTCTATTGGCTATGTTCCATCTTTAAATAATCATTCATCCAAAACTTTTTAACAGAACAAAGTGTGTTTAGCGCGCATGTAACAGATTAACATGGTGTCAACTTGTTGTTTTGCAAACCAATCGGTATTTAATAATCAAAATAAATTGAAATGGTTGGCTCTAGGGAGTCCCTCTGAGGTGTGAAGTGTTTTCACACTAGAAAAAAAAACTTTAGACTTTATTTTCAAAGAACGCATGCATTTAAATATAAAATTGTGCTTGTAACATTAAAATGTACAAAATATTTAAAGAAAATCGTGTGGAACATATGTGGATTGCATGTGGAACTTATGTGGATCGTAAGTGAAATTTTAAGTCGCAAGTTAAAACGATGGCAAATTTATACTACATATATGTATACGTATTTGAAGACATAAAATACAAGAATTTGTACATTCTTGCTTGAAAATAATACATTTTGAAACGCCAATATTGACAGAAGGGTTTTATGGCATTAAATAATATAAAAGCGAGTTTAAAATGGTGATTTTCACTTAGAAAAAATGTGGAACATATGTGGATTGCATGTGGATCGTATGTGGAACATGACTTTAAACGTTATGCAATGCATTTCTAAGGCTTTGGTGTAGAATTTGTCGTTCACATTTTATAAAATTTGTTTAAATTTTCCTAAAACTACTAAAAATAAATTGATTTTAATTACTTCATTTTAAGTATGCGAGGTACCTTTGAATCACCAAAGCTTAAGTAAATTTTTTTCCCAAAATAAAATTACACGAAAATATATCCAAGTCTACTTAAATTTTACTCCCCAAATGAAATTTAATTTAAATGATATTGAACGTGTGTGGATTGTATGTGGATCGTATGTGGAACGTGATTTTAAACTTTCTGTACTAAATTTCCATGACTGCTATAGAATTTGTCGTTTAAATTTTATAAAATTTCTTTAAATTTTCCTAAAACTACTAAAAATAAATTTATTTTAAATACTTCATATTAAGTCTGCGAGGTATCTTTGGATCACCAAAGCTTAATTAAATATTTAAGTATTTTTTTTTTTTTCAAAATTAAATTCCACTCTATTAAAATTTTGCACTCTTCAAATCAAATTTAATTTTCACATAAAATTTTAAATGCTAAGCCTTGCGGCTTTTGCGGTGATTTGAGGAGTCGTAGACATTATACACACCTCCATACATATGCAAATATGTGCTCAACTAGTTATTTACGCTCTTCAAGCGTGAAATAAATTCATTTTAATGGCATAAATATATATTGATATGCAAATACAAATACATATATGTATGTATGTATGTACAGATATCGGAAAATACACTTAAACAAGTGGTTAATTACTTAATTAGAAATTACGCGATTAAAATATTAAGGGAGCTCTGAGTATGAAATCGTATACATATACATACAAACAAATATAAGTGGCTTAAAACGGATAGAAATTTCAAGTACAAAACTCTTTTACTTATTTTTTTTTATTACAGCGCAGAATTTTCATTTAAAATTCTCACATTAATTGAGTTTGGTATTAATTCGCATTTAATTTTGTTGTAAATTCATTTAGCGCCAAGCACGTTAATCTCATTTCATTTCACATTTCTTTGCACTCACATAACATACACACACAAGACACACATACACACACACCCACACACATTAAACCCTCCTCTAAAGTTGCCTTACAAAATTCCAACCATGCATATGCTATAGATAAAGCGCGACAACATTGCCGAGCGACATGGCGTATACGTAACAACGCTTGATATGGGCTGGCATGAGTGCATAAATAAAAATGTTAATCATACGCCATGTGGGGCCCAAATGCAAGATATATACGCAGTATATGTATGTAATAAAAGGCACAAATAGCGAAAGTAGAGAAGAAAGAGAAAATGAAGAAGAAGCAGAGTATACAACGACAAACAATGCAGAGGGCCAACGACAGACAGACAGAGAGACAGACAGACAATGAATGCGCATAAGAGTAAATAATGAATGGAAAAAAAATATAATATGCCTGCGCACCACTATTGACGCACGCATTGATAAAAACTAATGTGGGAGGTGGATAGCAAAAAAAAAAAAAAAAAAAAAAAAATATCAACAAAATGCAAAAAATGCAGCAAAAAAGGCAAGAAGAATAAAAAGAAGGAAAGTATGTATGCGCAATTGCAGTCAAATTCACATAAGCTCCTCCATTTATATGTATCTACATACATACATACATCTATACGTGCAACTTGTAGTGATTTTGTTGATTGTAAGCAGCTTTGGGTCGTACGTTGGCAGACAGAGGTCGGTTAGTATGCATATATGCATACACACACATACACATTCATACACTCAAGTTTCATATATACATATAGGTTGAAGGACGTTGAAAATTTTTGTATAACAATTTATAGTTCAACAATAATGAAAGCCTGTCGAGTTGAGCTTTAACTTTTTTTTTTTTCATCTGCGTATGCAATGCTGTCGGTATGTTACTATACTATGTACGTATGTATGTTTGAGTACGCAGTACGTACTTTCACTGAGGCCTCGTGTTTTTTTTTTGTGCCACCACAAAAAAATATCAAAAAAAGGGCAAAAAAAAACCAGGAAATGTGGCACAACACAAGCCGTGTAGTCTAGTAGAGTAGAGTTTTGCTCAAAAAATAGCACAGCGCTCTTGCGTGGGTGTTGAATTGCACAGTTCTGCTTTATTTATTTTATTTTCTTTCTTTTTCTTTGTTCTTCAGTTTTGTATGCGCACAATTACTATTTGCTCATTTCGATATTTATTTTCATTCTTTACTTTACTTTTGTGGAAATTTGCAGCATATGCGCCATATGTACTTATACATATGTATGTAAGCGCATATTATAAAAATAGAAGTGAATGTTTTAAGTATAGCAGAGTAGTAGAAATTAATAATAGAAGAGTGTGGGTGTGGAAGGTTATTTTTAATTTATACCAGTTTTCAAATTTAGACCAGTTTTCAAATTTATACCAGTTTTCCATTTAAGAATAGCTTAAGAATTCAGACCAGTTTTTACATTTATGTCAGTTTTAGATTTTAGGCCAATTTTTTTTTTAATTTTTACCAGTTTTAAAATTTAGACCGCTTTTCCAATTCATTTCACATTTCACAAGTTCTAAATAAGACTACTTCATAAATTTAGACTAGTTTATAAATTTAAGGCAGTTTTCGAATTAAGACTTTTTTCAATTTAGACCAATTTTTGTAATAAATATCAATTTTTAAATTTTCACTAGTTCTTCAACTTAGAAAAGTTTTTAACTTAAGAACAGTTTTTAAATTAGACCAGTTTTTAAGTTAAAACTTATTTTTCAAGTTATACTAGTTTTAAAATTAACATAAGTTATTAAATTTATTTCTAAATGTTTATTTAAATTAGACCAGTTTACATTTGATTTAGGTCGGTATTTAACTTTAGACCAGTTCTTATTTAAGTTTGTATTTAATTTAGTTTTAAACTCAGAGCAGTTTTTAAATAAGACTACTTCTTAGATTTAGAACAGCTCTTGATTTGAGGCTAGTTTTTGAATTCCGACAAAGTTTTGAGTTTATACTAGTTTTAAAATAGCTGCCAGATACTGAATTAGTGCTAGGTTTAAAATATATACCAGTTTTCTTTAATTAAAAGTGCCTTTAAGCCACTGGTATAAATCTATACCAGTTCCCAAATTAATTAATTTTTTAAATTTAGAACAATTAATTAAAAGCACTTTTTATCAGTTCGATTTGAATAGTACATAAAATTTACCAATATGTGTTGGAAATTAGTAAATAATAGTAGTATACACAAAATAATTGTGGATCGTATGTGGAACGTAAGTGGATCGTATGTGGAACATAACTCGAAAATGTGTAAAATGCAAGAAAAATAGTTCAAAAGACGTATACCAAATGATAAACATTTTTCGATATATTAAAATCAAATTGAGCAATAAAACTATATCGATATATATATGTATATACATATACATTAGAAAACTATAAAATTAAAAAAAAAAAACATTTTAAATCTGTTAACGACTTCTGAAGCAAATAAAGAAAAAAATAGTGGAATTTTTTCATTATTATTTTTTATTTTATCTTTTTATCTTAACTGCCTAAAAATTATTTACATTTATGTAGATAAATATTCATTTGTAGTAGTATACATATGTGTGTAGCTTTTAGTGCGGTTTTCCGTAATCTCGTTATGACCATTGTTTACCTTACGGCGCGCGCCCACATTAGACTCATTTATTAACTTAAATGCCAATTAAAGTGATTTATAAGTATTAATTGCCGAAATCAAATAATAAATTTACAATACGAAGATGTGCACATATGTACAATGGCATAAACATAAAATACATAACATATGTATGGATGCGTATGCCTAATATAAACAGGTGCGAAAATATTCACGCGCTAACATGTAAACATATGTACATATACTTAGCGAATCTACATACATACATATTTATGTATATGGCAACGTAATGGATGGCTATCGAGCGAAATGACTACTGGAATGTATGCACTGAAGCTGTTTTCGTAAAATTTTTATTTTCTGAATTATTATCCATTAAGTGAATACGAAACTACTGTATAAAATGTTTTAGAAACGCTAAACATGCCAATTTTCAAGGAAAATATCATGTGGAACATATGTGGATCGTATGTGGAACGTAATCAAAACTATAAAATAACTCATTTACAGTCATTAAAACCTTATTGCATGTTAAAGTCACTTTAAAAAATAATATTTTATTAACCCTAAGACTACTATTACAGCTGGCCATCTAACAAATAGCCCAAAAGTACACGTTTCTTATTGTTTACAACACAAAATAAGCTTTTATGCATTTCTATCTTCTTATATCATTGTTTTCTAAGTTTTGTAAACATTAAATTGTTAAGTAAATATCATTAAAATTTACATCTGGTTTGTCTTAGCGCATTTATTTCACAATAGCCATATGTACATGTGCATGCATGTATGTATTTTCACATGAACATATCTAAATAACATTTTATGTGCAGTGAAATTGGCAAAGGATGTTTATATATTAATCAAAAAAAATTCTTTATAATGATTTTTATTGTTTGGTATCTGCATTTGTTTGGATTTGCTGTAATAAGTTGTTGCTGTTTTTTCATTACTGCAAGAGCATAGAAATGCCGAAGCTTAATATTGTGCAAGACAATTATAATGCTTTGCCAATCATTGGGGAGACGAAAATGTAAACACGAGCAATGCTGTAGCAAAAAAAAATAAGCTAACAGAATTTCACAAATGTTTACTCTACCTTTAGAAGAGTTTGTGAATTTTTTCGAACATAATTTTTTCTATTGTGTAATAATTATGCGAAAAATGTGTAGAAATATGTATTTAAAAAGCAGTTACAGAGAAATACTTTTTCTAATAGCGTTAATGTTAATTGAGGATTTTTTTGGATCAAAACCGTTATGTGGAATGTAAGTGAAAAGTAATGAAATAAGAAAAAAAAATTAAAATTATCTGAGTGTATTAAAGTTGCCTTTCGGTCTTAATTCGTGTGGATCGTATGTGGAACGTATGTGGATTGTATGTGGAACATAAATAAATATTTTTAAAAACAAGTTTTTTAATTTTTTTGCACTAATTAATGCTATAACTTCAAACAAGAAGCATCCATTTATTGCTCTTGCTAACTGCGAAATCATATAATAGAGAGTAAAATAAGAACTTACCTCACCTATGTTTATACATATATAGTTGAAAGGTAATAAAATAAGTGAAATAATATATTTAGTGTCTACTAAAAATAAAATTTCTAGCCGAATACTAGTGTTGAACACATGTTGAACGTATGTGGGTAGTATATGGAACGTAAATTAATAGTTTCCGAAAAATGATTTTCAACTCCTTTTTTTACAATTTATGCCTTAATTAGAAAAATGGTACGCGCAGTAATTTCGTGTGGCTCTTGCTATCTGCGAAATGATAAAACGCAAAGAAATAACGGCTAACTAACGTCTACAGAAGTGGAACGTAGCGAAGTGACGAAGAAAACTTCTTTTGAGCCAATCACAACTACTTAAAACGCTACTTTAGACGAAATGTATGTCAAATATATGTGGAACCTATGTGGATCATATGTGGAACTTAAGTCAATAACTTTCGAAAAGTGTTTGAAAACATTTCCGATGCTTTGTTTTTACAAAGTATACTCAAAAAGCAGTTATTTTTGGCTTCGGCTGCCACTTTTGGCGTTTTTTGAATAAAATTTAAAAAAAATTTAATAGAAACTAAATCTGTTTCAACTTAAAAATATGTAAGAAAAACAGATATGCGCACACATCGCAAAAAAACAATAAAAACTTTAATTAATATATCGTGAATCTTCAAGCGATTCCTGTTTCCTGTTCTCAAGTAAACATATGCTCAATAATAAATTATCTTAAAATTCAAAAAGTGCGCTAAGTTATTAATCCAGAACGGAAATTTATTATCTACAAAAGCAGTGTTGAAAGAACACGGTCTTTGCTCCACAAATTATATTTTTGATAAACTATTCAAATTTACGCTGGCGAAGATTATTCGCACACAGTCAAGTGTTTTATTAATGAGTTGTAAACAAGGAAGTATGAATATTCATATGATTAGGTTTACATAGACGGAAAGCATAGATTTTAACATAAATAATATTGTTTCCAAAATTTTTTCTCTTTATAAAAATTTTTCATAATTTTTTTTTTAAATTTTTTTTTTGTTTTTTGTAAATTTATAATTTTTTTACTGCTTGCGTTTTTATGCCAGCGAAATTGTGTGTGTTTTTCGCTGACGTTTTCACAATCAAATTTTTCCAAAATACGCAAAAATTTTGTGTAAATACAAAATTAATTCTTATTTATTTACACACTCAAATTTGTTTACAATGGTAAATAGCGGACATTGGTGAAGTTCATGGTAAACAGCTATAAATAATTGCTGTGAGTCTACCGGAAATTTCTGCAGCTTAAAAATATATTTACTTAGAGTGCGTTATCAAAGTTTGCGAAGCGGGAAAAATATTTAGAGATATACATAAAAGAAAAAAAAATTTTTTTTGCGTAAATTATATTTAAATAGACTTGAAAAATTGTCTAAAGCCATAACATGTTTACTTATGATGTGCTTTAACGTTTTATTGTGCAAAATAGTTAAAATTAGCATTGTACGGTAAGTTTATGCTGTGGAACATGTGTGGGAGATATTTGAAATACATTAGAATTATAGAATATTTCTTAAAAATGGACATGTAGTTTTAATACGTGTAAAAGTGATGTGGAATGCATGTGGATTGTATGTGGAATGCATCTCTAGAACGTCTAGAAACAATTAAATCCGAGTTTTGACTTTGAAGCGATAAAAATTTTGCGAAATTAGCAGCTTTTACCTTTATTTTTCTTGGTTCTAATTTTTTTCTCAAATGCTTATTACAAGTACATTTAGAAGGTTAACTATAATAAAAAATTCAAATAACCATTACTCAAGCATCTTATTTATGTTTAATGCTTTAAAAATTATACCATATTTAGGAAATTCATGAATTTTTTTCAAATTATATTTTTTTTGGATACTTTGTTGCGGCATTTTTGTGGAAGATAAGTAAAGTAACCAAGAACTTCAATTTTTTCTAAAAAAAAATTACAATACATGTTAAAAATGCACTTAAATGGTGTGGAATGCATGTGGAACATATGTGGATCTTATGTGGAACGTAACTGCAAAATGCGTAGAAACAACTTAAATAGATTTCTAGCACTATTCCGAAAATTTTGTTGTTGAAGTAATTATTTCTACTGAATTTGTTAGCTATATTTTATACTCACACCCATTCTATGCTCAGCAGTTTATCTCTAAAACCCTTACCACCTTATTTTTACCTTATTTCGCATTAATTTTTACTCCACTTTTGTGAAACTTATTACAAATTCAATTGTTTTTTTTTTTTTTTAATTTGCTCTTGGCTTTTTGTATTGTACTTTATGTAGTATTTAATGTCTTACAATTGTGTTTTGAATTCTTGAGTTTTTTTTTTACTTTATTTACGTACTTGCTTTTGTAGTTTTTTGTTTCTGAAATTAAATTTGTTTTCCTTTTCCTTTTCTTCTAATCTGCCAGTTGCTCGCCTAATAGTCAACCAACAGCTTTGTAATGTTCCCCAAACTCGTTTTTTTTTTTGGTTCGTTTGCGAGTCAAGGCGTTTGTTAGGGGTGCGTTTTTCAGCTTGTTTATCCGCTAGACTGTGATTTTAATGAGGTTTTCTCCAAATCTTAACAATTCGTGATTAAAGAACTTTTTTATTGCTCTTTGGAGTGTGTGTTGGTGACATGAGCGTAATTGTTTAGCTCGAATTTAGCGAAATTTTGTTCCAGTGAAATTTTTTTGAGTGGTAGGAAAATACATTAAATTATACAATGTTTTTTTTTTGAATAATTGTGCAAGTTTCATTTTCGTTGTCGGACACAAATTTTATCAACTAAAGTGAAAGCTCCTGAAATCATAGCAAAATATAGTTTTACATATTTATGAGGTATTTAAATTCTTAATATTAAATTTAAAAAATAAATAATTGCAATTGGTGAAAGCTTCATTCTTAAAACGTCTTTGGTGAAAGCTACAAAAGTCAAAAACCTAAAATTATATATTTTTAATGAATTTCTTTTTAGTTATTTTTCTGTTTGAATTTTTTCAGCTTGCTCCTCCTTCTGGAAATTCGAAAACTTTTTTGGGCGATGAAAGCTCACATTAACGGCTTTTTGGGCTATTAAATTGCAGAAAATTCTACAAATCATCTCATTTAGTTTACTTGAATATCCAGGGATTTATATAATAGCAGAGAGCCTTTCACGCTTTTAAAAAGCTTTCCTTAGCAGGTAACTAAATTTTGAGTGGAAAATTTCATAAAAACTCATACGTTAAAAATTCATAAAATTATTTCATAAAAATTTACACATAAAAATTTATACAAATTTGATGATATTGAATTAAAAATTTTATAAATAGAATCATTGCATCAAGAAGCTTTTGAATAAAGCTTGTGTTTATAAAGATACATTTCTGGAGGCCTCAAAGTTCAAAAAGTTTTTTTTTTACATAATCTTATATATTGAAGGAATAACTCTTTAAAGAGCAAGGGAGAGTTTTCGTAAAACTAAGAAGCTTTCAGTTTACATAAAGTTGATTTGCTTACTTTGCAGGCAATATTTATTTCGAGAAGTATCTCCTTTATTTAAATCTAATTTTCACTATAGCCCTAGAAAAATAAGAAAACATAAGCTTTTGTAGAGCTCATAAGAGCTTTTGAGCGACAACAAGGCTTTCTAAGACAATATTTTTTTATATTATTACGACCTTTTTTAATTCCAACTTTCTTGAAAGCTTCCAACTTTCTGAAAGCTTTGATACTTTGGTGAAGCTTGCAGTATTTTTTTTTACAAACTCTTCCATTGAATCTCAATTTAATTTTCATTAAAGTTTACAAAATGGAAGTCATGAAATAAATTTTTATTGTCTATTTTCGAAAAATATCCAGTTTATTTTACTTTCTTACTTTTATAAAGACTCTCTTAAGACTGGGTACCGTGAAAGGGTTTTCATGAATTTGTGAAGCTTTCAGTTATTATAAACTCATTTTTTAAATTTCAATAGTGCTTTAAAAAAAAGTTCCCAAAGCTTATGCAGTTATTAAAATGTGAGGTAGGCTGTGACACTTTGACAAACAAAGGAACAAACAAAGTGCTTGAAAGATAAGATAAGCTTTTGTGCAGCTACAAGGCTTTCATTTACAGTATATATTTTAGCTGCGGTGTTTTGCGAAATTTTTTTATTATTTTATTATTTAATTTTGTTATTCCAGTTTTTGGAAGTTCTTCCAAAGCTTTGTGCTCCTTAAAGCTTTCATACTTTTATGAAACTTTCAACTTTTTATACTTTCTTTTTACAAATTTAATATAACTTCTAATAGCTGTCTAGGAAATGCAATTGAATATTGACTAAAAAAAAACTGTCAATTAATCAAAAAGCTCGAATAAGACTTTTAAATATTCTATATTTTCGTTACGTAAATTTTGACATTGAAAAGATAAGTTTTGTGAAAGCTTAGAAGTAATTTCTTACTGTTGCGAGGCTTTCGATCATAACACAAATTTTGATTGTGTTGTTTTCCGAGAAAATTAATTTTTTTTATTCCTTTTTTTCTAAATTTAAGCTTTCATAGGCTCTATTAGATATTTTCTAAAGGATTAATTACTTTCGCCTAGCTTTTAGAGTTTTACAAACCTCTTTTTTTTTAATATAAAGTACCATAATTTTCAAAGCTCTCCAAAAGCTTCGCATCTTATGAAATTTTTCGTGTTTTTGGGAAGCTTTTAGTCTATTAATTTTTTTCATTAGAATCGAAAATTTAAGTGAATTTTTCAGTGAGCTTTTATTTGAATACTTCATAATAATTCTTTGTTATTTAAATGAGCTTTCGAACTTATCTGAATCACTAATAAGCCGATACACTTTCAAATACTTATCAAAACTATCAGCAAATCAATAATTGTCAATAACAATGACAACAATCAAACACAGCACCTAAATGTGCGTTCAAAGATAAAGCTCATACCTAAAAAAAAACTACAGTTAAATAAAGCTTCGTTATCTCACCCAATTGGTAACCACTAAAATTTTTCCATACTAAAAACAAAAAAAATCTACTAAATACTCTCAACATATGGTAATAAATAACATAAGAGGGGAAGTTTACAGATAAGAGCCCCCATACGCGCTGTTGACACACTCAATTGGAGAAAGCTCGTCTCACGCGTTAATCAAGTGGAAGTAACGTGCTAATAAGAGCAACTACTAATTAATGTTGCTTAATTAGTGTTGCTCAATTGCTTGTAATTATGCAAACAAAAACAACAACAACAACAACAACAACTTTACAACCGTGTATCTAACAGCGATAGTGCTTCGCAGTGTCGGGTGATGTGACTGAGATATCACGTGATAAACGGAATGAACGAGAAGGTTCATCAAAAAAAAGTTGATAGGAAGAAATATTGAAAAAATATTGGCGCCCAAATGTAGGCCATGTAAAAAATATAATTTAAATTGAGCGAATTAGAAAAAAATATTTTGTCTGTATTATGGGGAATAAAAAAGGGGAAGGGATCTATGAGCAAAAAGGTATGTGTAGAGCGTTTTGCTTGAAAATGAAACATTTTGTAGTATACAATGTTTCGTGGAGTACCTAATGTAGCTGCCCTACAACCAATTTGTTCAGATATGAGGTGATGGGTCAAAAATCCTTAATTTTTTTATTTTATTTATTATTTAATTTTTTTTTTTACTTTTTAATTTAATTTTTTAATTTTTTTAATTTTTTTTTTTTAATGTTGCGACACATTTCAAAAGCTTTTCAAGATAGGTTGGTGGTTGCTGGCATCCAATCGATGTACGCTGCATAGAGGTTTCTGCTTTGCCCTTTAGATTGTCCAAGTTGGTCCAAGTTGGTCTACAATTATTTTATTTTATTTTTATTTCATTTTTATTTTTGTTTTTATTTTATTTATTTTACTTTTATTTTATTTTTTTAAATTTTATTTTATTTTATTTATTTTTTTATTTTTTTTTTATTTTATATTATTTTTTTTCATTTTATTTTATTGTTTTTATTTTTTTTTTTTTTTTTTTTATTTCATTTTAGATTATTTTATTTTATTTTTTATTTTTATTTTATTATATTATTTTTTTCTCTTTATTTTATTTTACTTTATATAATTTTATTTTATTTTATTTAATTATTTTTTTTACCTTAATTTATCTTATATTATTTTTATTTTATTTTATTTTTTTAATTTCATTTTATTAATTTTTATGATATTTAAATGAATTTATTTATTTTTTTTTTGAAAATATATTTTACCATATTTTTTTAAATTTATTTCGTTCTATTTTTGCCTTTCAGTTATTAAAGAACCATGTATTTTTAGACACATTAATCATACGTTTATATGGGAAATAAATAAATTCATTTGAAACAGTAGACAAATGCGGCAGACACGTGTATAAATAATTAAAATAAGAAGAAACAAAAAATAATAATAATAAATATATACAAAATATATGAGAATTTCAGCAGAAAATGCCAAAAAAAAAACATATATTAGATCAGCGATAGAATCTCAATCGATTGTCTAAATATATTGCATATGCACACATATACACATAAACACATACGAGGCATACAAAGTTAATTTGGTCCAATGGATGAACGTGCAGCATGCGTGGTCGCGCCCACACACACACATCGCACACAATTGACACACAGAAGATATCAAAATATTATTGCAAAAGTGCATGTGTTGTGTTGCACGCGCTGGCGGCATATTGCAGGACATTGACATACAAAACCCAAAAAAATAAAAAATAAAAAAAAAATAAATAAAATAATTTTATTTTTATTTTTAATACCGCCACTTGCTGTCCAGCTTGTTATTTTTGCCACCAGCGACAGCAACAGCGACACGCGTAGCAATTTTCCTGCACACTCACACCACTTAAACACACACAGACTTCCCCTTCAATACGTATACAAGTATGCATGCAAGTATGTATGGACATTGACTGCTTGTCTAGTCAGCGTTGTGCGCAAATATTTTCAATATAAACTCATATTTTTGACACTTCTCGCCTGTCAAATTGGCAAATGCTTTTTTTTTTTTTTTTTTTTTTTTTTTTGCTGTGACTACCCCTCCACACTACACCCATATAATCATCGCATAGATGCTTTAATGTATTTTTAGCGCTGTCTGTAGTATATTGTTGAGTGCAAATATTTGCTAAATTTACAACACCAAAAATACTTACTTCACTTGATATTAATAATGTAGATGTAGTAGAGATAAAATGTAATTTTACACATTTATTTTTGTTTATATTTATTTGTCGCTATTTTTAGAGACTCATTTCACATTTGGTGCGCATTTTGTGGCACTAATGCGATGTAGTTTGCATTTTATTATATGATTGGGTATCCAGCAGCCAACAGCAGCGTTAATATTTGCATTTGTTGCACGCCCATACGATTTATCTAGTCAATTTCCATACAATTTTTGCCATCAATTTGTTGCATACTTTTGTGCGCTCGAAAGTACTTTAAATCAATCAAAAACATTTTAAAATTCATTGCACAACTATTTTTGGCTATTTGTATATCGATTGGATAACTAGTTAATGAACTATGCATAAATTGTTGCATATTTTAGGGCGCTTGAAAGCTTTTAATTCGATTGCAGCGTTGGGAAATTGCATTTTTCAAGCGCTTATATGTGCATTGATGGCGCTGGGTATGGCGTATTGAAATGATTGGTAAATAGTTTAAAAAATATTGGTTTTTGAGCCAAATTAAATATAATAAAATTAAATTAAATAAAAATAAATTAAATTGGATAGACTGATATAAAATAAAAACAACTAAAGTAAAAAATGAAAAAAATAAAAAAATAAAAAAAAATAAAATAAAATAAAATAATATAAAACAAAAATTAAATAAGTAAAATAAAATAAAATTAAATAAAGTAAAAAAATAAAATGAATTAAAAAATAATAAAAAATATTAAGTAAATAAAAAATAAAAAATAAAAAATAAAATAAAATAAAACACAATAAAATGAAATAAAATGAAATGAAATGAAAGGAAAAAATAAAATAAAATAAAGTAAAAAAAAATAAAAAAATTAAACAAAATAAAATAAAATAAAAAAAAAAATAAAAAAAATAAAAAATAAAAAAATAAAAAATAAAAAAGAATAAAATTAAATAAAATAAAATGAAATAAAATGAAATGAAATGAAATCAAGTCAAATCAAATCAAATCAAATCAAATAAAATAAAATACAATAAAATGAAATAAAATAAAATGAAATGAAGTGAAATAAAATGAAATGAAATGGAAAGGAAAAATGAATTTTTCGTGTTGATAAAATATTGCCTTTTGAAGGCAAAAACTACAGTTGAAGTAAAAACCTGGCTTAATGACGAATTTCCGGACTCTGCACCAGGAAAGTCAATTATGAGGAATTGGGATGCTAAGTTTAGACGTGGTGAAATGAGCACCGCAGACCACAGTGAACGCAGTGGACGCCCAAAAGAGGTTGTTACCGACGAAAAACACCAAAAAAATCCACAAAATGATTTTGAATGGCCGTCAATTGAAATTGAATGAAATAGCAGATACTCTAAAGATATCAACTGATGGTGTACATCATATAATTCACGAATATTTGGGTATGAGAACGCTCTGTGCAAAGTGGGTGCCGCGTGAGCTCACTTTTGACCAAAAAAACAACGGTGAGTTAATGATTCGGAGAAGTGTTTGGAGATGTTCAAGCGTAATCAGCCCGAGTTTTTGCATCCATGTGTTATAATGTCACAATAATTGCACTCCGAAGTCCAATCGAAAGTCATCTGAGTGTACTGCACACGATGAACCCGCTTCAAAGCGTCGGAAAACGCAACAGTCGGCTGCCAAGGTGTTATGGCGTCTGTATTTTGGGATGCGCATGGAATAATTTTCATTGACTACCTTTAAAAATGGAAGGACCATCAACAGCGACTATTACAAGCGTGATTGAAGGACCGAAAAACGGTCACATTTGAAGAAAAAGAAAGTACTGTTTCACCCTAAGAGAATGCACCGTGTCACAAGTCAATAAAATCGATGGGCTTCAAACTGCTTAGGAATCTTCCTTGTTCTCCAGATCTGACCACCAGCGACTATTTCCTGTTCTCATATCTCAAAAGAATGCTTGCTAGGAAGAAATTTTCTTCAAATAAGGCGGTGATCGCCGAAACTGAGTCGTATTTTGATGCAAAGGAGAAATTGTATTACAAAAAAATGGTATCGAAAGGTTGGAGGGCCATAATCACTGCATCACCCTTGAAGGGAACTGTCTTGAATAAAAAGGAATTTTGCCAAAAAGGACTGTGTGTTGCTATGGTAGGATGGCGACTTTTCAATTGACCTTTTAATATAATGCAAAAAAATAAAAATAAATATAAAAAAAAATTAAAAATTAAAAAAAATTTAAAGAAAAAAATTATATAATAGAATGTAAAATGAAGTAATAATATGAATGAAAAATATAAAAAATTAATAAAAATAAAAATAAAAATAAAAATGAAAATGAAATAAAATAAAATAAAATTTTATTAAATCAAATAAAAAAATAAGAATAAAAAAAAAATACAATTACATCAAGCAAAAAACCAAATCTGCACCGCTTTGAGTTGCCCAAAATTGGGCGCACTGCAGTTTCCTCATTTTCAATTTTAAATACGAACGCATGTACAATATAATGTATGTATGTTTTTCACGAATTAACCTTAACATAGATAACTAAGAGCGGGTGAATCCATATGTACATATATAAATTTTTTTTTAATATTTACTCCTACATACATATATACTCTGCTATACCCAATAGCAACTACAAGCAAATGCAAGCAAAGATTTCCATTGTCACACGCACTTCTAAACACGCATACACCAACACGCTCTCATTTCATTACTTATGGATTAAAAAAATAAAAAAAGAGTATTCAACGTCATGAGCCTTGATAGCTGCGCGCTTTAATGGTGCCAACGCCACGGTAGGGAGCGCGAGAAAACTAACGCAAAATGTTGCTACCATTCATTCATACATACACATGGTGTGTGGATTTTTTATGATTTTTTTTATTTTTTTATTTTTTTTTGTAGATATGTACATATGTATTTATGTATGTGTATTGTATAATTTTCACTAAAACTTGCGCTGTACAAAGGCTTTTGTAAGTGACCTGAAAAGTTGAAAATCTCATGCGCGTGTGTGTGTGTGTGTGCGTCGCGATGTTTTCAAGTTTATTAGCATATATACATACATACAGTTATATTTGGGCAACAGAGCTGAGTGCTGTTGGTGCATGGACACACACATACACACGCGTGCACACAAACAAATTTAACCAACTTTACGACAGGTAGGACGTAGCGATGCGCAAAAAATTTAATAATAATAATGGAAAAGGAAGGGTGTCGAAAAGGATAAGGCGGTTGAAAATGTGCAAAGGAAGAAGAAGAAGAAGAAAAATGGGAAAAAATTCAGGTGAAAACAGTATATACATGCACATATATACACATTTCTGATGAAAACTAGATTGGAAAGGAAACCCAGAGCCCTTGAGTGTGTGTTAAGACGAAGAAGAGAAGAGGAAGAAGAGAAGAGGAAGAAGAAAAACTAGAGCAAAGGAAAAGATTAGGAAAAACATAGGAAAAAAAGAAAATGAAAAATAAAAAAATGAAAGAAAGAAAAAAGACTAAAATCTGAAGGAAAAGAAGAAGAAAAGAAAGAAGAAGAAAAATAAAATGAAGAAAAAAGGCCAAAAACATAAGACAAAATACGAAAAGGAAAAAGAAACGAAATAAAATAAAGAGTAAAGCCAAAAATTGAGAGAAAAAGTACGAAAAGGAGAAGGAAACAAAATAAAATGACGGAAAAAAACCAAAAAACATAAAAAAAAATCAGGAAAAATGGATAAAAAGAAGAAAAAAGGCAGCAAATATTGAAGAAGAAAAAGGAAAGAAGAAAAACATAGAAAAAACCACTCTCAATATCCAAAAATGCTGAGCTCTTTAAATGAGATAGATTACTAGAACTGCGATATCACACGGTGATGCAACGCTATTGCCGTTGACCTAAAAGACTTTAGGTAGGCGTGGCGGGTTTTCGAGAGCTAGTGTGATCTATGGAATTCGCAAGTCAAGAATAATATCAAAATATGCTACTGAAAGGAAGCTTACTGGAAGAATTTGTAGAATTGACTCGTTCAACTGACTAGTAAAAGTGGCTCGTTCAACTGACTCGCTCAACTGACTTCTTCAACTGTCTCGTATAACCTTTGCCCAGCTCATAAGTATGATTTTTATAAATTCTAGCTGACCTCTACCGATTTTGTAATCCCCTTTCCTCACTTACTTGAAGCTGACAATGTTCAAATAAGCTTTTTCAAGCATTTGTAGCATACTTTTAGGGGCTTACGCTCCAGAGCATTAACTTAAGTCTTCTACTTATCTCAATCTCCCAAAAAATATTTATTTTAATATTTTTAGTCGAAAGAAATCCAACAGATAGCGCTGCTGTCAACGAAGTACACATTTAAACACTAAATTTACACTGCTTTGACTTTTTTTCCAATATACTTGATATCCGACTGCTGCATATTCCAAAATCGCTGCAAACTCACTTAAACCTTCGCTGTAAACTTTTTTGGTTGTTTTTTTTTTCACACGAGTATTAGAGCTTAAATGGCACTCGAATTGCAAGCGAATAAACTGCATTGTGTGTGTGTTTGTGTTAGTCTATTTGTATGTGTGCACCGGCAACTTGTAAATAGAAAATGTGTAATTGTCGCTGATGGCGTTAGATTTTACGTACTTTCAAATTCATTTTCACATTCATCAAATCCACTTGCTCCACAGTCGGCTATCAATCAACGCTTTTGCAGGGCTTAGCATGCTTTCAGGCGTTGTACATTGTGTTTTTCTACTCTTTTTGAATATTTAGCACTGCGAATATTGTAGTTAGTTATATATTAGTAAGCCTGTTTGGCGTTGCCGTGATTTTAATAAAGTTTATTTGGACGTGGATTTAGGAATAATTGTTTTTAAGCACCTAAAAGTAGGCTATATTTTGTTAGTTCATATTAAAATTGAAAATTATTCTATAAAATTCGAGCTAGCGCGCGTAAATTATACGTGTGAACAATTTTAAAGGCTGTTGAGAATTACTAAATATTTCTTTGCCTAAAGGTATGCTTCAAAATTTCGCAAGTAGATTAATAATTTTAATGCATTTTTATATTTGTATTCACATTTACATTTTTTTACGAATAAGTGCATTAAAAGCAATATTTAATTATATAAATTAAATTACAGTAATAAAGAAATGAATATTATATGTAAAAGCTCCTAAAAGTATGCAAAAAAAATAAGAAAATTTAATCTTTGCTCTAAATTTTTAGCAAAATTTTTCAATATTAGCATTTTTGAGTTAAAAATATTGTCATAAAGCAGAAAAATTGCTGGAACTTAATATAGAATACAGAATATAATAGAAATACAATGATAATGCGCCTACAATTATGCAACATATTTTAGAAATGGAATTTTTAGTCTATAAAATTATTTTTCAATTTGATATACAAACTTTTTTTAAATTTAACTATGTATAACGGAAGATTTGAAATTGGCAGTAAATTAAAAATAAATTCAGTTGTAAATACTCCTCAAAGTATGCCACAATAACTTTTTTGTTTACTTTTACTCAATAATATTGATACAATTTTCAACATAAGCATTTTTGAAGTGGATAGAATAACATAGAATATGTAGAATTGTAGAGAAATTCAATGGAAAAACAATAATAGCGTACCTAAAAGTATGCAAAATATTTTGAAATTCGAAATTTTGTGCAAAATTACAATAAAAACACTCATGTGGCGCCTAAAAGTATGCTATATAACTTTGAATTTTAGAATTGACGCGTAATTTCAAGTGATTTTGAAAATATATTCATTTTTCAAATGGAAAATTTAGTAAAATTTAAATTTTTAATTTTTTTATGAGATAATAAAAGCTTTAAAAGCAAAATAGAATTAAAAAATGTATTTAAAAAAATTTATATTCACTTGAAAATATTGCAAAAAGTATGCCAAAAGGCTAATAAACATTCAATTTTCTAATAAAGTAAACACAATTTCTAATATTAATATTTTTGAACTTAAAAATTTGGAATAAAATAGAATTTTTTAGAAATTCGTAAAGAAATAATAATAAAAATCCCACCTAAAAGTATGCAACATATTTTGAATAGTAATTTTGTCAACTATATTCTATTTTTTTAAGGGATATCTAGCGCTTAATGCAAAAATTGTTAAAAATCACATTATAAGCGGCTACTAAGTGCTCAAAAAGTTTACAAAATATCTTAAATCTAAATAATTAATAAAATGAAATTAATTTTTTTCTACTTTTTTTGTGCTAAAAATTTTAGTAACATTTACTGTTAAGGAAGTTTTAAAAAGTTTTGAGCTTAATTTTCATTGATTTGTGTGATATAAAAAACACAGTTTCGTAACTACAATATTATGTGCCTAAAAGTGGGCGAAAAATCACTTCAGTTTTCTAACCACAAAAAAAAACTATTTTAATTTAATTTCAAGCACACTTTTATTTGTTTATTTTTATTTTTTTATTTTTTTATTTTTTCCCCACTTGAGTTTAAAAAATGTAAATTTTTTTCTGCCAAGCGCCTCAGCTGTAACATGTACTTCCGCCACTATTTTGCATAGCCTTTAAGCGCCTCTAAGCTAATGTAAGAGTTCAAATTGTTTTGCATTTTTGCTGTTTTTTTTTTTTTTTTTGCTTTAGTTTTTATTTATTTTTTACTGTCGCTTGCGGCATACTTTTCAGGGGTCACTGACTGTTTAATGACGCCACTCGTACTCGAAAAATAGTATTTGCTCCTTGTGCTTGTTTGTTTGCTGGCTTGCTTGCGTGCTCGCATTAAGTGTTGATTTAATGAAATTTTATGATGCTATTACGTAGTTTTTTTTGGCGGTAAACTCTAAAAATGTCATATAAAAAAGTAACGCGTTGTGGGTTTTTGTAATTTCGCTAAAGTTAGTAAAATTTTAAGGCATGCTTTTAGGCGCCTAATTGTTAACGTAATGGAATTAAAAGTAATAAAGTGGAATTTTGTTGGCTTTCAGCAGTGTCAAAGTAAGCAAATGCATATATTTATATATAGATATAGATATAGATATATATATATATATATATATATATATATATGCATACCAAAAAAAATAGGCGTTTTGCTCACTAACTAGTAGTAAAAATTAATAGTAATGACCGCAAAAAAACAATTTAAAGATATTTTATATTTTAATTAAATAATTAAGATCAAGTTTCTTTAATTTATAATTTACGAAAACTTAACTAAATCAATTTTTTTCATTTATCTAACATTTTTATTATTTTTTTGCTGAATTTAATATTTATATTGTACTTTTTTAAATTAAAAGCTGGGTCTTATATTTAAATTTAATACCATAAATGAATAAAAACTTTCTAAATTTATTATTTATGAAGAAACTACTCATTAAATATATATATTTTTTTTTAAATATTTATTTTTTTTTTATTTTTTTATTTATTTATTTATTTATTTCAATTTTTTTATTTATTTATTTATTTATTATAATTTTTTTTAATATTTTTATTTATTTATTTATATATTTAAGTCTTTTTTATTAATTAATTAATTTATTTATTTTAATATTTTTATTTATTTTTATTTTTTTATTCTTTATTTTTATTTTTTTTTATTTTATTTTTTAATTTTTTTATTATTTTTTTTTATTTTTTTATTTATTTATTTTTTTATTTTTTTATTTTTTTATATTTTTTTTATTTATTTATATATTTTTATTTTTTCATTTTTTATTTATTTATTTATTCATTGATTTATTTTTCTATAATTTTTTATTTTTTTTTATTTTTTTATTTTTTTATTTATTTTATTTATTTTTTTTTATTTTTTTTTTATTTTTTATTTATTTATTTTTATTTATTTTATTTATTTTTTATTTTTGTTATTTTTTAATTTTTTTTTATATTTTTTATTTTTTTTTTAATTTTTATTTATTTATTTTTTGTTTAATTATTTATTTTTTATTTTTTTATTTATTTATTTATTTATTTGTTTTTTACTTATTAAATTTTTTATATTTTAATTTTTTTATTTTTTTTTATTTTTATATTTTTTATTTTTTTCTTTTATTTTTTATTTATTTTTTTTATTTTTTTAATTATTTATTTATTTATTTATTTATAAATTTTTTATTTTTTTTATTTTTATTATTTTTTTTTAATATTTTTTTTATTTATTATTTTTTTTTCAATTATTTATTTATTTATTTTTTTATTTATTAAATTTTTAATTTTTTTATTTTTTATTATTTTTTTAAAGTAATATTTTTCAATACTCCACGTATTATCAATTTTAATATTTTATACTCTTTATTCCCATTATTTTAATAAAAAAATATCTCTTGTGCCACCCACTCTGTAGCTGGAAAAAACCAGTCAAGCCTTTAGCCTGAAACCATGCTACAAAAAAAAACAATAAATAAGTTTTCGCCATTTTACAGTGTTTTATTTTCACAAAAAAAATATATATAAAATTGATATACCAATGAAAAGATAAATTTGTGAATATAAAAACTTGAAGCTTCAACTATATTGCAAAAAATGAAAGCGAAAAGAAAAAAGGGAAAAATATAAATATAAATAAATATATAAAAAAATAATAAATAAAATACATAAAAAATATAAAGGAATTAAAAATGAAAAACAAAGCGCACCAAAAATATAACAGACACAAGAAAAAAAAGAATACGTGCATATTGTATAGGCTTTTAGTAATATTCATCGACTTCTCCGGCTAAAAAAAGGCATTGACGCACGAAAATGTGGCTGTCATGTGCATACATTTGTTTATTTATATATATATATATATATATATATATATGTATATATATGAATATGCATATTTATTTGACACCTCACATTGACACTCTTGCATATTTTTATATCAATTTAAATCTGTACCTTTTCACTCTGTCAACTCGATTGCACCATTTGCGCCAAGAGTTGGTTGCATTGAAATTTTATTACAATTTTTATGAACCTACATTTTAGCGCATACATATTTGCATTGAAATTCTGCACTTTTGCACTTTTATTATTTTTGATAGTAAAATTTATTACTTCACTGATGACCGATTTTATTGCGCCAAAATCACAAGCGAATATTCTTCTTCTAGTCTAACGGTGCGTTGGAAGGCTGATGCATAGCGTGTCTAAGGCTAAAAATAACTTTTTTTTGGCGCTTTTAAAATAAAAACTAAGAAGAAAAAACATTTTCTGCTTTACTTTATTGGAAAAAGTAAAAAAAAAAAACAAATTTGAACTTAAAATTCGCTGCAAAGTGATATGCTTGCATTACAATAAGCGCCTAAATGTAGACTTTAAAATTTAGAAAATTAAAAATTTTAATCTGTCTTAAATTTCACCATCTCCACATTAATTTCTCCTCATTTTTAACTAATTTAACAACAAAAATTTTACATTACATTAATTTTCCATTCAATACACGACCTCTTACACATTTTCACTTATTTACCATGTTTAAGTAATTCGAAATCCACCATTCTGTGCAAACAAATATTACTTTTTCGCGCTCTATTGCTTCTTGTTAAACATTTATGCGCATTTAAGAGTATTTTTCAATTTCTGACACATCAAATTTTTCATTTCACCAACGCACAACTAATTGACGCAATTAACATTTCGCTTAAATTTGGAGAAGATGAAAGGAAAACGAATTAATGAAGAGAAAAGGGGAAAGAGGAAAAAAGACCGGAGCTGAGGGAAGTAAAATTGCGCTAGAGTACTAAGAGGGTGATGAAATGAGCGTAATGATTTTGCATCGTCAAATTAGCCTTAGAATTTTGTATTCATGTTCAAACATTTTATTTTTATTTTTTTAAATTTTATTTTATTTTTTTTTATTAATAATTTTTTACTTTTATTTTATTTTATTTTATTTTGTTAAATTTTTTATTTTTTTTATTTTCGTAACCTAATTTACATTTTCTGCTCTCCACGTGCGCTGCTCATTTATTTTTCTACAAATATATTTTCGTATATGCAAATGAGTACCCAACTACATGCGCAGGACCTTTATATTTCTATTTGTTTATTTATTTGCTGACAAATGTTTACAATTATTTAAATCTACTTGGAGGCGTCCTTATTGTCGTTGTTGTTGCAGTTGTACGCTTATATATATTCTTGAGGGCAAATAATGTAGAAAAAAGTTGGAACATTTCGAGGAGCAAGTAGAGCACTATCAAACAGCTAGAAGAATTATTGAAGCATAAATTAGGGCGCAATGAAAGGTGCTGAGTTCATGTTGGGAATAATATGAATATTTTTTTTGGGAAAATTTAATTTAATTTCTTGTGACAGTTGAAAATGATAAAGAATTTATGGCAATTTACTATGGATCAAGTCAGGATGGACAATACCGTGACTAATGACAAATGACAACTAACAGTATAAAGCGATAAAAAAAATTACTTAAAATGATAAATGAAATGACAACCAAGAATTTATTAACTCACGATGTTAATATACAATGTTAAATAACAAATAATCTATTTTATATACTTATAGAACATGGAAATTCAATTCCTTTAATGAACTCTTATGGACGAGACTAACTTATGTCTAATGACAACTGACTGCTGATTGCTGACTGGTGACACGCGACCAGCAACAAATTATTATTAAGCAAAATTTAGCAAATAAATATAGATTGCAAAAAAAAAAAACAATTCGCTAACAGATGGTAGGTGACAAGTGACTGATGACAGGTGACAGGTGACAAGTGACAGATGACAAGTGGCAAGTGACAACTGACAGATGATAAATAGTGATCAATTAAAAAATTAAAATTAAATTACCGACATTCGAAGGATGTTGAAGTTTTCTTCTCTTTTCTGCAGCTTACACAAATTTTCATACACCCTGTATTTTCTGAACAGCCGTATTATATGTGCGTATGTAAGCTCATTAAAGTACTGCTTGTAATTCCGGGTTTCACACTAAAATATTGCATATTCCTTTATTGCTGATATAAACATAAGGCCTCGCAGTATAAGGCTGAAAAAATAAACAAGGAATAAAAAAACGATAAAAAGGAGAAAAAGAAAAAAATTAAAGTGAGAAAGAGAATGTAAAAATATGCTAATGGGCGGCAAAGCAAATTTGTTTCCAGAGTCAGCTGCTATACATACTAAAGGCAAAAAAAATAAAATAAAATAAAATTAAAAAAATAGAAAAAAAAATAAAATAAAATAAATCAATTAAAAAAATTAAAACAATATAAAAAAAATAAAAAATTAAATAAAATAAAATGTAATAAAATAAACCAATTTAAAAAAAAAATAAAAAAAAATTAAAAAATAAAAAAATCAATAAATAAAATTACAATAAATAAAACAAAATAAAATTAAATTAAATTAAAAAAAAAAATTTAAAAAAAAATTAAAATAAATCAAAATAAAATAAAATAAAATAAATCAATAAAAAAAAATATATATATATATATAAAAAAATAAAATAAAAAGAATAAACTAACTTAAAATAAAATAAAATAAAATAAAATAAAATAAAAATAAAAAAATAAAAATCAAATAAAATAAATAAATTAAAAAAATATAAAAAATATATAAAAAAAAAAAAAATAAATTAAAAGAAATAAAATAAATCAATTAAAAAATAAAAAATAAAAAAATTATATTTACAAAAAAATAAAATAAAATCAAATAAAATAAAATAAAATAAAATAAAAAAATTAATTAAAATAAAATAAAATAAAATAAATAAATTAAATTAAATAAAATAAAATTAAATAAATTTAAATTAAATAAAATAAAAAAAATAAAAAAAATAAAAATAAAAAATAAAATAAAATAAAATAAAATAAAATAAAATAAAATTAAAAAATTAATTAAAAAAAAATAAAATAAAATTTATTAAAATAAAATAAATAAATTAAAAAAACCATAAAAAATATGTAAAAAAAAATAAATTTAAAAAAAAAATTAATCAATTAAAAAAATAAAAGATAAAAAAATTATATATATAAAAAAATAAATTAAAATAAAATAAAATAAAATAACATAAAAAAAAACAAAAATTAAATTAATTAAAATAAAATAAAATAAAATAAATAAATTAAATAAAATAAAATAAAATAAAATAAAATTAAATTAAATTAAATTAAATAAAATTAAATTAAATAAAATTAAATTAAATAAAATTAAAAAAATAAAAATAAAAATAAAATAAAATAAAATAAAATAAAATAAAATAAAAAAATTAATTAAACTAAAATAAAATAAAATAAAAATAAAATAAAATAAATAAATTTAAAAAATATAAAAAATATGTAAAAAAAATAAAAAAAAAAAAATAAATCAATTAAAAAAATAAAAGATAAAAAAATTATATATATAAAAAATAAAATAAAATAATAAAATAAAATAAAATAAAATAAAATAAAAATTAATTAAAGTAAAATAAAATAAAATAAATAAATTAAATAAATTATATAAAATAAAATAAAATAAAATTAAATTAAATTAAATTAAATAAAATGAAATAAATAAAAAATTTAAAAAAATGAAATAAAATAAATCAGTTAAAAAAAAATAAAAATAAAATTAAAAAATTAAAATAAAAATAAAAATAAAAAAATAAAATTAAATTAAATTAAATATAAGATAAAATAAAAAAATAAAATAATAAATAAAATAAAATAAAATAAAATAAAATAAACTAATTAAATTAAATTAAATTAAATTAAACTAAATTGAAATAAATTGAACAAAAATAAAATCAAATAAATTAAAATAAAATAAAAAAGATAAAATTAAGTCATATAAAAAAAATTTATTAATCAAACTAAATTTAATAAAATTAAATGAAATTAATCAAATTAAAAATTATTAAATTAAATAAAGTAGATAAAATCAAAGAAAAATAAAATAAATAATAAAAAGAGAAATTAAATAAAATAGAAACAGGTAATATGAAAAATAAAATAAAATAAAATTATATAAAAATAGATAAAATAAAATGATATGAATAAGAAAAGAAAACTATATTCAATAAATGAAATGAATAAAAAATTGAGTAAAAAACAAAAAAAATAAATACAAAGGCATAACATGTAAAGCAGCTTGTATAGTTTCGAAATTGCTTTTTGAAAAAAGATAGATAGTTAAAGGAAAGAAATTAAAGAAGCATATTAAATTCGAGAGAAAATGTTTATTACTATTTTCATTTTTAAATAGTTAAACTAAAAACGCCTACAATTTCAAACAAAAAATATTATATTAGAAAAAATAAATATTTTAGATTGGAAAAATAAATTTATAAAATTATGCAGGAAAAAAAGAAATTTCTTTTTTAATACCTGATTTTTAAACAAGAAAGAAACTAGAAATATGCCACGCATGACTAGTGCTGGATGCAGAATATTCTTTCTTCAATAATTCAAGCTCGGAACTTTTGGTAGTTGAAAAAAAATATATATATAATTTTATAAAAAAATAATAAAAAATACAAAAATACAAAAATAAAGGAAAAAAGAATTGCACTCAACAAAAGCTTCTTCTTCACCACTTAACACATACGCGCTGCCAATCAGGTAGCGATTTTCTGCAGGTGCTTAACTTCCACCAATTTGTGCACTGTACTCAGAATCCAGTTGCACACATGCATAGCGGAAGTGTAGAGCTGCTGCATAATAGATGAGCACTTGCGGCAGCAAAGTAGAAGAAGAAGAAGAAGAAGCATTTATACAAGTGTATATATTTTCATATTTTCTTTGCTGTGCAAACGTTTTAACTTCAATTTTTTTTTGCTTTTTTTGTTTTGTTTTGCGCACTTCAACTACCTTTCTGCACCAAACTGCTGTGTGCCAGCTGCGAATGTGCTTACCTCGTTATTCTTATCCTCTCCACAATGCGATGTGTAGAGTCTTCAGGTAGTAAGCTGATTGTTGATTGTACTTTTTGCTCCTCCATTTATGGTTTTTTTTCTCTCCCTCCCTCTCTTTTCTCTAAGCTTTTGGTTTGTATTCTTAATATCTGCATTCTTTATTTCTTGTTTTTTTGTTGTTGTTGTTGTTGCTTTCACTTCTTTCATCGGTTTTTCCTTCATTGTATTCCACTTAAGTAAATGTCATTACGCGCCACTTTGTAGCTTATTGATTGTTGACATTGATGTAAGAGCTGGCAGGAGCTGCTGCTTTGAAGAGCATCACTAGCTTAGCTCAGTGTGTGTGTTTTTGTAAGGAAGATTTTTAATTTTTTTTCTTTTGTAGTTTACACAATTTACACCTGAAGTGTTGAAATCTCTACATATTTTTAGAATTTTCTTCACTTGTGTACTTTTTTTCAGTTAAGTATTGAATACAGTGAGATTTCTCTCTTTTATTTTTGAATTTTTCGCTTAAGCGAGAAATTTTTACATTATTTGGGCAGAATTTAGGGGGGGCAGTGCGCTCATGTTTTTATCTGCCTTAAAGTTTTTTTTTTCTTATTCATATTTATTATGTCCAAGAATACCCCTGGAAAAATTTTCCGTGGAGTAATTTTCAAGAACATTTTAACCCTCCAACAACCTTCCGAACATGATTTGAGAAGGAATTCTGGAAGTGAGGATAGAAAAACGGCTTTCAGATGGCAGCTAACGTATTAAAATGTTTCACAAAATTGTTTCTCGTGAAAAATAAAATAATTTTCTACGAAAATTTAATCCTTTTACAGTCTTCCGAGCTGGTTTTTAAGGATAATCCTGAATTGAGAACCAAACGAGCCTTATAAATGGGCACTAGAGGGTTAAAATGTTGTACAAAAAGGTTATTTGTGAAATTTTATGATCGCAGAATAATATTCAATAATATTTTTACCCTCTAACGCCTCATCAAATTTGTACTTTATGATTCTTGAAGTGAGGATCGAAACGAGGCTTTCAGATGGCAGCTAAAGTGTTAAATGTTCCACAAAATGGTTTAAGCTGAAATCATGTTTTTCTTCGATATAATCTAGTACGAATTAACATTCTAACGCCCATATGAACTTGAGTTTTGAAAGTATTTCTGAATTAAGCGTCAAAACGACGCCTTTATTTGAGAGCTAAAGAGTTAAAATTTTCCACAAAATTGTTTCTCGGGAAATCTATTATTTCGCAGAATAATTTTCTAGAATATTTTAACTCCCTAACGGCACTCCAAATTTGTTCTGTATGGAAATCTTGAAGTGATGGTCAAAATGAGCCTTTTAGGTGGCAACTAATGGCTTAAAATTCTATACAAAATCGCCTCTAGTGAAATTTTACAGCAACGTTGTTAGCTCTTTATTTCACTCGAATATGCTTTTTTTCAGAATTTTCCACACTTTTGTTGAAAGCAACTTACCCCAGAGTCATGAAAACTTTAAGAAATCTTAAAAAAAAATTCATTCATCTTTTAAAAATCAAAGTTTTTGCTTTTTCACTAAATATTATATGGGACGAATCTGAGTTGTCATCTATATGGAAAAATTTTGAGACGAAAAATTCGAAAATTTGAATTAATTTTTAACTAATTTTTACACAATTTTTTTTTCATTTATATTTTTATGTTATAAATTTTTTGTAAAAACATGTTTTTGAAATTTCGAAAATAAAAAATTGTCTTCAAAACTCAAAAAAAGTAAAAATCGAATAACAACATTACTCATTTTTTGTATCTTCTTCGCAGGTATGTTCCAAAATATATTGTAAATCCTGGTAAATGCATATAGAATTTCCACAAATAGTAGAAGGTAAGCTTTGTATTCAAATTCTTAAAAGTACTTATGTTATTTTGAAAAAAAAAATTTTTTTTGTTTTAAAAAAAATTTAAAAAAAAAATATTTTGGAAAAAAAAATGTTAAAAAATGTGTTTGATTGAGAAAAAATTTGTGTAAAAAATATTTTTTTTTTTGATTTTGTAAAAAAAAGTTTTTAATATTGTGTGAGACTTTTTTTCTTTAAAAAAATATTTTTTTAAACTTTTAAACAAAATATAAAAAAAATATTTTTTGGAAAATTTCAAAAAATATATATTTTTTACACAAATTTTTTCTCAAACAAACATACTTTTTTTTCAAAAACAAATTTTTTTATTTTTTATTTTTTTTTTTCAAAAACAAATTTTTTGCTTCTACAAATGTGTAGAAATATACTGAAAAGTGCCTATTTTAAAACTTTATTTCATACTTTATTTTCTATACTCAATTTTGTTTGTCGAATTCATTATTCTATAAACTTTACCCCATGAAATTTCAATTTTCTTCACTCTAATATTCTATAATACACATAATTTTTATTTATTTCATTTTATTTTTACAAACTTTTTTTCAATATTAGAAATTTATCTTTCTCTTTTGATTGATGACCAGCATTTCATTGCTTTTCTAAGTTGAAAAAACAAAACTAAAACTTTTTATCAAATCCCCCGCAGTTGCAGCGCAAAGAGAATAAAAACTTTCAACATAATTTCAAAATGGCTTAGCCATTAACCAAGCCAAGGGCGCGCAGTCGTCATAAACAGCCACAAACAACATTTATCTCTCGTACATTTCTTTGGAAATTTTTACTTTCACTTGACTTTATGAATGTTTTTTTTTTTTTTTTTTTTTGTAACGCAATTTTTCATTGCATTTGCACTTTCGTTTCTTTTCTATTACTACTTGTAACACTACAATATACATAGACTGCATTTTATTTATTAACTAATGTTAAGTAAAATCTGTAAAAAACTGAAAAGATTGAGGTTAGTACTATTTTTTGATGGTAAGAAAGAATAAAGAAGGAATTTACTACATGTTTATGCTCAGACTTTCACTTTTTTAAACAAAATTTAGTTAACAAAAAAAATGCTGCATACTTTTGGGAGATATTTTTGTTTCTACTTTCTAGGTTGCTTAGAGATCTTCGTATAAAGATAAAAATCTTGAACCTATGAAGACCTCTACTAAAATTTTTCCGAAAAATAATTTTCTAAAACATTTTAACCCTCTAATGGCCTTCCAGACATGTGTTTTGAGAGGATTCTGGAAGTAAGAATCAAAAAGATATCTTTAGGTGGGCGCAAATGTATTGAAAACTTCCACAAAATTGTTTCCTATGAAATTTTATTAATCCATAGCTTAATTTTTTAAGAAATTTTAACCCTCTAACAGCCATCCGAGCTCGATTTTTGAGGAAATTATTGAATTAAGGATCTAGCGACCCGTTTAGGTGGATTATGAAGTTTTCAGGGAAATTTTAACCCTCTAATGGCCTTCCGAACTTGCTTCCTGAGGAAATGATTGAAGTAAGTGTCTAGTGGCCCATTTAGGTGTTAGCTAACGGGATAAAATGTTCAACAAACTTGTTTCTTAGGAAAGTTCATTAATCTGCAGAATATTATTCTACAAAATGTTAACCCTCCAGCGGCCTTCTGAATTTGCTTTTTGAGGAAATTATTGATCAAACGTCTGGGGACCCGTTTAAGCGGGAGCTAATGGGTTTAAGTGTTCCAAAAAATTGTTTCTTATGAAATTTTATTAATCCACAGCTTAATTTCCTAGGAAATTTTAACCCTTTAACGGCCTTCCGAGCTTGATTTTTGAGGAAATTATCGAAGTAACGGTTTTGAGACCCGTTTATGTGGGAGATAACGGGTTAAAATTTTCCACAAAGTTGTTTCTTACGAAATATATTAATCCACAGATAAATTATCTGAGAAATTTTAACCCTTTAAGGGCCTTCTGAGCTTCATTTTTGAGGAAATGGTTCAAGTGTTCCACAAATTGTTTCTTATGAAATATTATCATTCGCAGATCAATTTTCTGAGAAATTTTAACCTTCTAACGGTCTTTTTTTTGGAAATTTTAAGCCTCTAACGGCTTTCTAAACATGTATTTAGAGGAAATTCTGGAAGTAAAAGTCAAAAGAATATCTTTAAGTGGGATCAAATGGATTAAAACGTTCTACGGAATTGCGGTGGGAGGTAACGGATTGAAATGTTCCACGAATTGTTTCTTATGGAATTTTATTAATCCGAAAAATAAAATCCCACGCCTCTAAAGACCTTCCGATGACGTTTTTTGAATAAATTTTTTTTTGAAGTAAGTGTCAAAACGGCACATTAAGATGGGATTAAATGTGTTATTCCTTTTATTTATTTACTTTTTTTTTTTTTTTTTTGAGAACAATTTTCACCAATATATGAAAATTTTAAGTGGTCGCAGAATAAAAATCAAGCTTAAATGCTTGAAAATCGTTTGAAAGTTTTAATACTGACTGGGTGTATATTTTATTACAAATATATATTAATCAAGTCCAGTCTGATTTTTGTTGTTGAATAAAATTATTTTTATAAGTACACAAAAATTCGTCAAAATTTTTTTCTCAAACCCAACCGTCATGCCTGAGAGTGAGACTGTTTTGAACTGAGACTGATGCGTATACACATAAATAACTCATTGACAGGCGTCACAATCGAAAGTGATATCTATGTACATCTAACATATATATTGTATGTGTATATGTATATGTATAAGTGCACCTAAATGGGAAAAAGTCCATACAACACAGCTATAAACACACAGTTGAGTGTCAGCATTGACATTGGCTGCTAATTTAACGAACTCACACGTGCTAATATATACATATATATATAAATACATATGTATATGTGTGTGTTTGAGTACCTTTATTTTAGCTTAAGGTTCTTTTGGCACTTCAACATGTATTCTCTTTGTATGCGTATTCTATCCAAATAAATCATCATCATTCGGAACGTGATATGTGCGAGATATTGCACGTTGAGGGTTAAGAAAAAAAAATTAAAAATAAATAAATAAAAAAATATATAAAAAGAAAGGATAAATAAAAAAGAGATAAAATAAAAAAGTTAAAATATTAATTAAAAATGCAGAAAAAAATAAAAATAGAATAAAAAATAAGAAAAAAAATACAAAAAAAAATACAAGTAAAAATAAAAATAAAAAAATGAGTGAGAAGTACATAAAAAAATAAACAAAACGTACAAAAAAAATTAAATTAAAAAAATAAAATAAAGAAAAAAAAATTAAAGAAAAAAATTATTTAAAAATCAAAAATACCGAAAAAACAAGCAAAATCACACACAAAAATATAAAAAACCCAAATTAATAAAAGAAAGTGAAAATTTAACCAGTTGACCTTCGCTATTTCTGCACACACATGCACAGTACAAATATAGATCTGAATATGCTCACTCACTCACCCACGCACTCACATATACTTTCATTCACTCACTCACTCATGCATTCGCTCATACACTCACTTTGATGCTTTCGAAAAAAGCGCATAAGTAAAAGTAAGTGTCTTGTGTTACAAGCAGCAGCTACAACAAAAACACCAACAACAACAACAACAATAAAAAGCAAGAAAGCAAACACCTTTCGAACAGCTCAAGTTACCATTTGTAGTTGAAGAATAGGTGAATTGTGTGAATGTAGAGAAAATGCAAAGCACGTCTGTGAGGTTAGATGTATGTATGTGTACGTGAAGAGTTTTTAGGTTGAAAGATATGCTTGTTGTATACCTTTGTAGTTATAGGTTCGGATGTATGAAGTCGTGACGCCAAAGTGTTAAGTGTACATGGAAACTTCTGTTATTACTTTGCCTTGGATAGATAAAGGTTAACACAGATATACATATAAAAGGTAATCCAAGCAGAGGTACTTTTTTCAATATCCCTGTTTTGAAAATTCACTTGTGAGTCGTGTCAAGCTGTCATGTTATTTTTGTTCAGTATTGTTTGGCATTTCATGGCATGGAAAGACTTACGCCTGAACAACGTTTACAAATCATTCAACATTAATTACCAAAGTTCACGTTCTGTAAAGAATGTGTACCGTGTGCTTCGCCCAACTTATGGTCAAAGCAATCGGCCAACGCTGAGCGTTCTACCATCACCCATCTTAAGCGGCAACACCATCACCATCACTCATCTTGAGACCGAGCATTCATTATTGGACAATATCCGACCGAATAGACCACGTCCAGCACGCAGTGCAGAAAATATAGCGGTCGTAGCTGAGAGTGTATACGATTCGGCGCCGTTCGTAGCAACTCGGACTCGGACTCGGACGTATGGGACGACTTGGCGCATTTTACGTCGAGATCTTAAATTGAAAACGAACAAAATACAGAAGCTTGTGCAAGAACTGAAGCCGCTCGAGACTTTCCCAAGCGACATCGCTTTGCTCTATGGGGGCTCTGGACAAGTTCCAAGAAGATCCGACGTTTTCGAACCAAACTTTGCTCCGCGATGAGGCCCATTTCTGGCTCAATGGATATGTAAACAAGCAAAATTGCCGCATTTAGGACGAAGAGCAAACTGGAGAGATTCAAGAGCTGTCACTTCATCCAGAAAAAACAACATTTTGGTGTGAATTGTGGGCCGTCATCGCGCCATGATAACCGACTATTTGATACCTGAAATTGAAGTTAAGGTGACACCCTTTCGTGTTCTTATTCTTTGCCTGTTTCCTTCTTCTCTCCTGACGTAGACACCGTTTACATGATTATAGTCGAGTTAAGAACGGTGTGCCATTCCTCCTTCATCCTTTTCGGTGTTCGGAGACAATTGGAAATACGAAGTACAGCCAGGTACTTTTCCACCTCATCTATAAAACGTCTTCCTCTTCCTCTGCTTCTAACACAGGTCACTATAAGGTTATATGCATTTTCAAAAGCTCTCCCCTTAGATGGTGTTGAAATCTAGTTCCTCAAAACTTTGTGTATTATATTTTGAAGATGAAATTCACTTTGGTGAGCATATATCTCAGCTGAAAATTCACGCTCTTCTTAGCTAAGTGAAGGCAGAATTTTCCAAAAATCTACTCTGGTGAATTTCACTGATTGAAAAACTTCACTTCAGCTAACTGATTATTTAACTGGGTATTTTACTGTTTTTATGAACGTTTCGAAAACTTTTTACAGTAGATGACGCGCATAGCGTTGTGTTTGAAATTTTTTACGTTGTGCACTAGTTATGGACTAGTTAGAAATATTCAAGTTAAATTAAACAAAAGAGATAACCAAAAAATTTTATTTTTTCCAATGAATATTTTGTAATTATTAATTATCGTTACAAACTAGTTTAGTTCGTACTAGTCTTAGGCTATATTTTTTAGGATACTTAAATTTCTTTATAGACTGAAGCTAAATCGGCTACTAGTTATTGTTATTACTGTTTAATGTTTCATTTTTATGAACTATTTTTGAATATTTTGCATATTTTTAAATTTTCTTTAATTTTTTTTTAGTTTTTTATTTTATTTTTTATTCATATATTTTATTAATTTTTTTTTTTTTTTTTTTTTTTTTTTTTGGTGTAAACTGTTCTTTAAATGGGAAAGAAAACTCGTTATTCCATTAAAAAAAAATATTATAAAAATAAAAATTGCCATATCTTGCCAGCCACTCAAAGTCACTTCAATGAATAAAATAAAATTTACTTTTCGCAATCAATTCAATCATAACATAAAAAAAACGTAACATTTAAAAACACATCAAATTAACGAGAGTGGTCAGCAACAAACTTGCACAAATGCACAAGAAGAACTTCTTCATCCACTGCACTTTCCACACACACACACACACACGCCAGTTTCCAACAATATTTACACAAGTTCGGCAATAAATTTTTTATTTTTTTATTTCGTGTTTTTTTTTTCTTTTTTTGTTATCGTTGTAGCTTATGGCATGCACATCAAAACTTTTATAATTTTTTTTTTTTGCAAATGGCGATTTGAAGAATATCAATCACAAGAGCGCACACACAGCACACACTTGCTCTACATACATATATACATACCTATGTACCATATACATATTTTATGAAAGTATTGTCTAGTCATACCACTGCACTAAATGGCTGTATTGGTAAGCCAAATCCACTTCCCGGCTCCCCTGCCGGCACCGCTCAACGCATAATAAGTGATTTTTGTGAAGTCAAAAACTTTTGTTCACATTTAGGGCGTCCACAAGTGGGGATCACAATTGCAGTTTAAATGCACACACACACAAAATAAAATACATATATTTTCGCGTGCGATTGTGTTCGAGAGAGAGAGAGAGAGAGAGAGAGTGAGCGAGGAAGCGAGGAAGCGAGAGAGATATGTGAGAACACAATAAAATAAATAGAAAAATATCCATCGAAATCAGGCAAGTGAAAATTCAAATTCAGACAGTGAAATGCATTTTATGTGCGAATGGCATGGCAAACGAACTAGATAAATCTCGATTACAACTACAAGTGGTAAATAGTTGAGAAGCAGATTTTCCCTCGCGCTCACTCTGTGTTGCGTATGAAATACTGTGCATTCGAGGGATTTTGTGCACTATTTTGATTTTTTTGTCCCAATTTTTGTCCAATTTTTCTTTTTTCTTTCTCTTTTTTTAATTTTTCAATTTTTTATTTCTCTTTCTAATTTAGGCTTTTAATTTTTCCTTCTTTTTAGTTTAAGTTTCTTTCTTTTTCCATATTAATATTTTTTATTTTTTCTGCTCTGGCTATTTTTTAAATATTTATTATTGTTTTTTCTGCAAAACCAGTAACTCTGTTGGTCACACACAAACATTCAAAGAGCTACAATTAAAACCGAAAAAAATTAAAAATAAAAAATAATCCGAAAAATATACAAGAAAAAAATAAAATAAAAAAATAAAAATAAAATAAAAAAAATTATAATAAAAAACAAAAAAGGCAAAAAAAAATAATAAGAAAAAAGTTAAAAATAAATAAAATTAAACAAAAAAATAAAAAAGCAAGCACAAAATTAAAAAAAAACAGAAAAAAATAAAGTGAAAAAGAAAAAAAAATAATAATAATAAAATATAAACCAAATATAGCTTAAAAATATAAATAAATAAATATAAAGACAATCAAAAAATACAAAAATAAAACACAAAATAAAAAATAAAAAAATAAAACAAAAATAACTTAATAATACCAAAAAAAATTTAAATACTAACAATAAATACATATGAACGAACAATAATAATAAAAAACTAAACAAAAAATACCAAAAAAAATTTGAAATTAAAAATTATATATATATAAAAAAATTTATTAAAAAAAAAATGCTTTAAAAAAAACTAAGAAATAGTTGTAAAAAAAATATGAAAAAATAAGTCAAAAAAAAATTGATAAAAAATTTTTAAAAAGTTAAAAATTATAAAAATATATATATAATAAATAGAAATGAAGAAAAATAATAAAAGACAAAAAATACAAAAAAAGTAAAAATTAAAATTAAAAATTAAAAGAACAAAAAAATACAAAAACCAAAAATTACTTAAAAATACGAAAAAAAAATATTTAAATCAAATATTTAAAAAATAAAAAAGACAAATATTAAAAATACAAAAAAAACTAGAAATTAAAAATTATATATATATAAAAAAATTATTAAAAATAATGCTTAAAATAAAAAACAAAGAAAAAGTTGTAAAAATAAATATAAAAAAATAAATCAAAAAAAATCATTAAAAAAATTTAAAAAGGCAAATAAAAGTAAAAAAAAATAAAAAAAATAGAAATGAAGAAAAATAATAAGAGACAAAAAAAATACAAAAAAAAAGTAAAAATTACAATTAAAAATTAAATAAAGAACAAAAAAATACAAAAACCAAAAATTGCTTAAAAAATACGAAAAAAAAATATATTAAAAAAAAATATAATAAAAAATAAAAAAGACAAAATAAAAAAATTAAAAAAAAATAATTTAAAAAAAATTAACAATAAATAGAAAAGAAAAAATATAATAATAAAAAGCAAACGGATACGAAAAAAAAATAAAAATAAAAAATTAAACAATTTTACTACTAGTGCCTAACTGATACGATGTGAACTAACTACATATATAACAAGTCGTAAGTATTGAAAAATCACCCAGATGTTGCTTTTAGCCATATTCTCGTGCTTAGCTTCGCTAAACTAAGAGTCAGCAATCAGTAGCCAAAGAAGTTGTAGGCTATACAAGATTTAAAAAAAAAAATCATAAAAAATTTAGACTAAAACTGAAGACCAAACTGAACTCATTTATAAATTAGAAAATTCGTTTGTTCTTCAAATTAAGAAAATCTGTAGCTTTTTTCCTTTTTTCAACTGGTCCAATCTGGTTAGTTCTAATAATTGTACAGTTCTTTCCCAATATTTTGTATAAATTTAAAAAATTTTCACACTTTTCAATCTGTAAACATTGTCAATCATAGTTAAATTAATATGCGATGAAATTCAACGAAATAAAATTTGACGCATAAAGCATAGCTCCAACTGCTACGAAGCAGCTATGGCAGGAGCACTGAGTGAAATTTTGGGTGAACACAAGTCTGCTTGACGTTTGCTTCTGTTCAAGCAAAATAAAATTAAAATAACAATTAAACAAATTTATATGAACGAAGGACGTTTAATATGGCACAACACTATACACTTGAAGGATGTTCGAGAAATTTTTGGCCAAAAAGCCATGATTGAATGCTTACAGTTTTTTATGAAAAAAAAATTTAAATATTTAAAGAAAGGTTGCCAGTGGTTAGATTTTATTTTTAGATTCATTACTTTTTCAGTCATTATTTTTAATGCCACAACCCACGACTTTAGTTGCCATTCAAGCTTGTTTTTTTTTTTTTTTTTGGTATTTTAAATCTACTCAAGCACTGCACGAAAAATCCATTTGCAATTGTTAACAATTTTGTTTTGTGTGATTTTATCCTTTTACTTGGTTTTTGTGGGGGCGTTGAATTGTCTTCTTATGTTTATTTTTGCATGTACACACATACATACATACATACATTTGAGTTAACTTCACAGTTTCCTCTCATGTGGCATGTGGCATGTGGCACGTGGCCCTTATTTAAATGACCAAACCATGGTAACATATGCCACTTGACATTGAGACGATCGTAAGCACAGCAGAAAATTGGGGGGAAAAGAGTTATGAGAAAATGTCATTTTATGACAACAAGTTATCAAGCAACAATGGCAGGATGAAATTTTTTTTTTCTTTAACGAAAATGTCAGTGGTTGCTGCCAACTAAATAAGACTAAAGAAAAAATTAAAATATTGAAAAAAAAATTGCATGCAATTGCATGTCAATCATGTTCAAGCATAAAAAATTTTCCTTTTTTTTTTGAGTTTTTCACTAATATATAAGGCTGTTTTTATATTGTACAAAATTCTTTTACAAATTATAATTATTTTCATCAATCAACGTGATCACATTCAATCACAAGCAAGTTTTGTTGCTTTTTTTTCTGCATTAACTGAAATATATGTACGAAAAACGAGCAAGCAAATTATTTTGATTAGTTTTCTACCCAAATATATGAGCGTTTTCAACTATTATTAATTAAAAATGTTTGGAAACAACGTGATCTCTTTCAATCACAGCGAGACTTGGTATTTTTTCTTTCATATTTTTTTTTTTTTTTTTTTTTTTTTTTTAACACGCAATTATTACTGCAAACGTAGATTTTAATGCTTTTTTCTGTACATTTCATATATCAATCATATCAATCACATTTATTTGTCTTCAATCACTGCAGCTTTAATACACCAAAAGGCTTATAGAATCATTTTAAACGAAACTGATTAAAATCTAGCTTAGCGGACCCCTTTTTTTTAATTTTGACGAAATCATATGCACAAAAGCTTTCAAGCATGGGTCAGCTTATTAGTATTTATATATATATATATTAGACCACAGTTTCTACATTTATTAAGGGTTGCATATGTACGTATTTCTCACTGAAATAATTTCAATAAACGCGTGACTAAAGCGTTCAAGCATACATATATCAATCATATTCGTATTCAATAGTAGATTTCAAAATTTATATTCAACCACCGTAATTTTTATATAAAAATTTCCCCTTTTTTAATAGTCACGTATGCAAAATATTAAAAAATGGATATATCTGATAGGTTCAATCATAATCAAGCCTTCTTAAATTTCATTTTTTTGAAAAAATAAAAATAAATTTAAAAAAAAATTATTCAAATATTCATTATTCAACAAGTTACGTCAAAAAATGTGACTTTTAAGCGCACAACAAGCACATTCAAGCATTCAATAGCATTCAAGCATTTAAAAAAATTTTTTATTGATTAAATTAATATTCATTGTAGGCATTCGTACTACTTTCAATATTTAAATTTTTTAAATTTTTTACCAATTTAGCTCAATCAAAGCTTGTTCAATCATATTCGAGTTATCCTAAAAATTCCTCATATACATTTTTTTATAAATAATATAAATTTTACGAAATCAACTATGTTAAAAAAATGATTTCCAGATATGTTTGAATTAAATTAGTAGCTCAATCACAATCAAGCAACACTGAAGTGTTTAAATATGCCTCCAACTTTAACTTTAACTAGCTCTTGTGCAAGCTTCACTCTATGTAATATAGATTTAAAGAATGTTCAATACTTAAAATCAAAACATAATGCTTCAATTATATTCAAGCATAAGAATATTTTGAGCTAAGTACACTTTTAAATTAGTGTTAAAAGTTATTATGTTTAAAAATTATTAATATTTACTATTTGAGAGTAAAATAAGTACGTTCAAGCATGTTCAAGCATGTTCACATAACGTTCTACGTTTGCAATATGTATTTACATAATTTGCAATTAAATTATATGTATCAAATGTACCTAAATCTACAACATCAACACAAAAAAACAACTTCAATCATGTTCAATCATATAGATTTTGAGCAACTTGTTTTTTTTAATGAGTATAAGTTTATAAATAAGTATTTTTGAAACCCATTTGTTCAATATTTACTATTTTAACGTAAAATAACTATGCTCAAGCATGTTCAAGCAACACTTTCTTTCTGTTATATACATTAAAACTATTGCTAGGTATGTAAATGTGTAAAATTTAACTGAATTTGGTGATTTAAGTCAAACCAAACAACTTCAATCATATTCAAGCATAGGAATTTGAACGACTTAAGCTTTTAAATGCGTTTAAATTTGTAATTTTCTATATTCTAGTCTCGATTGTACAACATTCTCCATTTGAATGCAAAATAAATATGCTCAAGCATGTTCAAGCAACACTTCATTTTTGTTATATACACTAAAACACTTGCTAGGTATAGTAAATGTTTAAAATTTAACTGAATTTGGTGATTTAATGCAAAACAAACAACTTCAATCATATTCAAGCATATGAATTTGTACGACTTATACTTTGAAATACTTTTCAAATTTAAAATAATTATTTATTAATTTAAATTTATCATTTTAAAACACATCAATCATGCACAAGCAGCGTCAATCTAAAATTCAGATTTTTCTATAATGTAATTTTCGCCTGACACCACTGTACACAGCGTAGCATATTTGCCATATAACCATTACCACAACAGCTTGTCATAGTCGTCGTCGTTCTCATCGTCGACAACATCAGACGCCGCCGCCACATTGCTCTGCTTGTGGTTGCTCTGACTTATTTATGCGCGCACGTGTGTGTATGCGAGTAGAGAGTGGTTACTGTGGCATTGCTATGGCACGCATTTTCAATTTTTTTTTTTTTTTTTTTTTTTTTTGAATTGCTCGAAAGTGAAAAGGTGACAGGCACATGCTTGGACGTAGATCTTAAAAGCAAAGAAAAAATTTATATTTTTTGGGATTTATATTTTTTGTTGATTTTTAGATAGTTTGAGGCTTCAATACTAAATTCAGTTTGGAATATTTAACATATCTCTGGACTGTCTAAAAGTATGCAATACTTTTTTGTTTAGGTTAAAAGAACTTTTGGGTTTCTGGATTTCAGTTTTTTTTTCTTGGCATTTTCTAGACCACTGACACGTGCTCTCCTTTGCCGCTCATTATTTCGGATGGAAAACACTTTGCTTTGAAGTACTTGAAAATGCATATATGCGTGCACACTGGCACTGGCACTATTTGACCAGCATGCGTTGCCAACTATCCTAGTCACTCGCTGTCAATCTTTTTTGGCCATTCAAGCAATCACTTCATGGTTGGTTTTCTTGGTATTATTTCATTCTTTATTGTGGATTTCTTTTAGTTTTATTTTTTCATTTTTTATATTTTTTTTCTTTATTTTTAATATTTTTCTTTCTTTATTTATTTATTTTTTTTTCTTTATTTTTTTTCTTTTTATTGGCATTTTCTACTTTTCTTTCGCTACTGCAATCTCTTCTCACTGTTATCAGCATTCATTAATTTCACAGTTTTCTACTTTTGAATAAATAATATTTCGATTAAAAAAGTTTTGCTGCGTGACTTGGAAATTGTACTCAGAGGAGGCGAAGGAGTGTGTGGAAAGTAGCAAAGAACAAGCAGAAGAATGCTGAAGGTCACGTAGCTGAAATAGCTGGTATTGAAAATGATAATAATAATAAAAGAAACTAGTGGCACAAAAGCTTTCAATATCATGTGCTCGAATTTTTTTTTTTTTTAATAATCCCAATTTAATATGCAGTTCAAAGGCAATTAATTTGAGACAAGTGACGTTTGACGTTTTAAGTTTATTTATTGCATTATTTTAATTGTTATTTGCTTTCAGTGGTGAAAACTATAATTTAAAATTTTTTTAATTTTTTTTTTTAAATTTTATCATTTTTTTAATATTATAATGACTTTGCAGACACAATTTTATGAGCATAAATTAAATTATTATCGAGCAAGCCATAAAGTATTTAAAAAACTAAAGCTTAGGATTTCAAAAAAATTTTCAAACATTTTTTCTCCTTTGATTTTTTAATAGTGTTTTCCAAAACTGACTGTTTATTAACTAGTATACAACTAGTTCAAATAAACCTAGTATGTAACCAGACAACAAAGTTGAATTTAACCATTTACCATTGTAGGGGCACTGGCTTTTTACAAAAAAAATTTCCAGCACGCTGACCACTTCTTAACCAGTATATAACTATTACTTAACGAACTAGTTTACAGCGGGTGATCCATTTCGAGGTTCACTTCTTTTTTTAAAAAAAGAAAAAACACAGAAAATTCAAATTTAATGCCGAATGTTTCTTATCATTCAAAACAACATTTTTTGGCATTTATTTTTTGAAGATTATCTCTTTCAAATGTTGGCCGCGGCTACGTCTCAGATGGGCCATCCGTTGAGTACAATTTTCGATGACTCGTTCGAGCATTTCGACTGGTAACTGGCGAATGACATGCGTGATGTTTTGCTCCAAGACCTGAATCGAAGCGGCATTGTGCGCATAGATAATTTAGACTTTACATAACCCCACAGGAAAAAGTCTAACGGTGTGGTATCAAACGGTTTTGGTGGCCAATCGACTGGCCCAAAACGTGAAAACGTGAGCTCACTGATGTGCTCTCTCAATAAATCCATTGATTAAAGCGTGATGTGTGGGGGAAGTGGCGCCGTCTTGTTGAAACCCCAAATGTCGCGGAGATCACGAGCTTCAAATTCAGGCATGAAATCGTCGGTTATCATGGCGCGATAGCATGGTCGCCATTGACGGTTACGTTCTCACCGGCATCATTTTTGAAGAAATATGGACCGATAATTCCACCGGCCCACAAACCACACCAAACCGTTAGCTTTTTTTTAGATGAATATGCAGCTCTTGAATCTCTTCAGGTGGCTCTTCGTCCCAAATGCGGAAATTTTGCTTGTTTACATACCCATTGAAATAGAAATGGGCCTCATCACTGAACAATATTTGGCTCGAAAACTTCGGTTCTTCTTGGAACTTTTCACGAGCCCCCATGGAGCGAAGCGATGTCGCTTGGGAAGGTCGAGCGGATTCAGTTCTTGCACAAGTCGCATTTTGTACGCTTTCATTTGAGATCTCGACGTAAAATGCGTCAAGTAGTTCCATACGTCAGTCCGACTTGCTGCGAACGGCGCCGATTCGACTCTCTCCACGGCCTTCGTGTACACCATCAGCTACGGCCGCTATATTTTCTTCACTGCATGCTGGAATGTTTTGTCTCAACATGGGTGATGCCGTTACAAATAGTACGCTCAATAGGCCGATTATGTTGACCATAAGTCGGGCAAAGCGCGCGAAACACATTCTTTACAGAACGTGAATTTTCGTAATAAAATCGAATGATTTGTAAACGCTGTTCAGGCGTAAGTCTTTCCATGCCTTGAAATGCCAAACAATACTTAAAAAAAACGACGTGGCAGCTTGACACGACTCAGGCGTGATCTATCAAAAAAAAAACGCTATTGAAAAAGTATCTCTACTTGGATCATCCTCTAGAAGAATTTAAACGAAATTAAACACTATTAAATGCAATTAAAAATTATTGTTTATCATTATAATTGAAACAATTTCTATATTTTTCGAATTTACCAATTATTTTGCTTTAAATATCAAATTCTGAATATTTTTATTTATTTTTTCATTTCATACCTAACTTTACCTCGCACTCATTTCCACTTCCTCTACTTTTCATCCGCTACGCGATACTCATTAAAAACATAAATCATTAATTTGCCAATTTTTGAAAAAGGAGCGCAGATAAAATAATTGGAATTTAGTTATTTTCACCAACGCAACGATGAAATTGAGCTAACTTGCTGTCATGCAGTTGCCCTCTGTTTATTATATATACATACATATGTATATATATGCCAGCAGCGCTTGCCACTTGTGTTTGGCAGACACAGTGGGAAATATTTCCAGTGTGGGCAGGCCACATTACCTTAACAACGGCTTCAGTCTCAGACTACAGCCGTGCCAATACAGTTATCCCAATCAGCCACCCACCGTAGTTGGCTGCTCTCGCCTTTTTGGCAGTGTACACCCGATAGCTGAGCGTTTGTTAAATGAATTTGTATATTTTAGGGCTTAAAGTTTTGCCGGCGCATTTTAGATATTTTTGTTGGCATTTAATATTTTAACATTTTTGTACTTCATGAATTTTATAGCAATACAAAAAGGAAAATGATTTCTTCTGGTATTTTTTTGTTTTTTTTTTATTTTTATTTTTATTTTTTTTATTTTTATTTTTTATATTTTTTTTTTGGCTTTCCTTTTGTGTTTTCGTTAATTTTTTTTTTCACCAAAAATATTCCAAAAATCCTTCTCCATATGATCATTTGCAGCCAGGCTACGTCTTCTTTCAACTATGGTGGGCTGAGAACCTTTCAAACCGACTGCCACTATAGCCAGTCCTATGCACAAAAGTTTAAATTTAGTTGTAATGTACACCAACTAAGCCAAATCTTGCAGTAGGGTTGCCTCGAGTCCTTCTTATTAGGGCTGGTGTCGAACCCAACCCTGGTCCAAAGAAATATTTCCGCTGAGCGTACGAAAGACATCTCCGCCATTCTTTCATTTAAGCTAGATGCAATCTGTGCAGTGGCTGAAGTCATCTTAAGATCTGCTTAGGCTTAAATACCCACTAGGAATGGATCGCCCATTACGTGGCTCAAATTCCAAGCGCTCAACTTCGTCTCTTGCTTCTGCAGCTATAACTTCAGCTCCATTACTCACGTAGGGTAACCATCAACAGACCTCTGTGGTCCAATGGAGCTGCCCGCACCTGAATCCCAACCTTCTCTCCCTTCTGGATGTGGGTGATCCAGCTCCACCTCCCGTGCGAAAGCTACTTAAGACATTTCATATATACATTGCTTCTGTATGGAGCAATGGGATTGGCAGAACAATTAGATGATTCAATATTCAGCAGCATAAACGACGACGTCTCCACCAGGATTGTGGGCAATTGCCACAGCGCGCCCGACATCACAATTGTCAGCGCTCGTTTAATAAACAGCATAACTTGGCGACCTGTGCTGATCCTCGCCTAAGATCATTTCCTCGTAATTAGCACGATCGGCAGTCCCCTTGACTTCCTTTACGCCGATCACCATTCATAAGCCCACTTTAGTCAAAGTGATTGGTCCGTCTTCAGAGAATTTACTGAGAACACCTCAAGCGCCCTCCTACTTTCAACTAACGTTAGCATTGGCGAACGTCTATTCCGAAAATCTATTCTGACCGCTTTCGATAGCTTTTTCCTGGCGGGCCGAATTCTGAAAATTTGACTACATTTTCCCAGCTGCGGATTAAGCATCAAAGCGTCACTTCTCTACTTAAGTCAATCCAATAAATTCCCTAATGAGGGAACTGAAATTGAAGACTCTCGAATTGGAAAACCTAATCAATCGGAAAAAATTGGAGGGAACACTTAAGGTCCAGCAACATCACCTCTGTAGCAATAAAGCGAGAAATCATTGTCAAATAACTGTGTGGAAATTTCATTCGGAGACCGCACCAAACACCCGCGGGCCACTTGATATCTCTAAAGAGGAGGTTCATTGAAGGGAAAAGTCTCGAAATACATCGGTCCCGACAGAATAAGCTTGCTGATGCTAAACCATCTGGGTCCAACTTAAGCAGCATTCTCCACCAAAGTTCTCCATATGTCTCTGACCACTCTAACAACGCCCGACATGTGGTAACATGGTAGAGCTATTAACACTGCGGAGGGAACATAGGAGAATCCCATCTCTCTTTTATTTTATTTTAACAATTTTGTTATTTTTACTTAAGTCCGAAGTCTGTAAGTACCAGAAGGAGAAGTCATAGACCCACAAAAAATTTATTCCGATCGTATCAGAATGACGAGCTGAATTGATTTAGACATGTCCTTCTGTTCGTCTATCCGCCTGTCTGTTTGAACGCAACTGAGGAACTAGAGTTTTTGAGATATTTCAACCAAACTTGGTAGGCAGAAGCACCTTTACGCTTAAACGATCTTTCAGCCTGGCCAGATCGGGCCATCGATTTTTCAGATTTAAAATTTTGGTTCATAAATCCGTCAGAAAAGTACCTACGATATACTATACATACATAACGAATTGCAAATTGGTTCTGAAAATCATCGAAATCGGACAAATATAACTTACAGCTCCCATGCACCGATATTTGCAAATGTGAGATTTTGGTCTGGTCGAAATTCAGTCAAAAAAGCATTTAGGGACATGAAATTTGGTATTATGCACATATATTTTGAATTGCATTTTGATAGTGAAAATCATCGAAATCGGAATACTATATCATATAGCCACCATATAATTGATTTGTTCAGATATGAGGAACTGGGGAAAAAATCCGTCAAAAAAGTATCTAAGAGCGTAAAATTTGGCGCTCTACAGACATAAATTCAAGTTGATATTGACACTGAAAAACTTCATCGAATTTTGAAATTTGCAATAAATTTGATGTGTTCATAAAAGGTATGAAGACTTCGGCATGGCATGAAAACAGCCGTTCTTTCTTGTTTTTTTTCCTTTTTTAGTTATTTTCTATTTTTTTTTTTTGAATTCATATAATTTTTTCTCATTATCTAATTTTTTAAAATTTTTTTTAATTTTTTTGCTAATTTTTTTTTATTTAATTTTTTTTTTTACATTTTGTTTTATTTACTTTGTTTTCTTCTTCTTTTAAATATTTTTTTTTTAATTAATTTTAATTTAAGTAGAATAATTTTTTATTTCAATATATTTTATTTTATTTTTTTATTATTTATTTTTTTATTTTTCTTTTTTTAATATTTTTTTATTGTTTTTTGTTTCTATTTTATTTAAGTTTTTTATATTTTGTTGTATTTTTTTGTATTTTATTTTATTTTTTTTTTAAATTTATTTTATATTAATTTATTTTGATTTATTTTATTTTATTTTATTTTTCTATTTTTTTAAATTTTATTTTATTTTTTTAATTTTATTTCATTTTTTATTGTTTTTTAATTTTTAATTTTTTTATATATTTTTTATTTAATTTTGTTTTTACATTTTGTTTTATTTACTTTGTTTTCTTCTTTTTTTAAATATTTTTTTTAAATTTATTTTAATTTAAATTGAATAATTTTTTATTTCAATATAATTTATTTGATTTTTTTATTAAATTTTTTTTTCTTTTTTAATTTTTGTTTTTGTTTTTTTTTTTCTATTTTATTTAAATTTTATATATTTTGTTGTATTTTATTTTCATTTATTTTATTTTATTTTTCTTTTTTTCAATTTTTTTAAATTTTTTTTTTATTATTTTTTAATTTTGTTTATTTTTTTTTATTTATTTTTTTTCTTTTCTTTTTTTTTTTATATATTTATTTTTATTTTTTTTTTTATTCTTTTTTGTTATATTTTGTTTTATTTTTTTTTATTTTATTCTATTTTATTTATAAATTAATTTTTTTTTGTTAATTTTTTATTTTTTATTTTTTTTTTTTTCATTTAATTTTGTTTGATTTTATTTTATTTTTTTTTCATAAATTTTTATTTTCTTAATATTTTTTTATGTTATTTAATTCTTTTTTCTATTATTTTATTAATTTTTTTTTATTTAAATATAATTAATTTAAATATATTAAAGTCCCTTAATACCATTTCTAAATTTTTCGGAAACTAAGTACGAAAAAAAATCATAAATTTACACATTTTTGCATTACACCCCGCTTCTACACTGGAATTACATTTAAAATTTCCGTTAAAAATGTGTGTGTATGTGTGTGTGTGTATGTGTGAAAAAACTGCCAAAATCTATGCTAACAAAACGGGCGCAGTGGGGCATGAACTAAATTGCGCTGAAATGGCTTATGAGCAGCAAAAAAGTGCTGTTATCAAGGTCATAGCTTAAGGCTTAAACCTAAAGGTACATATGCATACAAGCGATGTATGTATATAAAAATATTTATGTTTAAGCACACATATATGTATGTATTGCCTTACACCATGTGCACTTTCAACGCATATGAGGAGCATAAGCAGTGCTGAGCGCGCAACTGTGTCATACATTTCACATACATACCAACATATCGGTGCTTGCTCGAGTTGGTGTAATATAGGAAAATTCAAGCTAGATATGCAATTAAAAAGTTTTTGCATTTCCCCTTGTTCTTTTCGGGATTTCTTTTCTTTTTTTCACATTTTTGTTCACTTTTTTGCTTCGCACAAATTCGCTCATTGAAGTGAAATTTTAATTAGACCGAAAAATGTAAGAGAATTCGAAGCAAAAAAAAAAAAAGAAAAAATTTATATACGAACAGAACAATATAAGCTTTTGTGCGTACAATTGCTAATAGCGAAATGTTTGCTGCGAGTAAGGAGGCAAAAATGCTGTTATAGTATGAAAGCGGAATGTAAAATGAAATCTAAAGCGAAAAAAGTTGCATACTTTAAGGCGTTGAAATTTTTTGCTTAATTTTTATTTTGCTATTAAACATTTTTATGAAGAGTAATGAACGAAAGTAGTAGTGAATTTGAATTTGAATTTAATTTTTTTTTGTACTTTTAATTGTGGACTCTCGGATAATACCGTTATTACATTATATGATAATTTAATTTAAGGTCCTTTCACTTTCTTTGACTATTGAAATTTACTTTGAGTGTGTGAAAAATGTGAAAAAAAGTGGCAAGAAATTATGCCATTATTATGAAAAATGTAAATTAAAAGAGAAAATCCCTTTCGAGGCACTTTTTTAGTATGCGCCTCAATGTATGCTATAGTTGCCGTTCAAAATGTAAGAAAAATGATATTTCATCAACAAAACCATAAAGAAGAAATATTTTGAGTAAATGTAAATAATACTGCACATTTATAAAAAATTTATACACTATGCCCCTGAAAGTATGCAATAGATTTTTAATTATTTAAAAAATTACTTCAGCTTTTTGCATATTTTTCAACATACCTGTACACGCAGATGTGTTTTTGTGCATTACCGTTGCGAAGAGTAATTTTCTGTATGCTTGTATCACTTGAACGCCTAAAAGTAGGCAATTCGAATACGAAATTTAACCTTTTAGCTCATTTAAATGCCAAAATAGGGCGTCTTAAAAGCCAAAACAAGCTGAAATTGCAGCAGAAAAAATTTTTACTTATTATCTACCGACTTAAAGCATGTTATATTCAGCGTAAATAGATTTCAAGCTCATTAAAATACTTAGTTTTTTAATCCATTGTGCATTTTTTGAAGCTTAAATAAATATTTTGTGGTTTTTTTTTTAAATATTTTGTGTTCATACGCCGCCAAGTCAACTAAAATTCCATTACATCTTATCACCACCAACTACCAACAACATACCTTTTAAACAACCACAGAGGCATACTTTTAGGCGCTTAATGCATGTATATACATATAGATCTACTTAGTAAAACTTTGTGGTTGCCACACACACAAACTCATTACTAATTCGCTTTATGTAAATGATATTCATGTGAACAACACACACCCACACACAAACAAAACCACACAGACGCTCGCATGGGCACAAACAAAGTGCAAGCGCTTGAGATTTTGTCATATGTCCCGCTTTAGAGCAACCTAAGGCTTAAACATGCACACACACATGCACACATACAAACACACACATATATATCTGACGTATATGTATAATGTGAAATCAGTAGAGTTTCATATTGCTAAAATGACGGCTGAAAATGACTGATGGTGGGGATTGTGTGGTGGCGGTCCACTAGAGCCAAGCTATCGCTCAAGCAGTGATTCTAATAGAAACACATACTTGTATATAAGTATGTTTAACTGTAAATGTGTATTATTGAACAAGGCAGGCAGTCAGTTAGTCAAGTATCAAGCAGTCCCGTTGACTGATTGAAAACCACACAAAGGCAACACAGCGTGTTTGTTCCAAAGTTGAAGTGCATCCATATGGAAATTTTAAAGTGCTAAGCCATGAACCAGAAAAGAAATAATGTTACGAAAAAAGGAATGAATGAAATTAAAAAAAATTTAAAGAAATACAAAGCGAAAAAGGAAAAAGAAAACCAAAAAAAAAATTATATAAATCTTCTCAATCGGTTAAAGCAAAAATAGAAATGAGCAGCAAAAGAACTTGGCTTAACTGGGAGGGTTGTGAAAAGTTAAGTGAACTTTTTGCCAACATTCTGTTATATTATAAACTTACATGAATATGTATATGCTTGTATAAGCACACTCAAGAGGATTTTTGAATTATTCGAAAAAAAAATATTTTATTTTATTTCATTTCATTTTATTTTATTTTTATTTATTTCTTTATTTTTTTATATTTTCTTTCATTTTTTTAATTTTTTTTTTTTGCTTTTTTTTTTTGCTTTTTTTATTTTTTAATTTTTTTTTTAATATTTTTTTTTATTTTTATTTTATTTTTTATTTTTTTTTAATTACTTTATTTTAATTTATTTTAATTTAAATTTTTTTTATTTTTTTTTATTTAATTTTTTTTTATATTTTTTTTTATATCTTTATTAATTTTTTTATTTTTTTTTTTTACTTTATTTCATTAAATTTTTATTTTTATTTTTTAAAATTTTTTCAATTTCTTTAAATTTATTTTTTTATTCTTATTAATTTTTGATTTTTTTTATATTTTAAAATAATTTATTTTATTTTATTTTATTATATTTTTTTTTTAATTTATTTATTTTATTTTAATTTAATTTTTTTTTATTTTTAATTTTTTTTTTAATTTTTTATATTTAGAATTTTTATTTTATTTTATATTTTTAATAAATTTTTTTTTAATTTTTTTTAATTAATTTTAATTGATTTAATTTAATTTTTTTATTTTAAATTAATTTAATTTATTTTTATTTTCTTGTTTAATCTTTTATTTTTATTTTTTTTTCATTTCATTTTAATTTTTATATTTTTATATATTTTTTTATTTTTTTATTTTTTTTTCTTTTTATTGATTTTTAATTTTTTTTTATTTTTTTATTTTTTTTTATATTATAAATTAATTTATTTTATTTTATTTAATTTCTTTTTTTTTAATTTTATTTTAATTACTTTTTTTTTATTTTATTTTATTTTTCATTTATTTTTTTTTTTTTTTTTTTAAATATAATTTTTTTTTTTTTTTTTTTTTTTTTTTTTTTTTGATTTTTTTTTTTATATAATTTTTTTTTAATTTTTTATTTATTTTTTTTTTTTTTTTGTAAGTTAAAAAATTACTCAGAAACATTGCCGATCTGCCCTAAGTGCTGCTCGCTGGCATATCTACATTGTAAATGTGTGTTTGCATATACCGCTACGTGCCTAAAAATGTCACTTTTTAAACAATTCTCGTTTATAAGTCGCACCGATAAGCTAACAATGGCATTTAGTCACACAAAGTTGCCTGCCGAGTAGCATATGTTAAGGCGCTCAAATGTGCGTGGGTGGGCTGTTTGAGACAGCAACAGAATTGTTCATTAATTTGTTTTGACCTGGATCTTCTGCACAATTCTCGTATTTTCTCTAACCATTTTTATTACTTATCAATATACTTAGACAAACACAGACATACATACATACATACATACATACAAACCAGCTGCTGCAAACTTATTTATGTTTATCTTACAAGCATATTTTTAGGCATTCGCTGGTGTTTTTGAAAAGTTATACATATACATATGTGTGTATATATATACGTTTATATATATATAAATAGCGATACCAGCTGAAGTGCGCATTAACTGCACACAAAAGTAGCTGTCAGTGGCACAATACGTCGGCTCTGTATTAAATAAACATTAGCTCATGTATGCTTGTATGTGTGGGTGAGCATGAATATATTAATGGTTTGAGTGCTTACTGGTTTCTGTGCGAGTGAAAGTATGCAAAATTAATTCAATTTTATATGCAAGTAAAATATTGAAAAGTTTCGGGTTTTTTTTTCGTTTGTGACTCTTGTTGGCAAGTATGCGCTACTCTGCCGAACGAGATAAAGTGAGGAGTTTGTGTTTTATAAATATATTTAGCTTTATATATAGTCTAAAAAAAATTTTTTTCGCTTTATTTTAGAAATGAATTTTATTCTTGAGGTTGCCTTTCTCGCGCCTTGAAGTAGGCCATGTTCCTTGTGGAGCAATTTGCATGCGGGAACAGGCACACCACAGAGCCGCATAGCAAGAATATTCGCTTGATTGTATCTCGTTTGCTTTACAGCTTCTCTCGATGTTCAGATGAGAGCTGTGTGTGAGATAGTTTGTCATAGTTGGTCGGTCATCTTCTGCAGAGATCGATAGCGAATTTTGAAGGCTATCAGGAGCGATCCAAGCGCACTCTCTCTGTGTCTCTCTCTCTTTCTGTCTCTCTCATTCTCTCTCTCTCTCTCTCTCTGTCACTGATCCCTATATTTAAAGTTTTGGTCCCTATCTCTCTCTCTGCATCTCTCTATCTGTCTCTCTCTCTCATCTTCTCACTCCCTCTGCATCTCTCTCTCTCCGTCACTGATCCCTATATTTAAAGTTTTGGTCTCTCTCTCTGTCTCTGTATCTCTCTATCTCTCTGTATCCCTCTCTCTCTTTCTCTCTCCCTCTCTCTCTGTCTCTCTCTCTCTGACTGTCACTGATAAATCTCCTTATTTAAAGTTTTGGCCGGGTTCATGTGGAGCTCTCCGCCTGAGAAACACTTCAGTGATCCAGTAGCATGAATGGAATGGGTTTTTTGAGAAGACGCCAATATTGAAACCTTGGCACTTATGTACCACCTCTTACCAGTAGCTCTTAGAGCATGTATAGAGGACGGTAGCAGCCTTCCAGGTTCTTTGAGCTATCTTTCCACTCCATTTCAGCCGCTTCCTCAGGAATACCCCAATTTATTTAACATTGGTGCCCAAGCATAGATGAACACCGCTCATAATATGTGGGTTTAAACTGGAATTTTTTCAGTTCCTCGCAGAGAGAAAGAGAATTTTACATTATTTGATTTGACGCAGAGTCCAAAACGAGTAGACCAGTTTAATGCTATCTGCGGGAGTCTTACATCAAGTTCCAATGAGCTTGTGGGGCTATGCCACCACACCCAATCCATTTCGGTTAGCAGTGAGTTCGCCGTGAGGTTCGCAGAGTAGTGCAGATTTAATTCTGTTCGGAGCAGAGGAAATTCACTGTGCGATTCCTAAATCAAAAAGGAGAGACCTTCATCCTTAGTAGTGCCTCCGCTAACCTATCTGGATACTGAACACTCTAACAGATTTGCAACTCTTTCTATTCCACTCAAATATAAAAAGAGCGCTGATTTTTAAACTGTTCAAGGCAAACTTGTTCTCGAAATCGGCTTTACTCCTCTGCTCTCCTCTGCTCTCACAATATTACAAAAAATTCTCGCCATAAACATGTTTTTATTGCGCTTAGAGCCTTCCTTTAGACTCTAACTTTGTGCTTAAATGTTTTTCAGTGCAGTTTTATGACTAATTTCGTTTATCTTTCGAAGAGTCTTCTACATACCATGTGGAGAGCATATAATACCGCACTCATCCATCACCATATGAGCACTGGATATGCTCTTCTTTGACCCTCCAAACAAGAAATTGTCAAAAAGTCTATGAATTAAACCAATTTTTTTCATATTTTTAAAGTGAATATTTGTCATCCCTTTCTCATGCCCCTCAAAGTATGCAACATCTGTCAGGCGTCAACTTCACATTCCATTACAGTCTCCCTTCAAGTCTATGTGTAAGGCAAACAGTCAAAAGAAAGCTTTCATTTCAACTCGAAAACTCCCTGTCGGTATGTGGAGCGCCTAAAATGCCACTACATTTTATGGTGTGGCACACACACACACCACACTTGGCCAATAGAAATTTACCCACTCATCATATTATATACGCATAAATTGTGACATTAATGCGGATGCGATTTGCTTGTCGCAGCAGACACACAACCACATACACACACACACACAATGCGTACATACACATACATATAGCTGTCACATTTGACGTGAATATACACAGCCGGCTGTGGATATTGTATATGTATGTGTGTATGTGCAACTACCTGCTCGCAGAGTAAGCAATTTCAAAGCTCTTAAATCTCCTTCGGTTGGTATGAGTTTACTTCGCACACACACATACATGCTTACACTCATATAGCTTTGAAACTCAGCTTGTGTGCCTGCTGACGGCTGGCATTATGCCTAAAATGCGTCAAATTTCCGCATTTCCTTTTCCATTTCCATTTCCACATCCCTTCTCAGTTTGTGTTAAGAGTTTTGCCTACAAATAAATTTCGACAGACCTTTTAAGGCTGCGCGCGGTTGTGTGTGTGTGTGTGTGTGTGGTTTCATTCATGTGCGTGTCGGACGAGACAAACTGACGTCCACACACAGCCCAAGCGTAGCAATTGTCTGGATCACACGCACTTGAGCTGCGCCTTTGCTGCTAGTCGCCTTAGAGTGCGCTGTGCGTGAAGTGCCTCGCCTCTACTCTGCGATTCTTTAATTTTCGCCTGCGAATTTTCCACTACTGTGGCGAATAATAAAGTTATTCGTGCGTGCATTTTATTGGTTTAAAGCGTGAAGCGGTGAAGTGAAGTGTGACTTGACTTTTTTCTCCGCTTTCTTTTTATTATTGACAATTTTTCGGTATAATTGGTAACCCTAGGCAAAATTTTTAGTATTTTTCAATCTTCTAATTTTTTTTCATAGTTTTTCCTTTAAAAATTTAATTCAATTTGAAATTTAAAAAAATAAAAAATATAAATATTAAATAAAGGTGGCAACTCTTTCTTCGTTGTTAGAAAAATATTTATGTAAGATGGCAACTATTTACAATTTTTTTCTATATTTTACGACAAGTTCTCCATTTTTAAAAAGAATTTAATATTTTTCCCCAAATTTCTCAGGCGACAACCTTTTTTTTAATTATTAATAAACTATTTATACGAATTGGCAACTTTTCACTGCATTTTTTTCTCTATATCTTAAGATTAATTTTTTATTTTTGAAAAGAATTGAAAAAATTTAAGAAATTTTATAGAAAGCTGGCAACTCTTTTTAAGTTATTAATAAACAATTTGCATACGTTGGGCTCTACAGTATTTCCCCTCTTTTCACAATAACATTTAATTTAATTAAAAATTTAGATTTTTTAATTAATAAAGGTGGCAACTCTTTTTTAAGCTATTTAAATTTTTTAACAATATTTTTACTGTAACTTTTCAATTCTCAAATAGAATTTAATTTATTTAATTTTTTATTTTATTTAATTTTTTTTTTTTTTTTCAATTAAATTCTCAATAAAAAACTTATATTAGTTGGCAACACTTCCAAATTTTTTTACCAATATTTACGTTAACTTCATAATTTTAATAATAATAAAATTAATTTTTAATAATTATAATATTGTTGTTTTGCTCCCAATTTTTTTTTTTAATATTTTGTACTAAAACTTTGTTCATACTAACCGTTCTGAGTAGGCCAAATTAGTACTGAAGGTGATTAAGTATTTTTTAGTACTGAGCTTTTGTGCATTTTCTTTACTAAAACCTATTTATTTTTATACTTTTCTTACTAAAATAGAATTTTTGGCGCCAAAATTTAGTAAATGTTATTCTTTGAGTACAAATTTTTTTTCTTTTAGTACTAAATTTATGTACATAATTTTCATTTCTATAATTTTCGTACTAATATTGCATGTTTAGTACCGAAATTTAGTACACATAAATTTTTTAGAACAACAATTTCTTAATTTTTTCATTTTAGTACTAAAATCTAATACTATTTTTTTAATTTTTGTACTAATATTTAGTTTTTAGTGCGAAAATTTAGTACATACTAACGTTTTAGAACAATTTTTTTAGTACTAAAATATAATACTAGGTTTTAGAATTTTTGTACTAACATTTAGTACAGACATATTTTTTAGTACTAAAATTTTCATTTTATTATTTTAGTACAAAAATGTTTCACATAAGAATTTTTTAGTACACAAGTTAGTTGCCTTTATAATTTTAGTAGGGATTTGAAAATTTCAGTATCCAAATTTAATGCTGCATTTTTAGTACTAAAATTGTGCATACAAATTTTAATGCAACATATTAAACGCTGCATTTTAAGTACTAAATTTAACTTTTGGTACCAAAAATTTGTAATGAATCCATTTCAAATTTATAATTTTCGAAGTAAGTTTTAATATTTAGTACTAATTTTGAATTCTTAGAACTACAGTTTTATAAGGAAGCATTTTAATATTATATTTTGAATACTACAGTTTAGTAAGTACTAAATTAATTTTTTTTTAAATTAGTACTGAACTTTTAGTACTAAAATTAATACTGATTTTTTAATAATTAACTTAAAACTGGTTTTTAGTACTAAAATTAATACTAAATTTTCTGAACTAAACGTATACTGATTTTTTGTACTAAAATGAATACAAACTTTTAGTACTAAAATCAGTATTGAATTTTTTTTTAGTACTAAGAGCAATACTAAGTTCTCTTACTAAAAGTACTGATTGTAGTGCTAAAATTAATACTTAATTTTTAGTACTAAAATAAATATTGTAATTTTAGTACTAAAGTTAATATTGAATTTTTAGTACTAAAATGAATATTGTAAGTTTAGTACTAAAAGAAATACTGTGATTTTAGTACTAAGGTTAATATTGAGTTTTTAAATATTAAAATTAATACTGGAAATTTGGTACTAAAATAAATACTACATTTTTAGTACTAAAATTAATTTTTAGTACAAAAATAAATACTGAAGTTCTAGTACTAAAATTAATATTGAATTTTTAGCACTGAAAATAAATACTGAATTTTCAGTCTATTCACGCCACACTGTGTTTCCAATATTCTCAGCACTGATTAGTACATTATTGACTTTATGTTTTGAAACTTGTAAGGCCACTACTTTTCGAGCGTTTGCCGGGGCGTATTTGACACTGCAGCAAGGAACTGTAGGCGTTGCACATGGCCAGGCGTTACAACGCACACTTACACCATCCACACACACACTGAACACGCGTGTGACACCTGTTGGGAATTATAATTTCTCTTTTTACCGTTATACACTTAAATTGCCATCAGCACAATTTGCCACTGCTGGATTAATCAATTAAATACGCATACGTCGTTGCGGCGGGGACAGTTTTGCTGGTCATATTTACCTAACGGCTTTTTTTTTGTTGTAGCACACATATGTGTGTATGTATGCATGCGTTTATGATATATATTGTAATATTAAACATATCGACGACCGACCACCATTGTTTACATGCATTGTTTGCTTAATACTATTGTTTGCGTTGAACAAAAGCATATATGTTGCATATTATTAGGCTTTGCGGAATTACGTATGTACGTGTAAATACATATGTACATACGCTGATAAAACAAACAAACAGCAGACCAGACAATAAAAATTACATAGCACTTTTTGTACGGCGCGTTGGTTGGCGCTTTGCAATCTTTTATGGGAGGTTTAAAAATTTGGCTCACGGTTGAGTGGTTTTATGTGAAAAATTCGTTGTATACCTTTAGGCGCTCGCATTTTTTCACATTCAAAATTAAAGTAATATAAATTGATTGCAGATTTTTACACAACTTTAAATCTACAAATTTGATTTTTTTTAACATTTAACAGGATTTATTTCTTTAAAAAATTTAGCATACTTTCAGGCGCACAGCAATAAATTTTATTTTAAATTATCAATAGTGTTTTAAAATTCAATTTTTTACCTAATATTTGCGAAATAGTTTCTTTAAGAGTATCTAAAGCATACTTTTAGGGGTAAGAAAATTTCAATTTCAGCAAATGTAGGCAAAATTCTAATCTATAATGGAATTTTTGAAATTTTTATCACGCTTCTCGATTAAAATATCTTCAAGCACGCATGATTTCAATAATTTTCTTAATTTTTACTATCTTCACTTTTTTAAATTCTTTCATAAATGTTTTTCCCCATAATTTTTACCTTTTTGATGTTGACATCACCGCCGTCCAGGTAGTGCGATGGACGGAACAGTGTACAAACTTATGTAGGGACTCAAGGAGCTCATCTGGTGACAGATATCCAGAACATACTTAGTGTATGGAGGTAACACTTCTCCAACTTGCTCAGTTGCAGTGGAAGTCAAAACCCTAGGGAGGGTGGACCAGAAATCCCAATGGATGACGATGGTGTAGATCCCCCTAACCGGGTTAGGGGTTCAAGAATTTACCCGCGGTAAGGCATACCTGTCGTAAGAGGCGACTTAAGTCCAATAGTTTTCGCGACAGTCGAATCTTTATACCGGAACGACCCGGATTTTTATCCGGCCAAGGACTGTCCCCGTAGCACAATTTGGCGAATTTTCTGCAGTCACAACAACAACAACACGGTGGTGTAGACGTTCCATCACCTGACTTCATTCGACCATCGTTTTCCCGCTTAAAAAATAACAAAGCGGTGGAGGTCGATGGCTTACCGGCCGAGCTGTTCAAATACGGCGGTGAAGAACTGGCAAGGTGCATGCATCAGTTTTTTTGCGGAATCTGGTCGTACGAAAACATCCCCGACGAATGGAACCTAAGTGTGCTGTGCCAAATCAAAAAAAAAAAGTGAACTCCATGGTCTGCGCCAATTATCGTAGGGTAAGCCTACTCAATATGGCATAGAAGGGGTCCTTTCTAGCGTGTTGAGTGAAAGACTAAGGCCCACCGTCAAGAACTGATCGGTCCATCTCAGTATGGCTTTAGACCCGATAAAATATTCACCAAGCGCCAAATCTTGGAGAAGAATGGAAAGAAAAGAATCGATACACATCACATTTTATCGATTTTAAAGCTGCCTTCGAAGGACACGATAAGGAACTGCCTCTACGCCACTATGTCTGAACTGATACAGCTATGGAAACTGGCCCTGGATAATACCAGCAACACAGTCAGAATTGAGAAGGGAATGAAAGTCATAACTTCGAAGTCGTAGATCATTTCGTCTATCTAGGAACCAGCATTAAAAACACCAATAAAATCAGCCTTGAAACCTAACGCAGAATCACTCTTGCCAACAGTTGCTACTTTGGACTGAGTAGGCAATTGAAAAGTAAAGTCCTCTCTCTCGACGAACCAAAACCAAACTCTACAAGTCGCTCAACACATCCGTCCTGAAGTATGGTGCAGAAGCTTGGACGATCTCAAAATCCGATGAGTGGCTACGTTGGCTAGGCCATGTCGTCCGAATGAATGAAAGCGCTCCAGCTTTGAAACTACTCAACAGAGTTTCCGATGGTGTAAGCAGAGAAAGACCGAGATCTCCACTCCGTTGAAAAGATCAGCTGGAGAGCGACCTGGTAACATTTGGTATTACCAACTCTCGCCAAACAGCGAAGAGAAGGGATAGGTGGCACGCTATAGTTGATGTGGCTATAATGACGTAAGCGGTGCCTACGCCAATCAAGAAGAAGAAGAAGAAGAAGAAGAAGAAGAAGAAGAAGAAGAAGAAGAAGAAGAAGAAGTGTTCTCATATAAATTGTAAGCCTCTTTCCACTCTTTAACCTCAATCTCTCGCAAATATTCCGCTCGTTTGACTCTTTCCTCTCTCTCTCTCTTTCTTTCTCTCTCTCTCTCTCTCTCTCTCTCTCTCTATCTATCTATCTATCTATTTCTCTCTCAGTCTCGCGTAGTTCACTTCAGCAACTGCAAGTTTTAATGAGCGACATACTTTTAGGCGCCCAACGCACGTTCGGCGCAACTTTTTTCATTAAAAACTGTTTTTTTTTCCTTAAAGTTTTTCTTCTTTTTTTCCTCTGCACGTAATAACATCCGCTTACAACATATTAACCAGTTCTTATTTCATTTTACCGTTGTGCAGCCTGTTGCGCTTGAAATACTCTTTTTTCTTTAGTTTTTCTGCTGTTTTTACTTTTTTTAGTTTTCCTTTCCTTCCATCTCACTTTTCAGTTTATGTTATGAATATTGGCATTCAAATGAAGTTGATGCGGCAAATTACAGATCCGCACCGATTCGATTAAGTTTCGCATAAGTTTTTATTACACCACTACTCGTCGTCGTCGTCGTCGTCGTCGTTGCGTATGCATGATGCACGATGTGTTGGTATTGGTTTTGTGGGAAAGCGCGGCGCAGCGTTATAGCCCGAAGGGGATAGGAATAAAATATTTTAGGTGTGCAAGTTGCATGCGGAAATTTTGTGTTCATCCATTCGAGCGGCAAATATTGAGGAAATATCAACTACCGTGTTGGATTTGGATTTTATGGCGTTGACGATGATGATTTCCGGGAAATTTATAGGTGCAAAATAGGGGAGTAGTACGGGCTAACAAGATAAGTTTGATTTAAGCAAAGTTGGAGAATTTCAATCATAAACGTGATTGAGTGTGCGGCGCATTTTTTTTTTATAATCTCACTTTGGAAATTCATAAAGGAAAGTTTTTATGGTTTTTTGTATTAGAAAATCACTACCTTTTGAAATATTTACATTATCTCAGCCACAAAATTAAAAATTTAATTGATGTTCATGTGGCGTGGCATAGTTCAAGTGCAGTGTTGCTATACATTTTTTTATTTTCGGTTAAAAAAAAATTGTTTAAAATTGTGTACTAAAATTTTAATTGAATTAAATGTGTGTTTATTTGAAATAGATGTGTACTAAAAATTTATTTTAATACAATGTGTACCAATATTTTATTTGAAATAGATGTGTACTAAAAATTTATTTATTTTATTTATTATTTAATTAAATGTGTACTAAAAATTTATTTTCATTAAATGTGTACTAAAATTTTATTTGAAATCAATATGTACTAAGAATTTATTTCAATTAAATGTGTGCTAAAATGTAGTACTAAAAATTAAACTGCAAAAATTAAATAGCATAAACGTAGTACTAAAAAGTAAAACTAAGAATTTAGTACTAAAAATTTATTGAAAAAAGAAAGGTATTACAAATTTATATTAAAAGATTAATGCAATAAAATTTAGTAATAAAATTTAAATATAGAAATTTAGTACTAAAAATAAAGCAGCAAATATTAAGTACCATGAGTAAGCTTAGTACTAAAATTAAAAATTAAAACTTAATGTTAAAATTTGAGTGCTAAAAATTTAATAGCAAAAATTTAGTACTAAAAATTAAACAGCAAATCAGTTGTAAAAATCAAATTAAAAAATTTGGTACCAAAAACTAAAAATTTAGTACTAAAAAGCTAAAAATTTAGTACAAAAAAATTTAAAATTTAGTAGGAAAAAACTATAAATTTAGTACTAAAAAATTATTGCGAAAAAAGTTTGTATTAAAAATTTAAATTAAAAAATTATTACAATAAAATTTAGTACTAAAAACTAGATGATAAAATTTGATTACAAAAATGTTAGTACTAAAATTAAATAGCAGAGCAAAAGTACTATAATTTTAGTACTATAATTTTATTTTTTAGTACTATAATTTTATTACTAAAATTTTAGTACTAAATTTTTGGCACTAAATTTTTATGTACTCAATTTTTAGTACAAAATTTTTTAGTGCGTTAAAATATGTACTAAAATTTAACCAATCTAAAACTTATAATATTCCAATAATCATATTTTTATTCAAATTAATTTTTCACAAATTTTGGCGCAAATTTCCAGTGCAACCTTTTCAATTATTTTTTTTTTTTTTTTGGTTATAAATTTCTTTTAAAATAACTACCACTCTCAATTTTTGAGTATTTTTGAATAAGTTTTTTTTTTTAATTTATAGAATATTTCTCAAAAAAAAATATTAATTGCTTTTATTTTTATAATTTTTATTATTTCTTTTATTATTAATTTTTTATAGAAATTATTTTTTTGTATCCAAAAAAAAAATATTTTTATTCTTATTTCAATTGCATTCAGATATTCGTATCTCTTCCAATATGTATGTGTTTATACAAAAATACATAACATACATATATTATCTAATAATTTAAAATATCCTCCTCTTACCCATGCTCCTACAGTCCCCTCTACGTCCATATAAATCATTTGCGTTTGAGCCGCGCTAATCTCCGTTATTGTTCTCAATCATCTGGACAATGACCACTTTATGCGGGAAGTGTCTTCAAGTGCATATAAATTACTTTGAATATAAAGCATTATTGTATTATCTACGCTTATACACTCATACATATGTACATACGCAGACAATATAAATATGCCAACCAATTCCAATTGAAGCTGTAAATGACTCAACAGTGGGACGGTTGACTGGTTTCCTATTGTTCGGTGATTAGACGCGTGCCGATTAGACCATTGAAAATTACACTCATAATTATATAATACACATATATATATATATGTATATATGTATATACACAATAGCATTTTTACACATTCATATCTCTGAGTAAACTTTAGATATATTTATTTGACGTTGACCTCCAGCAACTAATTTACAAAAAAAAAAAAATTATTAAATAGTGAGCGGCACGCAGACATGCTCAAAGCGTGTCAAGCACAAAGGCCATTGATAAGAGCAAAATAATGTGTCTAAAGATGATTGAGAGGAAATGTATGCCGGTTGAGGAAGATGCGAGCGATAAGTGGTTATGAATAAAATTGTAATGAATTTTTATTATATTTAAATAAATTTTATGTTAAAAATAAATAAAAAATATTTTTACATACGAAAAAATAATTCAAATAAAAAATTTTATAAAAAAAATTTAAAAAAAAAGATATATATATTTGCATAGTTTTTTTATTTATTTTAATTTAAAAAAAAAACACTTTTTTTTAATTATTTTAGTACACTTATCTACCAAAATATCAATTTTATAAAAATGTCTTACTAGAAATACTTCAAATATTTTTAATAAATTTTAATAATAATAAAAAATTTCATTTAATTAAATAACAATATATAATTTTAACAAAAATTGTTTATTAAAATTGCTCTAGACGGCTGCACTGGAAATACATCGCAAAAGATTATTTTTAATTATTTTAATAGATATTTATATAGAGAAAATGTGTTGTTCTAAAGTACTAAAAATATTTTTCTAAGTGAATTTATAACTAAAAATTTAGCACTAAAAGTGTTTTTCTAATTAAATGCATCACTTAAAATTGAGTACTAAACACTTTTTAAATAAACTATGGAATTATAATTATAAAAAAGTTTAGTACTAAAAGCGTTATTCTAAATAAGAGTTTAGGACTAAAAATACCTGTTAAGCAAATTTATAACCAAAAATTTAGTACTAAAATTTGCATGCATTACATGCTTTCTTATTGCATGCATTACTTAAAATTTAGTACTAAAATTTTTTTCTCTTAATATATACAGTGTGCCAAAAATTTGGTACTCAATGATATATTTTAAATAAGTACTGGAATTGAAACATCTAAGGATTAACTAAATTTAATGACAAAAAAATTTACGTTTATAAATTTTTTTTCCGCAAATTTTACTTTAGTTGCATATATATAGCCAATACTAAAATGTTAATGACAGAAATATGTATAAATAGTCAGTTTGAGGAATAGATACTAAAATTTTAGTACTAAAAATTTTGTACTAAAATTTGGTACTAAAAATTGAGTAATAAAAATTTAATAAAATGGAGTACTAAAAATTTTGTACTAAAAATTTTGTACGAAAAAATTGGTACTAAAAATTTTGTATTTAAAATTTAATGCTGAAATTTTGTGTGAAAATATTTGTAGCAAAAAAAATTTATGCTAAAAGTCGAAATAGAAATTAAATATAATATAAATTCTGATTCTGAATATCAAAAGTTGAGTACTAAACATACGGTGCTGTAATTGAGTGCTAAAATTCGTTTTTAAAAATATTTGTATTCAAAATTGTGTACTAAAACCAGTTATTAAAAAATGAATGCGAAAAATTCTGTCTTAAAAACTAAAGAAAAATTATTTAGTACTAAAAAGTTTAAAATAAAAATTTCGTTTAAAAAGTTCTTTAAGCAATTTTGTAATAAACAACAGTATTTGAAAACTTATGGTATAAATTTAATACTAGAAACTAAAAACAAAAGCATTTTAGGGCAAGTTAAGAAATATAGATTTAAAAAATATATTTAATTAAAATTAGTACTAAAATTTAGTACTTAAATTTTTTTGTGTTATTAAAAAGAGGTATCACAATTAGTCATAAAAAATGGTGCTAAAAAACGAAACAAAAATTAATACAATAAATTTAGTATAAAAAACTTAGAAACAAAAACTTCCTGCTTAAAATTTTGTTCTAAAAAATTTAGTTCTAAAATTTTCGTTCTAAATTTTTTTATTAAAATTATTATATAAAAAAATCAATTCTAAACGATTTCGTGTCCGTAATTTAGTATCAACAACTAAAAATTAGTACTAAAAATTCAGTTCCAACATTTTTTGATTAAACGATTATTACTTAAAAATCTGTATTGAATACTATAAATTTAGTACTAAAAATGTACTAATCAATTTAACTAAGCAGCTGCACTAAAAATCATTTAAAATTTAGTACTATATATTATTTTTACCAAAAACGCTAAAAATTTAGTACTATTCATTATTTGTACTAAAATCTTTACAAAATTGCTAGTAAAATGATTATAATTTAGTACTAACCATTTCAATAATAGAGATTGGGTTTGAAAATAAATAGTGTACTAAAACTGTATTATTTATACCAGTTACTCTGAAATAGATTAAAGATAGAAATATTCAGAACTTAGTTCGAAAAACTGCTAATTTAAAATTTTATTATATATATTTTAAATTAATTATTTTCTCTTTGGAATTTTTTAATAAAATTTAATCATTTTTATTTAAGTTTATATGATGTAAAATTTTTTTCAAATATTAATTTACAATTGAAAAGTGCATATCAGTCTACTACTCTAAGGAATATATTGAATAATTTAATTTCAGTAAATCACCTCAATCAATAAGTTAAATTCAGTCATTAATTTAATTTTCAAAATTTTCTATTCTTCAATTCGCCGCTATTTTCAAATATTTGCCTTGCTCATGCACAAATTCAAAGAATTTACGTCATAAGCGCCTAAAAGTAGACTACTTTAAAGGCACACAAACACACAGTCGCTCCTGCGCGTATCGTATAAAGTAATCATGCAATATATATATATATATATTGTAGAAAATAACTAAATAAAGCAAAAAGATGTACAAATGATAGCAGAACAGAGGGGAAATGCGTGAAAATATGAAGAAAAAAAGAAAAGCAAAAAATGCACGAAAGACGATAATATTTATTTTGCTACCATTGCAAACACAAGTGGGTACAACTATTTCTACACAAAAGCCATATAGATAAAGTTATAAGCGTTTAATATTAGGGGGGGAAACAACAACAGCAACTACAAAAAATTATATTATTGTAAAAGCAACCGAATAATAATATTGATGACAAGTGACACAAGTGGGCAAAGTGTGTTTGTGTCGTTCACACTTGAGCGCATCAGTTGTGTGTGGATGAGTGTATGAGTGTGTGAGTGTGTGTTTGGCAGAAGCAGCTTTCACTGACTGACCAAAGTACAAGTGGCTGTACAACAACAACAACAACAATAACAACAAAATATTATAAAATATACAATACAAGTGTACAATTGTCGGAATAAAAAGTGTTGTGGGCGGAATTCTATTCGCTCACAATAACATACAGTTAGCTGGCTTTCAGGCGCGTTAGACTGGAAGGTTTTGCAGAAATTTCTATTAAATTATTTCGAAATAATATTTTTTATACTAATGGTCGGAAATTCCTTTGCTTGCATTGCATTCACTTGGGACTCAGCATGTTGTTGACTACTTTTTTGCACAATTTTAGTTGCTTACACTTTCAAGTATACAAAATCTTGCTCAGACATCAAGTACTCTCAAATGTATTGAAAGCACTTTAGAAGGTGTTGAAATTTAAAACAATTTGTAATATTTTCTTTTTTTTTATTAAAATTTTACTTTTGGTATTTCGCATATTTTTGCATGTTAAAATTATTTTCAATTATTTTAGTACAATTTTTGAAATTATTATTCTGCTTAATATTTAGTAAAAAAAATTTTCTTAGTCTTTTTAACTAAAATGTTCGAAAAAGAGTTTCTAGGCAGTGAAAGCATGAAAACTTGAAATATTGAAAATCTCACCTACCAGAAAAAAAACTTACTAAAAAACTAATGAGCCAAAAAAAATTAAAAATGTAGTACTAAAAATTTGGTGCTAAGAATTTAAAAATAAAATTTAGTACTAAAAATTTAGTACGAAAAATTTAGTACGAAAAATTTAGTACTAAAAATTTAGTACTAAAAATTTACTACTAAAAATTTAGTACTAAAAATTTAAAACTAAAATTTAGTACTAAAAATTTAGTAACTAAAAATTTGTGTTAAAATTTTAGTACTTAAAATATGTGTTAAAATTTTAGTACTAAAAATTTGTGTTCAAATTTTACTACTAAAAATTAGTACTTAAAATTAGTGTTAAAACTTTAGTACTAAAAACAGTTCTAAAATGTTAGTACTAAAAACTAGTGTTAGAATTATAGTACTAAAAGATTAGTGCTAAAACTTTAGTACTAAAAAATAATGCAAAAATTGTAGTACTAAAAATTATTACTAGAATTTTGCACAAAAAATTTTCTAGTACTAAGAATTTCAACACTATAAAACTTGAGATTATAAATTTAATACTAAAAATTGTGTAATAAAAATTTAGTACTTAATATGCAATTTTCATACTAAAAATTTAATACTAAAAATTTATTACTAAAAAATTTGGTGCAAAAAATTTAATACAAAAACTGACTTCTTCAAGTCAAATAAAAAGCCACTTGAATAAATTATAATAATTTTACTTTTTATTAACCAAAAGTCATTTTCCCTATTTTTCCCTTCACTCCCGTACACACAAATACTCTTTTATTTCCGCACAAAATCATAAATCAATCCCAAAAAAAGCTAATGATCCATGCAAACGACTGACAAAGCAAATGATTGATAAAACACAGGCACACACACACACACAAAAGTATTGTAGTGCATAGTTTTAGGCGCCAACAGCAACACTCTTCAACCAACCAACCAACCAACTCAAGTGGAAGTGACCTAAGCTATCAATCTAACGAAGATAAAGCCAATCAAATGTCTTAGATGCCTAAAAGTAGGCTAGAAATTTGAAATGAAAAGGTGAAAGTGAGCAAAAAGAAGCCAATTGGATGATGAAAGTGTGGGCAACAAAGCTGCTGAGAAACAAAAACACAAAACAAACCAAAGAACAGTGCACAAGAACATAGAAATGTCTGATGACTAACTGACTGAGACAACACCTAGATAACAACCTAATCGACTTTATTGGCAGTGTTGGCAGGTGTTTTTTTGGTGTTGTGAGTGAGAGAATTTTTTTTCTTGACAAAAAATTTTAAAGGTTGGAAGGTCAGTAAGTTGAGAAAAAAAAATTTACAGTAATATGGAAAGTATTCAACTGAAAATATTTTAATTCAAATTAATTAGAAAAAAATTATATATAAAAAAATTTGAAATATAAATTTTTTTTAAATTAAAATTTTAAATTTTTTTTAAATTATATGATATGCAGAAAAATTCTATGTAGAAAAAATTCTGAAATTTTCAGTAAATTTATATAAAAAATTTTTAATTTTAATTTATTGTTAAAAAACTTAAAAAAAACACATTTCATTCATCTTGAAAAAAAAAACTGAAATTCTCAACCGACTTATTAAACTGAATTATTTTGACAAAAACTAACTAGAATTTGGAGGTTAGAAAATAATAAAACAAAAGTACTTTTAATATTTTTATGCAAATTTCCGCCAAAAATAAATTTTTCTTAATTTTAAAATTTCTGCTTAATTTTCTCTTTACAGAATTAACGAAGGATCTCAAGCATTCCGTATACTACATCATAATCTCAAAAAAGAAAGAAAATTGACGCTAGCCACATCAAACAAATATTATAATTTAAAGTTCCGAAAAAAGAATAAAAAATTCAAAAATGTAAAATCAACGGTGATCCAATGTTAAAATAACCTCAAAATTTTTTTTCGAAATTACTTTGAAAACAACAAAATGTTAAACTAGACACGAAAATCAAGCAGGAACTAGTTTCCTGTCTCAAAAATAAAAACAAAAAGTCGCCTCACATCGACTTTATCTACAGAAACAGAGGAAGTGAAATTTAATACGAATTTTTATTGTAAATAAAAACTCAAAATATACCCGAAAATTCATTACTTGATCACTTGTACTAGTGGAAATCATACAAAATGACGAAAAAGTACGAATTCGATTGGATCATACCGGTGCCGGAAGAGCTGACGACCGGCTGTGTTTTCGATCGTTGGTTTGAGAATGAAAAGGAAACGAAGGAGAATGATTTTGAGAAGGACGCCCTGTTTAAGGTGGATGAATATGGATTCTTTTTGTATTGGAAAAGCGATGGCAGGGTGAGTAAACGAAGTTAACATAAATTTAAATTTTCTTTTTTCGAATATTGAATATTGGAACAGCATTTAATTAGAAATAAATATATAATACGAACTCATCTACGAAAGTCAAAAATGTGCACTTTTTTAAAAATAAATTTTAATTAATAAAAAATTGAAGCAGTTTTTAAATTAAAAATAGATTTTCCAAAAAAAAAAAGTTTACATATTTCAAAACACCTTTTCAAAATTTTCAGTTTATTTAAATAAAAAATTGTCTATTTAGAAACGTGTATATATTTCTAGAAATAAATTTAAAAATATCAATATTTTTTAATAAATAAATTTTATAAAAACCCTAAACTCAAAAAAAAGTTGTTTCTTCTTAAATACTGTAAAAGGGAAAAAATATTAAATATGCAATTTTGTAAATAAATACATTTAAAAACTCTTTTTTAACTAAATGTAAATTACAAAAAATAAAATTAAAATTTTTAATTTGTAAAGTTAAAAATTTATTAATTCAAATTTTGTATCGGTCGGTACCAAAATTTTAATACTAAAGATTTAGTACGAAAATTTTTTACTATTAGTAGAGTACTAAAAATTTGGAACTAAATACTTAATCATAAAAATCTAGTACTAAAGATTTAATACCAGAAATTTAGTACTAAAATTTTGATACCAAAAATTTAGTACTAAAAATTTAACCATACAAACCTAGTACTAAAAATTTAATATCAGAAAATTTGTACTAAAAATTTAATACCAGAAATTTTGTACTAAAAATTTAATACCAGAAATTTTGTACTAAAAATTTAATACCAGAAATTTAGTACTCAAAATTTAATCATACAAATTTAGTACTAAAAATTTAATACCACAAATTTAGTACAAAATATTTAATGCCAGAAATTTAGTACCAAAAATTTTTGCTATTAGTATATTGCATTAATATAGTACAAAATTTTTAAATAAAATCTTAATCGTACAAATCTAGTACTAAAAATTTAATACCAGAAATTTAGTACTAAAAATTTAATACCAGAAATTTTGTACTAAAAATTTAATACCAGAAATTTAGTACTAAAAATTTAATACCAGAATTTTAGTACTCAAAATTTAATCATACAAATTTAGTACTAAAAATTTAATACCACAAATTTAGTACAAAATATTTAATGCCAGAAATTTAGTACCAAAAATTTTTGCTATTAGTATATTGCATTAATATAGTACAAAATTTTTAAATAAAATCTTAATCGTACAAATCTAGTACTAAAAATTTAATACCAGAAATTTAGTACTAAAAATTTAATACCAGAAATTTTGTACTAAAAATTTAATACCAGAAAGTTTTTACTAAAAATTTAATACCAGAAATTTAGTACTAAAAATTTAATCATACAAATTTAGTACTAAAAATTTAATACCAGAAATTTAGTACTAAAATTTAATACCAGAAATTTAGTACAAACATTTAATCATAAAAATCTAGTACTAAAAATTTAATACCAGAAATTTAGTACTAAAATTTAATACCAGAAATTTAGTATAAACTTTAATCATACAAATCTGGTACTAAAAATTTAATACCAGAAATTTAGTACTAAAAATTTAATGCCAAAACTTCAGTACTAAAAATGTATTTCACTTAGTTAAGTACTAAGAATTTAATACGAATAATAAGGCCAAAAAAATTTTGTACTAAAAATTTAATTCCTATAATTAAGTACTGAAAAGTTTTATACTGATAATTATGTCATAAAATTTTTGTACTAAAAATTAGGTTCTAAAACTTTAACACTAAAAAAAATTAGTACTAAAAATTTAATTCCTAAAGTTACGTGCGAAGAATAAAAATATTTGTACTAAAAATTAGGTTCTAAAACTTTTAAACTGAAAAAAATTACTACTAAAATTTAATTCTTATAGTTTAGTACTAAAAATTTAATACAGGTACTTATAATTAGCCTACAAATTTTTTGTACTAAAAATTAGGTTTCAAAACTTTGAAAATAAAAAAATTGAGTACTAAAAATTTAATATGAATAATTAGGTCACAAAATTTTTGTACTAAAAAGTTGGTTCTAAAACTTGAATACACTGAAAATTCGGTACTAATTTTTTTTTAATTATATATATAAATAAAAATAAATAATTAATTATATACATATAAATATAATTTCTTTTTAACTAAAATCAAACAAAATCCATATATGTGCATATTCTAAAATTATTTCAATTTCATTAATTATAACCTTGAAAATTTAATGAAAAAAAATTCCAAATTATGAAAAATAATTTTTGGAACTAAAAAACCTAAAATTAAATTTTGAAACTTTTTCAATCAAACTAAAATTCAAAAGTTGTACTTTAAATTAAAAAATAATAATTTTAATTCTTTTTTTTTTTTTCTATTTTTTATCTCCATATACCGTATGCTATGCAGGAAGGAGACGTCATCGAATTGTGTCAAGTTAGTGATATAAGAGCGGGCGGTGTACCGAAGGTGAGTCGATTTCAAAATTCATAATACCATTTTGTGCATTATATACAAAAGAAAGCCACAAAAAAATTAAAAGCTTAAGAAACTTCTTCAAAAATTTGAGTTTTAAAATTTACTTATTTTAGATTTTATAATTTTTTTTACAATTACCAAATATTGCCATTTAGGAAAATACAATTACATAATAATAATAATTACAATTAAATAAAATGAAAATTTTATGTGAACTGTACTCTAAAAATATATACATATGTCTAAAAATTGTTTTTGCTAAAAAAAAAAAAATTATTTCTGGGTCAAAAATTTTCCACAAAAAAAATTAAGAATTTAAATATTAATTTTAGCACAACTGAATTTTGGCAAAATTATATGCAGGCTTCCGCTGCTACTATCTCTCTCTCGCTCTCTCTCTTTCTCTCTGTCTTCCATCCACACACATTCAACAAATGCATTCAAACATCTCCCATACAAGTATAACCGACTATTATACGAACAATACCGCATTTGACGAGCTGCAACCGCAAAAACCATAACAACCGCAGAAGCTTCAACGCACAAAGTCATACGCATACAGAACCCATACACACACACACACACACCCACAAACACACAAATGCACACAGCTTGCACCTGAACGAATTCAACTTCTTTACACCTCATACGCCGCTAAATTCTACACTTCCGACTTGCCTCTTCTTAGCTGAAAGTGCGGCACACACACACATACGAGTACACAAGCACACGCATAGAGAAATTTTCACTTCCATTCACCATTTCACACCGTCATTATGGGGAGAGTTGAATGGAGAGAGGAGGATCTACACTGCGTATACGTAACCTGTGTGCTGATGTGGTGTTTATTTCAGTTTGTGCGCGTGTATGTGTGTGTGCTTGTGAATGCGCATATATGTACAAGTGGTAAGGTCAACGAGTAGCATAGCGTTCTATGGGATTAAAGCTATACATTTCTGCTTCTCATTGTGCTCAAGTGTACCGGTGTATGTGTTTATGTGTGTGTGTGTGTGTTACATTTCCTAGTGTCAAGCCAACCACAACCATAATTCATTTTTCTCATTGTTATATGAACATGCTGCTACTTGCTGGTGTTATTGCTGTTTTTGTAATTGTGGTTTATATCCTTACAGCATCACAACAAGTAGCAATTTGTTGCTTTAAGCAAGAAGAAGAGTGTTGATATGTCCAAAATGAGCGACAGACCGAATGGTCGGTGGTGGAGAATTATGGGTGTCAAGAGCCTTATGAATTGAAAATTTTTTGTTTTTAAATATGTAAAAAACAGAGAGACAAAATTAAGGCATAAAATAAATAAATAATTGAGATGAAGCTGAGAAAGAAAAATAATTGTGAGAAAAAATAAGGAAAATAGAAATAAAAATATAATTTAAATAAAATAAGAATAAAATAAAAATTGACTGCAAAAAAAACAATAAAAAAAATAAAAATAAATTTAAAAAAATAAAAATTAAATTTAAAATAAAAATTAAAAAATATAAAATATAAAAATAAAAAAAAATAAAAATAAAAATAAAAATAAAAATAAAATTAAAAATTAAAAATTAAAAATTAAAATTAAATATTAAAAATTAAAAATTAAAACTTAAAATCTAAAATTTAAAATTAAAATTAAAAATTAAAAATTAAAAATTAAAAAAAAATAAATAAAAATTAAATATAAAAAATTAAAAATTAATATTTAAAATTACAAATTTAAAAATTAAAAATTAAAAATTAAAAATTAAAAATTAAAAATTAAAAATTAAAAATTAAAAATTAAAAATTAAAAATTGACAATTAAAAATTAAAAATTAAAAACTAAAAATTAAAAACTAAAAATTACAAATTAAAAATTAAAAATTAAATATTAAAAATAACAATTAAATATTAAAAATTAAAAATTAAAAGTTAAAAATTAAAACTTAAAATCTAAAATTTAAAAATTAAAAATTAAAAATTAAAATTAAAAATTAAAAATTAAAATTAAAAATAAAGAATTAAAAATTAAATTTAAAAAATTTAAAATTAATATTTAAAATTAAAAATTTAAAAATTAAAAATTAAAAATTAAAAATTAAAAATTAAAAATTAAAAATTAAATTTTAAAATTTAAATATTAAAAATTAAATATTGAAATTTTAAATTTAAATATTTAAAATTTAAAATTAAATATTAAATTAATTATTTAGAATAAAAAATAGAACTAAATTAATTAAATAAAAATAAAAATAAAGATTAAATGATAAAAAAATATTAATGAAAAAAATATAAAATTGAAATTGGAAAAAAAAATTAAGCAAACATAAGAAAAAAATAAAAATTGGAAATAAATGTAAAATATAAAAGTGAGAATAAAAAAATTTAAATTAAAAAGCAAAATTAATTTTAAAAATTAATAGTAAATTAAAAATAAAATAAAAATGAAATTTTATGAAAAATTTAAAATTAAAATTTGAAGAAATATATAAAAATAAAAATAAATATAAAAATTAAAATTAAAAAAAAAACCAAAGATTAAATTGAATAAAAAAAAATATTATTAAAACTTGTGAAATGCAAAAAAAAACCAAAAATTAAAATAAAAAATAGGAACATAATAGAAAGAACACTACTCTTCTCTCTGGGAAGTAGACCATGGAGCGACCTATTCGAAATTTTATCTATCTATCTACGTGAATATAAAATTCTCCTGTCACAGTGTCTGTCCTCGAAGTCCTCCAAAACGGCTGAACTGATTTTAATGTACTTTCGTAAATATATTCTTTAGGTCTACGTATAGGTTTTTATCTATTTTTCATGCCGGAAATTGAACCAGAGACTGACCTTTTCGAAAAAATTGAACCCTAAACAATTTACGAGAATGACGATTTCCAGGTTGTGGACCGATTTAATTGAGAAAAAAAATTATTTATGCTTCGCTTTGGTTAAAATTCCAGAGAGGTCTAAATGAACCATGGATCATGGAAAAGGTTCAATTTGTTGGAAATATTTCATTACGAGAAAGGAATCACCCCAACAGACAGACCAAAATGAGGATAATTTGAATGTAAGCATAGGTCCATGCGTATAAATACAGATAGTCACAACAACGGATGACCGGGTCAGCTAGTTATATAATATAAAATTTAAAATAAATAAATAAAAATTCCTTCTGCATTTAAAAAGTTATGTGGCGATTTCGATGTGGGTGCATTAATACACTTAGACTCGAGTAGACCCATTGTGACTAGATAAGTCCCGTTATCATACCATAATGTCGACTCGAACAATAATCTTCACTGTCTATCTACTTCGGTTTCCTTGTAAATCTTATTAAGTTATTTCGCTTTGACAACTTCCTCCCTAAAAAATACTCAAAGAAGGTTCTTTCAAGGCAAAACGATTGCTTAAAGGATGAAAGACCATTTCTTTCTCCTCATTTTTTTTTTTAAAGATTTTGCTACATTATGCCAAAGGAATCTTTTAAGCCCCTTTCGAAGACTTCTACTTTTCGAAGACTTCTACTCTACTCTATTGTATATCATTGGCTCTTCTTAAACACTGAAGCGATTCATAACAGAGCGTGGAAGAGTTGAGATTCTATGCAAAGGGGTGACTTAAGAGGTACTCTCTTTGCTCAGCAAGAGTTAAAACTAAAACTACTAGGTTCAGTAACAAAAGTGAGACGGTATAAACGCAGCCTAGGTTAATTTTTGCCTAGAGTTTTGCATGTAACGGAAGGCACAACAATTTCTTCATTATCGAAAAGCGCACGCTTAGGCACGTCTGTGAATTATGCTCCAATATAAGCTACAGTATTTTCATTGTCTGATATTTCGGCTTAAAAAAAAAACACTAAAACAATCGGGTAGACTGAAGGAAAGCTCAAAAGATGGGTTTTGTCGTAAATGCATCACTGCCAACTTTTCTAACGAGCTTTCATCCAGTGTTGTATATCTCAGTACTGACGACTGTAGTGTCAATGTATTCGTTCCTTTTTTCTTTCCTAGCGATTAGAGGCATGCAGTGGTTACTGCCATGCAGCTAAAGAGCCTAGTTGCTAACTGGTATACTACCAGTTCATACTTCTTACACCAACTAGTTCATTTTCTAGCATTTTCCCATGAAAATTTTAAGTCTATTTAACGCAGCGCTGTCCTTTAGAATATCAATTAGTCGATTATGCATCAGTTTTATACTAGTTAAATACTAGTACTAGAAAGTTATGAAGAAAGGGCAGGAAACAAAGTGGAAATACGGCTGATTTAATGATAATAATATTTTACTTTTAATTTTTAGGTCATTTAATATGAAAAATAATAATTTCATTTATCCAAAAAAAAAAAAATTAATATTAAAAATAACAGCTTTTTTAATTATTATTTAATTTTGATTTTCGCCGATTTTATTAAAAATAATTTTTTGTGATTTTTTCGACTGCATTTTATGCATGTTTTTTTTATTACTTTTATTTATTTTATTTTTCTTTATTTATTCTATTTTTTCTTAATTTTTTAATTATTTTATTATTTTTTATTTAAATTTTTTCTGTTCTTTTTTCATTTTTTTTTTTTCGTTTTTTTATTATTAAATTTTTTTGATCCTATAAATCCACTTGTACCAATTAATATCTCCTCTTTATGCACTCATATATGTACTTATGCATTAACAATCACACACGATATTGGAATTTTTTTGATTATTATTATTATTTTTTTTTTTTGCTCACTTTATTGAGGTATGTATGTATGTATTAACACATCATTGATATTATTTGCTTACATGTGTGGCATGTGATTTTGCCTATAATTTGAAATTAATTCACTAATTAATACAATAATAAAGAGAATCACAGCTAAATAAACAAATCCTGATGAAATTATGTGGAATTTATGCAGAAAAGTTGTTTATTTGAAATTTGTGTGTAATTAATTTCATAAAAGCTAATAAATTCAAATAAACAAATGTACATAATATGTATATGCGCATATGCGCATATGAAGCGTTTTGAAAATTATTTTAACATACATTTTTTTTTTAAGATCCCATTTTTTTGTTCGAAATTTTGGCATATTTTTTAAAGAAATATAAATATTTCTTACAACGAGTGATTCATTTCGAGGTTCCCTACTTTTTTAAAGTAAAAAAAAACACAGCAAATTCAAATTTAATTGGGAATGTTTATTATCATTTGAAAGAACATTCTTTGGCAATTATTTTTTTTAGAAGATTATCTCTTTCCATCCGTTGAGTCTAATTTTCTATGACTCGTTCGTGCATTTCGACTGGTAACTGGCGGATGACACGCATGATGTTTTGCTCCAGGGCCTGAATCGCGAAGCGGGATTGTCCGCATAGACTTTAGACTTTGCATATCCCCACAGGGAAGTCTAACGATGTGATATCATACTCATCTTGGTGGCCAATCGACCTGCCCAAAACGTGAAATTATCTGCTCACCGAAGTGTTTTCTCAATAAATCCATTGATTGATGCGATGTGTGGGTAGTGGCGGCGCCGTTTTATTGAAACCAAATTTCGCGGAGTTTACGAACTTCAATTTCAGGCATCAAAAATACGGCAACATTTGTGAAGAAATATGAACCGATGTTTCCACCGGCCCACAAACCGCACCAAACCGCTTTTTTTTTTTTTTTTTTTTTTTGATGAAATGGCGGCTCTTGAATCTCTTCAGGTTGCTCCTCGTCCCAAATACGGCAATGTTGCTTGTTTACATACTCATTGAGCCAGAAATTGACCTCATCGCTGAACAAAATTTAGTTAGAAACCATCGAATCTTCTTGGAACTTTTCATGAGCCCAAAGAGCGAAGCGATGTCGCTTGGGAAGGTCGAACGGCTTCAGTTTCAGTTCATGCACAAGCTTCTGTATTTTGTACGCTTTCAATTTAAGATCTCGACATAAAATACGCTAAGTCGTTCCATACGTCAGTCCTGGTTGCTGGGAACGGCGCGCCGAATCGACTCTCTCCACGGTCTTCGTGTACACTCTCAGCTACAGTCGCTTTATCTTCCTCACAGCGTGCTGGACGTGATCTCTTCGGTTGAATATTATCCATTAATGAATGCTGGGTCTCATGATGGGTGATGGTGTTGCGGGCTATTGAAAAAAGTACCTCTACTTGGATCACCCTTTATATTTAGGCTAAGTTAGTATATACTGCCTGGCTACTACGCTTTTCTAATTGCTATTTATTCTTTGTAGTATCAGATAGAGGTTCTACTGCATGCATTTATTACTCCAACTAATGCTATTCTGCGCGCATGGGCCGCCCAATAGGTTGACAATACCACTCAAAGAGGGAATAATTCCCTTCGCTATCATTTTACATGATCTTTGCGGTATTGTGCACCGTCAAGGCATTCCCTCTTACCCTGATTCGTCTTCCAGCGCACTCAGAAATTTCATAATAGAGAGTCTTTAGCGACTTTCGTATATCAATGGTACTGGTTCGGTCGCTAGATGTATGACACTTTTGGCAATCTCATATCATCTCTATTTCGGTTCGCACAATGCCTTTTTGGTCTGAAATCTGATAGATATGCTGCTGCTTCTTCGCAGGCACCTTATTCACTGCTTTCTTGTTTCTAATGATGAGCTTCCATAACAACTTGTTGTCAAAAATTACTCCGATGCACTTAGCATGTTCCTTAATTGTCACTTCTAGCTGGTTGAGCCTCGAAGGTTCCCACTCAGGAACCTTGTATTCCTTTAGCCTTATCCCTTAAGACCAAACCAATTCGTGAAGGGTTCCACTTCTTGCATATTGGACAGAACACATTTATGTTCCAATTGTCGGGCATGCTTTTGTCCGACCATATTCTGCAAAAAAACTGATGGTTGCACTCTGCCACCTCTTCACCACCATATTTATATAGGTCTTTCTTCGGCTTTCGTCGCCTTGTTTTCTCTTCAAACGGTCAAACGTTGTTCGAACTGAGAATTTTGTGTTCACCATCTCCGGGTATTGCACTTTCAGTGCCATTCGGCAGACTGAAGCAGTGTTCGCTCCATGAACTCAGTGTGCCTTCTGATTACTGATTGCTTCATTAGCCTCTATATGAGTATGCTTCGATATATTGAGACCTCCTGTATGTCGCTGCATATTTTTGTAGAATTTTTGAGTATTACCTCTGTCGAACAGCCTCTCAACCTCTTCAAGCTCACGCATTTCGGCCTCTCAATCTCTTCAAGCTCACGTTTTCTCTCCACATATGCATGTGGCTTTCCAATTCAGCTCCTGATAAGGTGAATTTTTTTTTTTTTTTCAAAAATCTTTAAATTTATGCTTGAGACTAGCTGGCAAATAGGCCCTTAGAAAAAATTTAAAAAAATTGTTATTAAATATTTCTTATAAAAATAACACGGATTTCACCACTAATTTCTTTGTTTACCTCACCACTCTCACTCACCACCATGATGAAGCCCTTCGCAGCGACTTTGCAACAAAGAAACTATTTCAGTTTAAAATAAACGCAAATAAATAATCCCTCCAATGCTGCTGGCCTAGTTAACATTTTAATATGATTTTGCAGTGCAATGAAACCGAGAAAGAGCCAAAGAGAACTACATTACAGAGCAAATAATGCATTAAAATTGCATTGCATATCATTTGACTTGCAAACAAGCCAACGCAAAAGAATAACGATGAAAAGCAGCTGGATGTGCAAAGGACTATGGAAATAATAAGGCATAAAAGAGGAGGAGGAGGAGGAGGAGGAGGAGGAGGAAGAATCCTGTGCGCTGTCTTTAAGCAAATAACTGTAGCGCAAATAAAGAGTTGTAAAAATAATATTTTTGTATAATTATACGTTTGCATGTGTATGTGTATGCATTTGTAGGAAAAACCCAACTGACGAGTCGTTGAATGACAAATTGACGGCATGACAAATTGATTAATGCACTAACTGGCAGTTGAACAGTTGAACAGTTGAACAGTTGAACAGGTGAACAGCTAAGTACCGCTGCGCTCGGAAGGAGAGTGAGAGAGTGAGAGAGGGACAAAGCAACCCGCTGCCGCTATTGAACTTGCCTACTGACTGGTAGAATTACCAACTGTCTCACTTACTAACTGTCTCCACAGACTAATCGAATGACACACGTTTTGCCAGAAACGAATTTGAGTGATTGCAAGCCAACATATAATATGCGCAATTATGCAGGTGTAACTGTTAATGTTGGCGAGAGAAACAAAAACACACAACTGTGAAACTATGAGGCCACTACACACCACCAACTGAGTTGAAGGTGAGCATCAGCTGTTGTGGCTCTACTCACACCCACACTCACACAATGTACAATGAGCAGCTCAGCGGCGCCTGGTGTGCAACTGTGCTAAAGGAAATATTATTGGTTGGTTGCGCGGTTGCTCACAATTTTATTTATTTATTTTTTTTATTTATTTTGCATATGAAAACTTAATGAGCGTGAAAATTTTCGTGCGTTAATCAGCGAAAGGTAAAAATAAATAAATTCAACTGACTTTTGTGTGTATAATGGCATGTGCGTAGCAATAAGTTAAGCAAAATACTGAGAATAAAAAATAAAAAATAGCAAAAAATAAAAATAAAAAATAAATTAAAAAATAAAAAAAAATAAAAATTAAAATTAAATTAAAAAAAATAAAACCAACACAAAAATTTAAAAAAAGTAAAAATACCATGAAATAAATGAAGAGCACCAACAACCAACAAAGAATAAAAGTAAACGCACACAAGAGATGAAAGTGGCGAAATAAAGTCAACATTTGGCGTGCAAGCGTAAAAATGCTTAATTGTGTGTGCAAAGTCCTTCAACGTGTTAATTGTGTGTGTGTGTGTGTGTGTGTGTATTTAACTCTCTTGCTCTTTATCTCTTTACCCCACTGTGTATGTATGTTGTGTATGCTTTTCCAATTACATGCACACACAATGACACGCAACTAAAGTGAGGCATTTTCCGCTACATTGAGAAGAAACCAGAAGTATGCTGCAATGCGCTTTGACACTAGCTTTGAAAATGTAGGGGAAAATACTACATAAAAGACGTAACTGAGTGAGGGAATTAAATATGGAGAATATGAGCGAGGGAAGTTTGCCATTTACAGCGTGGGTTAAAGTGTCTAAAGACAAAGTGTGTTGGCAAAATGGTACAAGGTGAGGTGGCGTTAAAGAGTAATGCGAAAGGGAAAATATTGAAAAAGAAAGTATATAAAAAAGTGAAAATAACAGCAAGCATAAAGGATGGCACATAATGACTTCGAATAAATATAAAATAAATTAAATTAAAATAAAATAAAATTAAAAAAATAAAATAAAATAAAATAAAATAAAATAAAATAAATCAAAATAAAATAAAATAAAATTAAAAAACAAAAATAAAATAAAATATAACAAAATAAAATAAAATAAAATAAAATAAAATAAAATAAAATAAAATAAAATGAAATAAAATAAAATAAAATAAAATAAAATAAAATAAAACAAAATAATCAAAATAAAATAAAATTAAATTAAATAAAATAAATTAAAATAAAATAAATTAAGAAAAACAAATAAAAGGAATAAATTTAAAACCTCTTCAAATAAAATTAAATAATAAATTCAACTCAAATACCAAATGAAATTTACATTTTTTGTTAATTTTTATCTCAGTTAAATATAAAAATGGAAATGTGTAAATGTAAGTTGTACAATATTACTGTCAGTATTTTTACATTCGTCCTTTTCCTTTAATATACCAACCACAATATATTCTTCATATTTAGTCTCAAAGCTCACATACACAATTTTTTTATTTTATTTTTTTTATACGCTAAATTTCCCTACTTATTCTCCTTCAACATTTACATATACATATGTATAATGTTTGCCCTTTTTCATTAGCCACCTTTTTGCCATCTGTCAAATAGCTGTCACATCACTGCTCACTACGCTCTACGCTGCTATTGTTATGTGTGACAATTAAAAACAACAACAAAAACTGAAACAAAAGGACACATATGCCATGTCGTTGCCATTTACGTGCATTTCAACCTGTCACATACAGCAACAACAACTACAGCAAAACAGCCAGATGAAGAGCACGAAGTAGAAATGGAGCAAGCTGTGGGTGATAGCAAATAAACAAGTTGCCACATACTTACACATCAGCAAACAATACAAACGTATGAATGTGTGCCATAATAAATCCGGCTTGAAAATCTTGAAAATAAATAAACTATGCATCCTGAAGCGAGAAAGGAAAAATACTGAAAAAATACACGGTAGAAAATAGAAATAATGGAGTGTACGATAGTAAAAAAGAATGCTGGCAGCTATGAACAATAGCAGAATATTAAAATTAAAATGTTTGCAATAAATTAATATGGAAAAAACACAATTTTTATTTTTACAAACAATAACTGTAATAAGTACAATACAATACAGTCACAATTAAGGCACATTTCATTTGTAAGCAATCTTAATCGAGCATTTAAGCACGTAGCTAACGAACGCCACCAGGCGTATGCGTAACCTAGACGTTTTTACTATTGCAATGCATTGCCTGCGGACTGGCGGTGGCGTATGAGTGACATATTGCGACAAATGTGTACGTATGAAACGACATCTCGTTCACTATGCAACCAAGAAGTATACACAAGAAAAAATTAATACCCTCTAGGCAATTATTTTTAATTTAATTTTATTTAATTTTATTTTATTTTATTTTCATTTTATTTTATTTCCTTTTTTTTTCATTTTATTTAATTTTTTTTTTTGTTTTATATTATTTTTTATTTTTTTTTTTATTATTTTTTATTTTTTTTTGTTGTATAATTTAATTTATTTTTTTCTTTTTATTTTATTTTTTTATATTTTCTTTTAATTTAATTCTTTTTTTCTATTTTTTTATTTTTTTTATATATTTTTTTTTTTTTTTTTTTTATATTACTTTTTTTATTTTATTTTATATAATAATTTTTTTATTTTTTTTATTTATTTTTTTTTATTTTTTTTATTTTTTTTTTAATATTTTTTTTTTTATTTTTTTTGTTTTTTTATTATTATGTTTTTAATTTTTTTATTTCTTTTTTATTTTTTTTATTTTTTTTTTATTTTTTATTTTTTTTATATATATATACATATTTTCATTTTTTTTTTTCAATTTATTTTTTTTTTTCTTTTTTTTGTCATACAGTGTAATACGACAGCTACCAACAGGCACATTAATAATTTCTTGCTTAAGTACTTTTGCATGTCTGTACAACGAACACAACACCCCAGCGTGTCATAAATTTGCACAAATTTCCACAAATTTGCTCATATTTGTAAAGTTTTGCACTTCATCTTCCTAGTTGCTCATCTCGTCACATAATTATGCTCAACTCATTTCTTTTTTCTCCTCTGTTTCTTAGCACATTCCTCAGCTGTTTGGCGCTTGATGAGCTGTAAATGGCAAATTAGTTGAAACAAAAGTTTACTGCTTCATTGTGAAAAAGGGCGTGATTTTTGAATATTTCTTAGGTGAAATTTTCTTAGAAAGGCACGCTTTGATACTTCAAGTTAATTAAATTGCTTTTTGACGCAACTTTTGGGGTTTTTTAGTTAATTAGTTGACAATAGTTCAGGTGTGAAGGAAGAAGTTTTCACTCGCAAAACAGTGTGTGTTGAGAGTGAGGCGAACCTTCATAATTCCACAGCATGTAGAACATGCTTAATCGAAAAGAAGTCGTAATTGGTTAGGCCTACCCGGAAAATCCCTTGCCTGCATATTTTTTTCTTTCATACTTTCTTTCGTTTTGTTTTTCGTTTGCTCAAAATGCTTTCATTCAGACTTTCGCATAAAAATTTAATAGAATTTCCTTACTAATGGCGTTGCCAACCTCTCATTTTACTCCATCAACTTTCTAATCACCATTTCAATGCTTGGAGCATATTATTAGTTACTTCAGAAGACGAATCTTTTCAGTTTGCTTCATTATTTCATTTCTTTTAATAAATTTTTTTGAATAACATTTTTTTAAATAAAAATTTTTTTAATAAATTTTTTTTTTCATAATTTTCTCATAATAATTTTTTTTATAAAATTTTTTCTTAATAAATTTTTTTTAATAAATTTTTTTTAATAAAATATTTTTCAAAAAAAAATTTTTTTATAAAACTTTTTTTTAATAAATTTTTTTTTTTAATTTTTTTCAATAAAATTCTTCTCAACAAATTTTTTTATAACATTTTTTTATTAAATTTTTTGAAATAAAATTTTTTTAATAAAATTTTTTTCAATCAATTTTTTTTTTATATAATTTTTTTGATAAAATTTATTTTTTAAAGTTAATTATAATTATATATAAATATAGTCCAACCATTTTCCGTACAGGTATTCTCTTCCTATTTATTTTATCCTCTTATTTCTCTGATAATTTTTATTAAATGCTTTTTTTTCATGGCCTTTTCTCAATTACTCCATCAGTTTCTTTCCGATTTCAATTATTTTCGTCATTGAAATTCAACTTAATTTACAATATTGAGTTTTGCTTACACTTACGCGTTGCCAACCACAATTATTTTGCATGGCCTCAACTCACATTAACACTTTCTTTGGAAAATGTCTTCTTGCTTTTACAATTTTAACACATTTTTCAAGGTGAATTTTTCAAAATGAGTTTATTTATACACATATACGTTACAATACAGCCAAATATATATATTTTTTGCGAGTGTTGCTAACCTTCATATATTTTTTCTTTTGATTTCTTCCATTATTTTTTCTTTTTTCTTATTATTTGATTTCTCTCATTAACTTTATTATTTGTTCTTTTTCTTTGCTTTTTCTCAATTCAACTTCACTCTTTTGTGCTTTTCAATTAATATTCGACACTGAAATTCAACTTAATTTCTTTGTGATATTTTTTGTTTGCAATTATGCGTTGCCAATCAATTTAATTACGTTTCACATGTACACTTTTTCAGCACAAATTTCCAATTACATTGAACAATTTTCATTTTATTTGTAATTTTGGTACTTTTTCTGTTTGTTTTTCCGTTTTCAAATTCAATTTTTGTTTTCCAATTAATTATCAAGTGTAAAACCATTCGTCCGTCCACCTGTCCAAGCATTCAACCATTGCGCTCATTCAACAAATTAAATTGTTACATGAACGAGTATATAATTACATATATATATCCCCAATTGACCTTTTCGCATAGTCTACAACCAATTAAAACTATCGAAACATGTCAGTGTCAACTTTGACCTTCGACAAAGCATGACGTTTGGGCAGGGCGTGTTAAGTGGGAAAAATAATGGAGGAAATGGAAGCAGAAAAATGACGTTGGTGGAGGAGTTGAGTGTGATAAGCAGTCCAAAAATTGATTTACAATTTATTTGTTAGTCTATTAGTATACTTGTATGTGCGTAGGTATGTGTATGTATGTAAAGCAATCCATTGCTTAATCAACTGCAATTGAACTCACTCATTCTTCCACATTCGCTTCTCACTTCTCCAGCCTCTTCCCCTCCGCACTTGTTGTCAATTAATTAAATTTACCACTCAAGCGCTACAACAACAACAACAACAAAACACATTCAATTATTGCAATTTTCAAATTATTTTCGAATTATATTGCTTCTGTTAGCTTTTTATCATTGTCATTCAGAGTCACATACATTCAACATGCTGATGTATGTGTGCTAAATATGTGTATGTATGTGCAGCAACAAAATTTCACAATTAACAATTTCCATTAAAGCTGACAACCCAATTACTGCACGACGCTGTTGTCGGAAAGCAGCCAAAAAAAAAACCAAATTTCTGCTTCACTAGTTTAGTAGTGAAAAACTGTCAAAAAATTAATTTACGCGCGTCCAACATAACAAATACAGCAAACGAGCTCAGCACTCCATAGCAAAATTGCATGTATGTAGTGTTGCCAACCATCTCTCACTGTCACACTCGCCACCTCATTTTGTCACGCAACACCACACTCAACTGGCTGCATTCATACTCTCAGCATAGCGTTGCCAATGCTTTGTACCCACTGCCTCTGCCTTACTTAATGTTGTGCTTTACTACCGTTATTTTAGCGGTAATACATGTCATTTCAATTCCGCTTGGGTGTAATACGAGTAAATATGTTTGTTTGCTTGCCTGTGTCGATGTTAGAAAGGAAATTACAAATTTAAAATTTAATTTCCTCCAACTTTCACTTGCATGCTGCATTAGCCGCTTTCGAATGACGGACACTTTTGACCGAGTTATGCTGGTGTACATACATATATATTTGCTTGAACAAAACTATCAATCTCACTTACACACATATGTATCAAGCGTCTAACAGTCACCGACACTTTTTGTTGAATTAAAGTGAGCAGCAAGCGAAGGAGAGAATTTTCTTAGCACAAATTACCAATGAAAATAAGTAAGAGAGAGAGAGGGAGAGAGAGTAAGAGAGCAGCTGGAACAAACTCATGAGTGCTGGCACCGCCACTATATCAAAATTAAACCTGGCGACTTTAGCCCACGGGGTGAGCAAAGAAGGCATCTTCATGAAAAGCCCAAATGGCTTGATGCTGACCGCTTTCGTCGGGACCCGTTGGTTACTGTAGCACCAGAATCCCACAAATGAAAAGTTATCAAGCTACTTGCTTCGTGCATAGCTCTAAAACCACATACTCCCACGCTTTAGCTGAGAAAGAAGGATTTAAGTCGCATTAAAAGAGTGTGGATGGCGCAGGAGCTTGCGAGCCGTCAAGGGAACTCTCTCTTTTGAACAGAGCTAAATCTCAGACAATTCGTCAAGCTTCTGGATTACTACAGTATCTGCCAGGCGGAAGTCTTCGCGGCAGATAAAAGCTTCTGCGATAGCAAACAAAGCAGAAAACCACATGAAAAACATCAGTCCTTAGAAGTAGGACAGAAAGTTTCCTTGGAAGTAGGAAGGCGGTAGATGTTTTGGATTCTGGAAAGCGTCTGCATATATACAGAGTTCCAGGTCACAAAGACATGCCGGGCAACGAAATGGTTAGTGGGATTGCCAAAGCCATCATCCATCTGGCTAACGAACCAACGCGAAACGGTGCACCATGGACTACGCGAAACGGCAGACTGACAGATCAGGGTGAGGTGCAATGCCTTAACGACATGCAGACCGTCAAGATCATGTGCAAAGACACCGAAGGAAAACTCGCATATTTTTTTGTTCACGCGGTTTTGAAAGGATTTCAGGATTGCTCAATGACTGGTCGCAGCTTACTAAACCTCCACTTGGCATCACAAGGGACCAATAGTTCTTCGGGTCATTATCTTGTAGCAGTGGCAATATGCACCCAGCTCTGTGCAGCAAAGAACGCCAACCAATATGCCAATGGAAGGTTCGACCTCGAAAAGCTGCAACCACAACAGGCAGTCGAACGGTTTTCGGTTCGATTTGCACTTCTGCTCTTCGAGAGCACTCTTCAGCAACTCGTTACGGGAATTGAGGAACCAAACCACTTACAAACGTCGACGAAACAGTCGGTGTCCGACGACTTCAAAAGAAGAACTGGTACGATAAGAAAGGCCCATCACACAACGCGGCGGTATACCGCAATACCACAACACGTGCGATCTGAGATAGATACCGCGAGCAGAAGAGGAAATCTAGACGAATTTGTGGATAAAAAAAAGAAATAGACCGAAATGCGTGAGCAAGAAAGCCTTGAGAAGACGGCCGAGAGAGGTAATGTTCGAAAATTCTATGAGAAAATGCGAGAACTAACAGAAGGTGTGAAGACCCGAATCATTTAGGAATCAAGGAACTAATCCGATAACCAATGCCCTAAGCATACCCAGTTTAGGAAGGGAACACTACATCAGCCTGCTAAGCGGCCTTCTTGAAAAAGACTCATAAGAAAGGGATCTACGCACAGCAGCTTTTCGACGATTTTAGAGCAGATTTCCGCAACACGAAAAAGAGCTGACTCAAAGCCGCTATGTCTGAAATTGGGATCTTCGCTAAAATTATGCGGCTGATTGACTGAGGCTGAGCAACATCGAAAAGCTCCATTAGAATTAGGAAGGACGTCTTCGCGCTATTTGGAACTGAACAAGGTTTCAAGCGCAATCACTCTTGCCAACAGGTACTACCTTAGACTGATTAGACGATGGAAATGTGTTCGAGAGAAAGGTTTTGTGGAAGACTAAGGAACTAAAAGCTACGAGAGACGTACGAAGATCACAGTTCAGCGCATATAAGAGCAGTGGCTATGCGGGCTAGGTCATGTCAACCACATCGCCGACAACGTTCCCGCTTTGAATTTAGAGTTTTTCACGCTCTACCCGCCGTTCGAAGCTGAGGAAGAGGTAGACCGCTACTCTGTCGGACTGATCAGGTGATGAAGAATCTGACTTCGTTTAGTATCTCAAAATTGTGCCGAACGGCGAAGAGAAGAATGCCTGGCTACCTATTGTTGACTTAGCTACAGTCACGTAGGCGGTGTCTATGCCAATCAAGAAAGACGCAGCGTTTTAGCTGCCTCCTGAAGGCAGTTAATACCACCCCTGCTCCCATTACACTAATGCTTTCGATTACTTTCAACATTCAGCTACAAAAAGAACTCCATACTGAGTAAGAAACTTTCATCAACTCGTTGTTCACTCATTTCCACGCTCTCCAATAAAAGCTCTATATAAATTTACCGTTATTCAAGCATAGTTATCAAGTTATCGCCAGCAGTAAGTCAAAGTAATGCCTCTCGGGCTGCATTTGAAAGTACCAGTAAGTATAGTGAACAACTAACGGTACATATCTTAGCCAGTACATAGTTATGTGATGGATGATGGATGATGGATGAATGTGAATATGTAAGCGATTTCATACATACGAAATGTTGAAGACTGTGCAACTGGGACGTAAAAGTAAAATATTTATTCAGACAATAACAAATACTCGCATTTGTGTGCTCCGAAGTGAGAGTAAGAGGGGGAAGAGAAAAGTGGATGGATAAAGAGAGAGAGAGAGAGATAGAGAGTTAGAAATTTCATAAAAAAGAATATTTTTTATTTAGAGAAAAGAAAAATAAATTTTCTGAATATTTATTTATACTTTTGTCCCAAAATCATAAAATAGAGAAAAAAATTATATTAAAAAATTTAAAAAAAAAATTTTTTTTAGATATAAAAAAAATCCGAAAATTTTTTAATATAAAAAACATGTTGCTTAAAATTAATTGAAATATTTTCATTATAAAAGATTTTCAAATAAAATTTTTGCATATTTATTAATATATTTTTTTCAACCAATTTTATCTTTATTTTATTTTTGAAAAATTTAAACAAAGGGTTTCGAGGTTCCCTACTTTTTAAAGGAAAAATCACAAAAAAAAATCAAATTAAATGGGGAATGTTTATTATCATTCGAAAGAACATTCTTTGGCATTTATTTTTTGAAGATTATCTCTTTCAAACGTTGGCCGCAGCTACGTCTCAGATGGCCCATCCACCGTTGAGTTCAATTTTCGATGATTCGTTCGAGCATTTCGACTGATAACCGGCGAATGGCTCGCGTGGTATTTTGCTCCAAGGCTTGAATCGAAGCGGAATGGTCCGCATAGATTTTAGACTTTACATATCCCCACAAACAGGAAAAAGTCTAACGGTGTAATATCACACGATCTTGGTGCCCAATCGACCGACCCAACGTGAAATTATCTGCTCACCGAAATGCACTTTCAAAAACACCACTAATTGATGCGATGTGTGGGAAGTGGCGGCGCCATCTTGTTGAAACCCCAAATGTCGCGGAGATCACGAGCTTCAATTGCAGGCATAAAATAGTCGATTATCATGCCGCGATAACGGTCGCCATTGACGGCTACATTCTCACCGGCATCATTTTAGACTAAATATGGACCGATGCTTCCACCGGCCCACAAACCACACGAAGCCGTTGTTCTTTCTGGATGAAATGGCAGCTCTTGAATCTCTCCATTGAGCCAGAAATTGACCTCATCGCTGAAAACAAATTTGGCTCGAAAACGTCGGATCTTCGTGGGACTTTTCAAAAGTCCATAGAGCGAAGCGTTGTCGCTTGTGAAGGTCGAGCGAATATAGGTCTTGCACAAGCTGTATTTTGTACCCTTTCAATTTAAGATCTCGACGTAAAATGCGCTAAGTCCTTCCGTATTTCAGTCCGAATTGCCGCCGTTATATTTTCTTCACTGCGTGCTGGACGTGGTGTATTCGGTCGAATATTACTCAATAATGAATGCTGGGTCTCAAGATGGGGGGAGATGGTGCTGCGAATAGTACGACGCTCAGTAGGCTGATTATGTTGACCATAAGTTGAGTGAAGCGCGCGAAACACATCCTTTACAGAACGTGAATTTTCATAATAAAGTTGAATGATTTGTAAACGTTGTTCAGGCGTAAGTCTTTCCATGATGAAATGTGAAACAATGCTGAACAAAACAAAACATGACAGCTGGACACGACTCACGCGTGATCTCTGTCAAAAAAGTCTATTGAAAAAAGTACCTCTACTTGGATCACCGTTTAAAAAAAATTGACACAAAATTAATTAAAATTATTTTTATTTTAAAATGGAACTAAAATAAATTTTCTGTGTATATTTTTTTAAATCTTTTTTATCTCTAAAAACTAAATTCTTCCTTCTCCCTTTTCTCTCTTCCCAAACAGGATCCGAAAATTCTCGATAAGGTAACTAAAAAGAATGGCGCCGATTTGGTAGCGCTGGATAAACGCTCACTGACAATATGTTCGAATACAGATTATATAAATATAACATATCATCATGTTATTTGTCCGGATGCAGCGGCAGCTAAGGTGAGTGTTGAAGAAAAACAGTAAGAAAAATTGTGATTGAGATAAAAAGAATTAAAAAATTTGCTTACAGATGACCAAACCAAAAATTTATAAAAATTTCAGATTTTCACAAATTTTTTTTTCATTTTCATACTTCAAAGACACGTCAACCTTTTTCAAAATTTCACTTTAAATTAGAAAATTAGCTCCGATCCGTGTAGGGATTTTTAGCTGCCAAATTTGGTTTACATAAAGTTTTAAATACATTAAATAAGACCTTTCGCAGAAACAAAATTATGAAAATGAAAGCTTAAGAGGTTATAGAATTTACTGATTTTGGGGTAGAGAGCAGCTTTTAACGTAGTGAAAGCTGCATTTTCCAATAGTAAAAAAAATGCCAATACCACATTTCAAAAATTATGCTTCGAAATGGCAATCAAAGTACTTTATTTTTCTCTACAGAAAAAATCTCACCTTAAATTGATACCCCAAAAGCTTTAATGTGAGCAGGGATAGCGATAAACTATTTTCTATTGGTTTTTCTCTAACCAGCGCGATATTTTATGAAAGCTTTAAAATGAAATTTATTTATTAAATGAAAGCTTCAATATAAATTGGTAGAAGCTTTTCCTACTTTCATAGAATACCAGTAACATTTTATGTGAAACTTCAAATAAATTAGTGAAAGCTTCTCTCATATTCATAAAATTTCACTCAAAATTTACTTTTGATATATAAAATTGCGAAGAAATTATACTTCATTAATTAATTAATTAACAAACTTATTTGGAAAAAGTTTTTATTCTGTACTCAAATCAAAATTACATACTCTGGTTGAGCTTTCATAAAAGCTCTCTAAGTTCTATTGAAGCTTTTTTGCTGATCTTCTTTTACAAACTCATATCTTGTCTAGTAGAAGCTTAAAGCTCTTAATTTAGTGCCAAAATGCGTACACCAAAAAGCTTTAACGAACAATGTAGCTTTTTTTAAATGTATACAGGCTCAATGACAAATGTAGTGTTACTAGTATACAGATTCTACGGCACAACAACATCACATTTTGGTCAGGTCAGCTAATCTTTTATGCATATCACCCTTTAAGCTTTCATCTCAAAGCTCCGTTTAAATAGGACAGAACTTAACTTAAAAACAATCAAAATAATAACTATAAATTCTGAAAACAGCATTTTGTACCGTTACTGCTTTATAAAATTACGGCTGCCAAAGCTCAAAACTGTTAAAAGCTCAGAAAACTAGAATAGCAAAAAATCTTTTACAACTAAAATCAAACAGTTTTTCAAGCATAAAATTTGACGATGCACTTATTCATAATAATTCACCTAGAATCCCATAGAGCTTTTAATATAATAATTTTCCAACTTGTAAAGCTCTCCATTGCCTGAATTACACACATTGTCTTTGAAAAACAAAGTGTTATCTAACAAAATTTCAGGCAAAGTAAGTAACTTTGCCTTACTGTTAAAATAAACTTTTCAACTTCAAACACTTTCAAGTATTTTCGAATATAACACGTACACACAAACTTCCGTTTCACTTAAAAATTTCTCTTAATTTTGTGCAGTTTGCCAATACTATTAAAACCAAGTGCAATAGTTAAATTATCATGGGCAAGAGAGTATAAGGCAATTCAGGCTACATTCTCTCTGGCTCCCTTTTGTCTCTCCCCTCCCCCCAACAGCCATTCAGCTAATTTGAAAATATGCAATTGGGCAATATAAGTAAATTTACACGCAGTAAATGGTGTTAGAAAACTTAGCACACTTTACAAAACTACTTTTTAAGTTTTCTAAAATAAAAGTGAGAGAGAAAGGTGTGAGCGTGCGAAGTGAGGTGAAAAATGTGTGAAATGCACCAAAGCTGTATAGTAGATCATTTGAGATTAGTTTCGAGGAAGGAATACGATAAAGAAATACGATAATAACACTTTAATATAATGATTTACATTAAAAAATTGTGAAAGCTCAAAAAAAAATATGTCAAAAACTCTAACTAAATAATACTCAAATTACTTCGGTAACAAATTTATAGGCAAACTTTTTTGGCATGTTGCTCAGTACAACCAACACCATTTATTTGTTAATTTATAAAAATTCCTTGTCATTCTGTTAATTAGAGCCGTTTATATATTTCATTTCAACTTTATGGAGCCTTCACTACATCGCAAGCTTTAAAATTTTTATTTCATCACCAAAAGGATTTATTGCCAATTATGCTAATTTGTGAGAGATTATTTAGAACAACACAACTTTGTTATAATGAAAGCTCACACTAAAAATAGTGAAAGCTTTTATTGTAATTATTATTTTTAATCCTAAAAAAGAAGTTCATTTCAAAATGATGAAAGCCCATAACTTTTAAAGCTTTTATTTGTAAGAATGAAAGCTTGTGCAAAAAATAGTGAAAGCTTCTATTGAAAATTCAAATAAGAAAAGGTGAAAGCTCTAGCTAACTAGCATTGAAAATATTTTAGTCATAAATTTTGAAGAAATTTATTAAAAATCTTTATCATTGTGTTAATTAGAGCCGTTTATATATTTCATTTCAACTTTATGGAGCCTTCACTACATTGCAAGCTTTCAAATTTTTATTTCATCACCAAAAGGATTTATTGCCAATTATGCTAATTAGTGAGAGAGAGCAAAACAACTTTATAATTATGAAAGCTCTTATGAAATTATTGTTTTTAATCTTAAAAAATACGTTAATTCAAAAAAGATGAAAGCTCATAACTTTTAAAGTTTTTTTTTTAATTTTTATTTAGAAATGATGAATGATGAACTACACAACCTTATAATAATGAAAGCTCATACTAAAAATAGTGAAAGCTTCTACCGAAGTTTTTATTTTTAATCTTGAAAAAGAAGTTTATTTAAAAATGATAAAAGCTCATACCTTTTAAAGCTTTTTTTGAATGTTAATTGAAAAATGATGAAAGCTCATATCAAAAGTAACAAAAACTTCCACTGAGATTATGATTTCCTTTTCTTCGTCTTTTGTTTTCGAATATAAGAGTTGCAAAGACAACATTTTTAAGCACTTAAGCAAGCTTTTGGGCAATATATTCAAAATAAAACATGGAAATTTTGAAAATTATCCATCGAAAGTAGACTTTCTATGCACACAGGATATATTTAAGAAGGTTTTCCGCCTAAATATAGCATTTATACTTCAAAATTTATATGTAAGATGCATGTGAATAGCGGAGAAAGATTTTTTCAAATATTTTCCAAAAAAAAATCGAAGTTTAAGCCTTAAGGTCATTCTATGGATAGGTCATTCTATGGCTTATCAATAGTTTTCAGCCCATACACAAGCCCATAACTGATTACTTTTGAATGGTTGCCATAATTTTTCGCACATTTCAATTGCTTTTCACCCCATCAACAACTCAATTTAAAACGAAATTTGTAAAAAAAATTTGTCTTAAAAATTGTTGTAATAAATTTAAGGTTCAAAACTGCTCTTCAGATGCCACTTATACTCCCTTATGTGCAAAAACGATAGTTTAAATTTTTTATTTATTTTTTTTTTTCTATCTATTGCCCTAAAATAGGAAAATCTTTATTCGACATGCAATGTTGCATCCAAAAATCTATGTCATTCCGCACACACGCATAAATACGTATAACTGCATTGTATATGCATATGGATTGCTCTAGGAATAATAGCACATCAGTGTATTTTTATTGCAAACCCATACATTCATACGTAGCATAGATAGTTGTTGCTTTTCGTTTTTATTTTGTTTTTTGTGTTCACCAAAATGACCTTTTAGAAATTTTAATTAAAATTGTAAAATGTCCAAAAATCACATTAAATGCAACTGCTGTTCCTGTAGCCGTCTAAGCAAAAGGACAAAAGACAAGAGACAAGTAAATTCAAAGCGATTGTGTAACAGAAAACAATTAAAAAAAAAAGTGTAGTAAAAATTGGTTTTTACTTTGGGGCATAAATTAAGTAAATGAGTGCAAAAATGCATGTAGTTGGCAACGCGTTTATTTGAGGGAATAAAATATTCGTCGAAAATGCTAGAAAATACTTCTGATTTAGCAATAGAATAGAAAAAACTTTATTTCACTGTTTTTTTTTATCCGTTCCATATCCATTTCGACGACCCTACTTTTTTAAAATTTAAATTTAATGGGGAATGTTTATCATCATTCGATGATGATTTCACCGGTCCACAAACCACACCAAACCGTTGTTTTTTCTGGATGAAATTACAGCTCTTGAATCTCTTCAGATTGCTCTTCGTCCCAAATCCGGCAAATTTTGCTTGTTTACCTAACCATTGAGCCAGAAGTGGGTCTCATCGCTGAATAAAATATAGCTCGAAACGTCGGATCATCTTGGAACTTTTCCAGAGCCCATAGAGCGGCTCTTGCACAAGCTGACACTTTTTTATGCTCTCAATTTAAAATCTCGACGAATGCACCAAGTCGTGCCATACGTCAATCCGAGTTGCTGTGAACGGCGCCGAATCGACTCCCCACGGTCTTCGTGTACACTCTCAGCTACGGCCGTCGCTATATTTTATTCACTGGTTCCAGACGTGGTTTATTTGGTCGAATATTATCCAATAATGAATGCTGGGTCTCAAGATGGGTGATGGTGATACGAATAGTACGCTTAGTAGGACGATTATGTTGACCATGAGTTGAGCGAAGTGCGCGAAACACATCCTTTACAGAACGTGAATTTTCGTAATAAAGTTGAATGATTTGTAAACGTTGTTCAGGCGTAAGTCTTTCCATGATGAAATGCCAAGCAATACTGAACAAAACAAAACATGACAGCTGGGCACGACTCACGCGTGACCTGACAGAAAAGGCTATTGAAACAAGTTTTTCTACGTGGATCACCCTTTATATTTTATTATTATTTTATTTTATTTATTTTATTTTATTTTCATTCATTTAATTCAATTTTTTAATTTTTTTATTCCTTTTTTTGAATTTCATTTTTTTATTTTATTTAATTTTATATTATTTTGTTTTATTTTATTTTCATTTATATTATTTATTTTATTTTATTTCATATATTTTTTTTATTTATTTTTTTTTTATTAATTTTCTTTTTTTTCTTAATTTTTTTATTCTTTTTTATTTTATTTTATTTTTTTATTTAAATGTTTTTGTTTTTTTATATTTTTTTATCTGATTAATTTTTTATTTTATTCTATTTTGTTTATTTTATTTTTATCATTTATTTTTCATTCTTTTATTTTATTTTATTTTATTTTATTGTTTTTTTATTTCTATTTTTTATTTTTTATTTTATTTTCTTTTATTTCTTATTTTTTTATGTTTTTTTTTATTCTTTTCATATTTTTTTTTGTTATGTAAAAAATATATTTTTTCATTTATTTAGTTCAATTTTTTAATTTTTTATTCCTTTTTATTGAATTTTAATTTTTTTTATTAATTTAATTTTATTTTATTTTATTTTATTTTATTTTATTTTTTTATTTTTTTTATTTTATTTTATTTTGTTTTATTTTATTTTACTTTATTTCATTTTATTTTCATTTATTTAATTCAATTTTTTTATTTTTTATTCCTTTTTATTGAATTTCACTTTTTTATTGTATTTAATTTTATATTATTTTGTTTTATTTTATTTTCATTTATATTATTTTATTTTATTTTATTTCATATATTTTTTTATTTTTTTTTATTAATTTTATTTTTTTTCCTTTATTTTTTATTCTTTTTTATTTTATTTTATTTTTTTATTTAAATGTTTTTGTTTTTTTTATATTTTTTTATCTGATTAATTTTTTATTTTATTCTATTTTGGTTATTTTATTTTTATCATTTATTTTTCATTCTTTTATTTTATTTTATTTTATTGTTTTTTTATTTCTATTTTTTATTTTTTATTTTATTTTCTTTTATTTCTTATTTTTTTATGTTTTTTTTATTCTTTTCATTTTTTTTGTTATGTAAAAAATATATTTCCTCAAAAAAAAAAGAAAAATAAATAAATAAAAAGAAAATCTCGCATTCTCACTCGCACATTAATCTTCCATTTTAGATTTGGTTAAATGGCATACGAAAAATCACACATAATGTTAAGGCGAATAATATATGTCCGATGATGTGTCTGAAAAAACAGTAAGTCGAAGAGAGAAAAATAGCAACAAAATTTGCTAACAAATAATAATGCATGTGATTTCCAAATAATATTTTGAATAAATATACTTAACTTTGTATATAAAACCCCACATCTGCTTAAACAAATACTAAAATAATTATTATATATTTGACTGTTTTCTTAGTAATATTAATGTGGAAATGTCGATTTTTCTTTATATCGAACTTTCTTTGTCATATATTGCGTTTATTTCTGAGCTTTCTACCGAAATTTTCCTCAACTTTACTATTTTCTTGCTTAATACTTTACTATCTGCTTCGCTTTTGTGTTTTTGTATATATATTTCTTACTTTTTCTATACTATATTTTCTACTATTTCATTTCCATTAATTTATTTTCTTAAAATTTCTTTTACTTTGCATGTCTGCACATTTATTTGCACGTTCTACATATTTAAAAAAAAATTTAAATATTATTATTCAAATTTAATACATAAAAATTAAAATAATCAGCGTTGGCAAGAGGGTTTGCGTTATATAACGCATAATAATAAGGCGACCAATGTATGCCCGAGAACTAATTTAATGAAACAGTGAGTACGGAATTTTATTTAAAAAAAAAAAGAATTCAAAAAAATTTTACTCAAAACATTTAAAAAAGGTAAGTATAAATATTTTATATATTTTAATATAATTTTTTTTCAACAAATTTCATAAAGTTTGATAGGCAATGTGCAGGGTGTACTCTGTGCTGTCATTGGCTGATAACTATCCACCGCGTTGCCAATGGAAAATCGCCAGACTATATTAGCGTTTTTTTTTTTTTTTTGACAGAAATAAATAAGCATTTGATGTAGTTAATATAATAAGTAATAAATTAATAAAAGTTTTAAATTTCTTACTTGTGCCTTTACGAGGAATTCATAATAATATTTAGATTTCACTTATTGAGAATATAAAAAAAAAATTAAAAAACTTATAATAAAAATAATAATAATAAATAGTAATAATTTTGAATTAATTTCCTTCAATACCAGAGCAATGTATTTAAAAAGATGTGTGAATATTTGAGACCTATCAATTAAGCCTCTGCACCATATTGCAGGATGGGGCTGATGAGGACTTATAGAGTTTGCCCTTTGTTCGTCGAAAGAGTACTTTACTTTTCAATTGCATACTCAGCCCAAATAAGCAACTGTTGGCAAGAGTGAGTACTGTGCTGATTCCAAGCTATACGAAATTCCATCTACTTAAGGGAGTATTATGGTCTAGACGCTTGAATTTAAGGTAATTTCTGAAGTGTCGTAAAAAAAGGCAAACAACAATTTTACTGTCCAGTTTTTGATAAGATACGAGCTATTCATATTTCAAAAATACCGAAAAAAATGTAGAATTTTCAAAATTCAAAAAGTTAGCAGCTGAAAAAATGGAGTTTATAAAGAAGACTTACACCAAAGTGATGATGAATTCGGTTCTGTAGAAATTGAGTAAATCGTGTAAAGTTTTTCGCAGTTAGAGTTCCGGCCGAGCCGGTTTAGATGCCGCGTCGAAAAATCCTTTTAGGGCATATACTTAAAGAGTTATACTATGAAAATATATAAAAAATCGATTTTTTCAATTCTCTGAACCAGGGAGTATCCACTAACTTCTTTATTTTATTTTTTTTTAATTAGTTTTTTTTTATATATAATTATTATATATTATTATTTTTCTTCCTTTTTTTAATTTTTTTTTTTATTATTTTTTTTTTATTTCCCTTTGTTTCATTTTACTTTTTGTAATTTTATTTTCTGTTTTATTATTTTATTTTTTTTTTTAATTTTTTTTTTTTATTTTTTTTTTTTTATTAAATTCTTTGTATTTTTATTTTTATTTTATTTTTTTTTATTTTTTTTTTTCATTTTTTTATTTAGTTTTATTTGGATTTTTTAAATTTTTTGTTTTAACTTTTTTAATTCTTAATTCTTTTATTTTATATAGATATATATTTTTTATATTATTTTTTTTTAATAATTAATTTTTAATTTTTTTTTTTACCTTATTTTTTTATTTGGTTTTATTTTATTTTATTTTATTTTATTTTGTTTTATTTTGTTTTATTTTATTTTATTTTATTTTGTTTTAATTTATTTTACTTTATTTTAATTTATTTTTATTTTATTTTTTTATTTTTTATTAAATTCTTTGTATTTTTATTTTTATTTTATTTTTTTTATTTACTTTTTTTCATTTTTTTATTTAGTTTTATTTGGATTTTTTAAATTTTTTGTTTTAACTTTTTTAATTCTTTTATTTTATATATATATATATATATATATATATATATATATATTATATTATTTTTTTTTTTAATAAATATTTTTTATTTTTTTTTACCTTATTTTTTTATTTTGTTTTATTTTATTTTATTTTATTTTATTTCATATTATTTCATTTTATTTTATTTTTTTTATTTTTTTTTTATTTTAATTTTTTTATTTTACTTTATGTTATTTTATTTTATTATTATTTTATTTAATTTAATTTTATTTTCTTTTCATTTATTTTATTTTATTTTATTTTGCTTTATTTTATTTTATTTTCTATTCATTTATTTTATTTTATTTTATTTTATTTTATTTTATTTTATTTTATTTTATTTTATTTTATCTTATTTTTTTAATTTTATTTTATTTTACTTTATTTTATTTCATTTTATTTTATTTTTTTATTTTTATTTTTTTATTTTTTATTTTTTTTTTTTTATTTTTTTTTTACTTTATTTTATTTTTTATTTTACTTTGTTTTATTTTATTTCTATTTTATTTTATTTTATTTTATTTCATTTTATTTCATTTGATTTTTTATTTAATTTTTTATTTTTTTATGTTTTTTTTTTTTTTGCTATTTTCATGTCTCTAAAAATCCTCAGCCTTCATTTTCAACTATTCTTCAAACACTTTACTACAATTTCGCTCTCGCATATCCTGCTTAATCTCTGCGTATTAGTTTTCGCAATTCTTCCATTAAACTGATGCAGCGCTTAAAATATCAATGACAATAAACAATTGCAGAGAAGAGCACAAAGAACAAATGAAACACGAAACACTCGAGTGTCAAATAGACATTAATAAAATAAAAGAACATTTTTTTGTTGCTATTTTACAAATCCCTAAAGCAAGCTGTAAAGGAAACAAGGATTATTTCCACTATTTTCTTCTTATTTAAAATTTTTTTTTTTTTTTTTTGACTAGCTTTAAGCGGCTTGCGTCAACAGGTCTTTTTGCTTTTTCTGCATGTTACTAGAAAGTGGCAATAATATTTTTGCTAGAAAAGCGCACAAAATCACAGTGATAGCATATGCTGGGTGCTGAATAGGAGAGGGAGAATTCCATGCAAGAAAAACAGGTAAAAGCTAAAATAAATAGCCTTAGAGGCTGCCTCTCTCAAATAGTAGACTTTAATAACCTTGTGAGTAACTCAGCTGCTTGAGCGACGTTCGCTACTAAAACGCAGCGCGCTATTCAACGCATAACTGTTTATTATGGTTGGCTACACAAACGAAAAGAAGAACAACATTGAAACACTCACTAAAACACTCGAAACAGCGCCCGCCGCCGCCGACTTATGCAAACAATATGATATTTTGCATAAATAAATATTTCTTTGCTGCTTGAATGGAAATGACGCTGCCGCTGCTGCGGCATGGTGGCCGTCGTGAATCTTGGCCGAGAGAGCCAGTGATTTATAACTGATTTTTTTTAATTTTTTTTTTTTGTATTTTTTTTTTGTATTTGATTCATTTCATTTTTATTTTATTTTATTTATTTTTTTTTTATTTTTTATTAAATGCTTTTATTTATTTTTCATTTTTTTAATTTATATTTTTTTTTTTTTTTACTTTCATTAATTTTTACTTTATGTTTTTTTATATTTTTTTTTTCCTTTTTTAATTCTTTATTATTTTCACTCCTTACGATTATATTTTGCCTCTCGCCACACTTTACACTCGCTTTCCTTCAGCCCTTATAACATTACCCGCTCGCCGCATTGCCAACTAGCATCATCAAGCGTGCGTTGTGTGCCCATTAGGCATTTTTCTTTTTTTTTTCTTTTTTTTAATGGCATTTTATTGTCTATCTTTCCTCGCTGTATGTGTACTCATCATTGCCCTTCAGGCCATATTGCCAACCTTTCAGGAGTATCCTTCGAGTGCTGTTTGCTGTCCCTACAATCTGCGAAAGAGTTACGCATACAACCAATGCATAAATAAATAAATGAATAAATATGTAAATGAGCCTTAAGAGATTTTGGCGCATATTTATGATTGCCGTAGCGTACGAAATGCTACATAACAGACAGAAACGTGTGCATAATTGATGAGTCGTGAATATTGTGGGCGGGCGTGAGTTATAAGTGTATGCTTGAGCATTTGCGGAAATAATTTTTGTTTTTTTGTTTTTATTAAATTAAAATCCTCTTATTACATTTTTATTTTATTTTTTGCTACTAATAAATTAAGCTCGCTGGTAAATATTTATTTCACTTAACATATGTAGTTGGCAACGCATGAGCTGTCAAATAATTCAGCTGCAGGCCTTGTGAAATTTATTATTGCACAAAATGTGCCGCGTAAAGAGCAAAAATTTATATTTAGTGGCTAAATTAAGACATATCCAAAGTTTTGAAAGTAGTGAATTGAATTGAAAATATATAAAGTGTAAATGTAAGCTGAGTAAAACATACAAGTCGTGCGTATTCAATAAAAGCACGTTCGGGAAAGGCTTAGTGACGGCGAAATCACAGTGGCACAGAAAGTGAAGCTAACGCGCAAATGACTATATTGACAATATTTTAAGTTTTTTTTTTGAGATAAACATTGACAAAACATACTCATAAAGGGATTGCATAGCGCTCATTACCACAGCGGTCATCCTCTTATCGTTTGCCTTCAACTTATACAAACTCATCATGGTCCTTCGACAGCGCTCAACAATAAAAAATTACCAACTTTGTGTGAGAAAGTGTGTGAAAAAACATAAGTTTTGTCCTCTTGGTACTCTTTTCTCAGAATTTCATTGAAAAAATCCAAAACTCAACCAATAGAAGTGAGTTGTTTTTTTTGCCCATCCGCAAAATGCATCGTTTTATCAGTCAAAAACACGGCTTCATGCGCCTTCTGCTTCTATTTTGTCTGCGTTTATTTATGAAAAATCACTCCCAAACTGTGCCAAGGCATGTCAATAACATTAAAAATTAACTAATTTGTCCGCACAACTAGTATTTTTGACTAAAAAAACTCTTTTTCTAAACTTTGTTCTGTAATTTTTACAAAAAAAAAAAAAAAAAAAAATTCCATTTTTCTCCTCTTTACTTTGACTAATTCATATTGCACTCATTTAACCTAATTTCCTATTACTATTTGTCGTGCCACTTTCACCAATTACGCACTACAAACATACATGCATACCCAGTAAACACTAGAAGAAAGCCAAGGCAAGAACGTATTGAATTCGAGACGAAAATATCTCTTCATTGTACTTGCTGCTTTTGCAGCTTCTTCTGCAGCTTCTTCTGCAGCTTCTTCTGCAAGTAAGTCCCAACTTTGACAACCCATCAATCAGTCTCTCTGCTAAAGCCTTTGTGGCCAAATTTGACTAACATTTGTCATCAAGAGTCTGCTTAGCCTTGCTTTGCCTGCAAGCAAGTTTAATTGCGCTGGCGCAAGTACCAAATCACCCATCCATCTTCGAACCATCCGAGTGTCAAAGCCTTCGTTTCATGCAAACGCTTTTTCTTCGAGGTTAGCGTCTAATAGTTGTTACCGGTCAGCAGGTTGAGTAGTAGCATCGCTCGTGCTGCTTAGCAAGTAGGCCTGCCTTTTGAGGACTTTCGTGTGTCCAAATCGTTGTTCATTCCACAGATTTCTGCTCCCTTCGATGAAGGGTAGTCAGACGTCTGTTAGCCGTAAGCTAATAGAGCGCACAAACTGTTGATCTCAGTGCGGCTTGGTCGTTCAACCTTGCTCATCTCATCTCACACTGCATACGAAGGTGATTTGCACCAAGCTAGGATTAGCAAAACGTGTATGAAGTAGTGGAATCCTGTCTAAACATCGCCTTGAGTATCGTAACACAAAACCTACTGACCTTACTAGAACATCGCCTTCACCGCTAAAAATCGATCTCCGAGGTTAAGAAACATAATTTTGGGTTTTACAGGCTGAGGCTCTGTCGCTGTAATTAGCCTTACAGATTGCTACTACGAAGCAGAATCGCTGCTCATCTTCATCAGGAGGGAAGTACTAGACTTTAAGAGCTCAATTCAGGAGTATATTACAGGGCTTTTCAACATTACAACAATCGACTTGAACGCCATTCACAGAGTGTCCTCAACTCGCTTACAGCGAATGACATTATCAGGAATCCGACCACCACCCACAGCAGTGTAAGAACTCAAACTACCCGGTGAGATCTGAGTAATGCTGGCACAATGTTGTAACCAGTCTCGACCCCGATATACCCAAAGTATGTCGAGCTTGTAACGGCGAGTCCCCGCACATCACTAACCACCTCTTTCTTTGCAAGTCCCCTAAAACGAACTCATCTAACACGCCCATCCCTTTAGTTCGAACCCGTCGAAACAGCTCGTTTTCTGGGTCTCGCGGGCACTCAACTACATCGACCAGCGCGGAGAAGAATCCGTTGTGTTTGCTGTGTATATACATATGTAAATAAATACCGTTATACATATATTTACTCATTCATATGGAAGAAAAACTTAACTGTTTATCAGGAAATAACGAACATCACATAAATGGGCAAGCAAAAGGAAGAACAAAAATAAAAATTATATAACTGTAAACAGCAGAAATACTCGTATGTATGTACATATGTGTGTTGAGCTCTCTAGTCTCCATTTCAATGCACTTTGTCCTTTATTTTATTTATTCACATATTTGTTGTTGTTGTTGTTGTACAGGAAATTGACCAATAGAATCTAGACTAACTATTGCCTGTGCTGTGCTCTGCCGGTATGTACTCGGGGTATGTGTGTTGGAAAACACAATTTGTTTGAGCAGTCAATAAATTATAAACTAATTATTTGCAATTACTTGTTGTGGGAGCAGGGAAGGGAAGGGAGGTAGGAAGGCAGTTAGATGAATGGGTTAAAAAAAAATCGAATTCAATGAAAAAGTTGGTAATTTGGAGCGATTTTTAATATTGAGTTCGTAGAATTTCATTATTTATTAGAATTAACTACATTTGATGTGCTCCGTCCTCCGCAGGTTAATTCCAACCGTCTTCCTAACCTTTTTCAATTCGTATTGGCGGCAATCAAGTAAGTGGTGGATCTACTGCCCAGGATCGTCATTCCGTATAGAAATGCTTATAAGTTGATCTCACATGAGAGCAACGGCTGGGATTGCCACTTCTAGTCTTTTCTTTTGAACAAATGGACGTAAACTACGTCAATTAAGCGAACATCGAGCTAATAATGGGTGATCCATTTCGAGGTTCACTACTTTTTTAAAGTAAAAAACAGAAAATTCATATTTTTACAGAAAAAGTCTAACGCTGTGATATCATACGATCTTGGTGGCCAATCGACCAGCCCAAAACGTGAAATTATCGCCGTCTTGTTAAAATCATATCTCGCGGAGATCACGAGCATCAATTTCAGGCATTCAATGGTCGGTTATCATAGCGCGATAGCGGTTGTTGTTGTTGTTGTAACAGCAGAAAATTCCCCAAATTGGGCTTCAGGGAATATTGCGGGCAGGACAGTCCTTGGTCGGATAGAATCCGGGTCGTTCAGACCCGACTGTCGTGAGTACTATTGGACTTAAGTCGACAGGCATGCCTTACCGCGGGTAAATTCTTCAACCCCCAACCCGCAGTTGTCACGATAACGGTCGCCATTGACAGTTATGTTCTCACCGGCATCATTTTTGAAGAAATATGGAACGATGATTCGACGGGTCCACAAACCACACCAAACCGTTGTTTTTTCTGGATGAAATGGCAACTCTTGAATCTTCTCGGATTGCTCTCCGTCTCAAATGCGGCAATGTAGCTTGTTTACATACCGATTGAGCCAGAAACGGGCCGCATCGCTGAACAAAATTTGGCTCGAAAACGTTGGATCTTCTTGGAACTTTTCAAGAGCCCATAAAACGAAGCGATGTCGCTTGGGAAGGTCTCGAGTGGCTTCAGTTCTTGCACAAGCTGTATTTTGTACGCTTTCAATTTGAGATCTCGACGTAAAATGCGTTCCATACGTCAGTCCGAGTTGCTGCAAACGGCTCCGAATCGACTCTCCACGGTCTTCGTGTATTTTTATTTTCTCACTGCCTGATGAACGTGGTCTATTCGGTAGAATATTATCCAATAATGAATGTAAGCACCTCAGCTATGACAGCCAGTAAACTATTGTTGCGAGATGTAGGATATCACCAAACCGTTCTGCAACTGATAAAGGTGTTAGATAACAAAAGGCCAATCATAGAATTGTCTTAAGTATGCCTGTACCCCAGATATCCCTTGAGAGTTTCTCAGCTTTAATTGGTTTTGGTTTTCATTTCTCACTGCATGCAGTATTCATTACAATGTTACCTATGTGCTATGTCCCTATCCCGGTACTTTGTTTCTTGGCATTCGTTGACTTATTCTCTACCTCATACATGGCGCCAAAGATATTTCTACGTAGAATCGAAATGGCTCATGAGAGTTTTTTTGTTGTGTTGTCGTTGAAGAAGTTCTCTACACCCGATTTAGGAGCAAGTAAGCCTAATCGATGTCATCGAGAGCATCTGACAATAGTCCCAGAAAGCAAGCCGTATGGGCGATTCAGTTATTGGGAGAGCCCTTATTACAGCCGTGACATCCGTTGAGTGGGTCGACTGCTCTGATATTCAGACGTTAATTAGTGAAGTGTCGCGATACGGCTCAAACTTTTTGTCTACAAAAGATGGTAATTGGATTCTATTAACGCCATACGCGGGAAGAGACTTCATATAATCATTTACGCCCCTCCTAATGTGTCTGGACAGTGGCTGTACTTCAAGCAGATGATATTCCACCAGGTAGTATTTGGTACAAAGGTACAAAGCATATAACTGTGTTCGTTGAGGACGAGATCACACGTCACACTGCGAAGGTAATGTGCCAGCGACTTATGGATGTTACCCTAAAGGTCACGATTTCGGTCCAGTAATTTCTTCATCTGTCTCTTTCTAGCCTCTAGATGAGCCATTAAAGAGAATTATGCTTGGAAATCTCATAATTTCAAATGACTCGAGCAGAGATTAGACATGCCTAAGCCATATAAGAGGGCTCTCAAGCTAGAGAGACAGTTACTAATGGAGGCAGTACTTAGAGGTAGCGACAATTTCATATAGAATGATATTTCCAACTCTTGAATATGGGATGGGAAACTAGCACAATCTAAAATCGCTGCTCTGAGCCATACAGTAGAGAGCCTAGAGAGTTGGGATTAGTGAACGATGAGATGATGGATCATTTTTTTTTTTCAGATTTATTCCTACTATCGGATCTCTTTGGGGTTTTAATTTGAAAATTTAATACATTTTTGATTTTCATTAGTTAGAATCGCTTCGTATCTTCTTGTTCTTAGTCACTTAGACTACAGACAAGTCTTTTTTCACTGTTCACACCCAGTCCAGCTCAGTGGTAAGTAGCTCAATCGGTCTAAACGGTAAGTAGTATAATCTCTCTAATGTTCTCGCTGCTCTCTTTAATACAATACTCTTTCGATAACTGTAAACATTATTGCACATTTGCACATACAAAAAATTAATTTTTTTAATTTTTTTCAATATATTTAATAAAATTTCCCCCCCTCCTTCCTCCCCTACCAATCAATTTAGTTGGATGCGCTTATGCTTCTCCGTGGAGAAAGGTGGCAAAATACCTATAAAAGTTGTAGCGAAAACTTTTGCGTCCGGCAAAACGGAAAAGCTAGTGTATCAGTGTTTTAAGGATGTCGGACTACCGGATGATAAGAGCGCCACAATGACTCAAGAAGAGTTTACGTTCGATAAGTTTTATGCGCTCTACCACAAGGTGTGCCCACGTAATGATATCGAGGAGCTCTTCACATCCATGTAAGTTGAGCATGTCGGTCGGTCTCATACATGGCATGAGCTCATGCAAGTGTCTGTACATAATAGTGGTGGCAGCCATGCAGTGCAGCTGCTCGCCAAGCAAGCCACTACTGCTGGCGGTTGTATTTTCTGTATTTTCTAACTCATTCTTACATTTATTTCTCTCTACTCTAGCACTAAGGGTAAATCGGAAGTCATTTCGATGGCGCAATTTGTACAGTTCATGAATGAGAAGCAACGGGATCCGCGTATGAATGAAATTTTATATCCTCTCTACGATGAGAAACGCTGTACGGAGATTATCAACGATTATGAATTGGATGAGGAGAAAAAGAAGGCTGGTGAGTATAATTGGGTTGGGTTCCAGTTGAGTTGAATTTAATGTGTTTGCTAAAGAGATTGCTACGCTGGATTCGTGTTGTTGTTGTTGTTGTTGTGACTTCAAAAGTATTCCACATATTGGTTTGTGGAAATAATTGCGTGAGTGACAGTAAAAAGGCCCGGCTCATTCCGGTATAAATTCTTTAACCTCTAATCCGCAGGTGTTCTCGGTTCTTGTCTGCTTCTCCTTACTAAAATGCGTTGCTTCTCTTAGCCACTTGGCACGATTTGGAGACACCATGTGAAGCCAGGTCCTTCTCCACCTGATCTTTCCAATGGAGTTGAGGTCTTCCTCTCCTTCCACTTGAACAGCTCATTGTTCCATTACCGTTGGCAATGCGCAAAGGTCCATAAATTGTTCGCAAAATCTTTCTTTCGAAAACTCTAAGCGCCGGCTCTTTTCTTGTAGTTACAGTTAAGGAAACCCGGTCTAGAAGAAGTGGGTTGCTTTAATTTTTTTGGCGTCTAACACCGATCAGATTAGTCCAGCCGTAGCTTCATTGAATCATCTGTTATAAGGCTCTTAAGGATATTTTTTACGTTAGGCAGAGGAAACCCTATTTATATGACAACTCCTCTTGCTCACTCGTCTGCCACTCAGATGTTTGGCATATTTCTCTGTCCATACTATGTATGTAAAGAGGTTGTTAAAAGCTCATTTTGTGCCGTGGAGAATGTATATCATTTTAAAGAAAGTCCTTTCCCGATGCATCTTATTTCATCATGTAATCCGTTTGAGGGCAAATTTTCATCTCTCAAAGATTTTTAGAAGAAACGAAGTGGATCTGATAGGTCGAAAATTCTTTAGACTCACATTTTTGCTTTCTTTTGGTATGAAGATTACCAGTTGCTGCACAGCAGTGGTGATAAAATGACTTCAGCAAGAAAGATGCGATTCAAACATGAAAATTTATAGGTTTTGGAGGATTTCGTTCCACACTTCTGCGTAGGAATGCGGTGGCCTTACAGAACACCTCTGGAACAGTGTGAAGCAGCATTTTGCCGCAAGATATAGCTCATTCACCATCTGGGATGGTTTAAGCTATCAGAATTCTTGAAGTGATCTCTTCTTAGTATGCTTGCCTTTGAGTTTCAGTCAATGTCACTATAAAATGTTATTTAAGACTTTCTTTATGCCATTCTGGTAGCTTTTTCTTAAGAGTTTGGGCGCCTGCTGAGATTTTTATTCTAATGTAGTTTTTAATATGCAAATCCCTCCCACGATAGGTCAAATGTCCATGGACGGTTTTAAACGTTATCTCATGTCCGATGAGAATGCGCCCGTATTCTTAGATCGTCTGGAAATGTATATGGAAATGGATCACCCATTGGCGCATTACTATATAAATAGCTCACATAATACCTATTTGTCGGGTCGACAGATAGGTGGTAAAAGTTCGGTTGAAATGTATCGGCAGACGCTATTGGCTGGCTGTAGGTGAGTTTAGCGGCAAGCGAAAGCACCCTGTGTTATACATATAAACACTTAACACTTTTATCTACAGATGCGTCGAATTGGATTGTTGGAATGGTAAAGGTGAAGATGAAGAGCCCATCGTTACGCACGGTCACGCCTACTGTACTGAAATACTGTTCAAAGTGAGTACTAAAGCAAAATGTATGTGAATGTGCCGCTCTACTAAACCTTAAACTCTTCAATCTCATAGGATTGCATACAAGCCATCGCCGATTGTGCATTTGTCTCCTCTGAGTATCCTGTTATATTATCTTTCGAGAATCACTGCAATCGTGCGCAGCAATATAAATTAGCTAAATACTGTGATGACTTCTTTGGTGAATTACTACTGAAAGAACCGTTGCCCGATCATCCGGTGAGTTGTTATTAGAAATCGCTTTATTTAGCGCCAATATTCAACATAATCTCAAAACAACTTCATCACTCATATAGCTCGACCCTGGTTTGCCGCTCCCACCGCCGAATAAATTGAAACGTAAAATTCTAATTAAGAATAAACGCATGAAACCAGAAGTTGAAAAGGTTGAATTGGAACTCTGGTTAAAGGGTGAGCTGAAAACAGATGATGATCCGGAGGAAGATGCGAGCGCTAAGCCACCAGAAGCTGCACCACCACCAGAGGCTGCGGCAGCACCACCACCGGGCGAACCTGGCGCTGAGGGTGCACCTGGCGCGGAGGGTGAAGCGCCAGCAGCCAATTATAGCGGCTCCACGACGAATGTACATCCCTGGCTTTCGTCAATGGTCAATTATGCGCAGCCTATTAAATTTCAGGGCTTCGATAAGGCCATCGGTAAGTGATATCTGAAGTATTCAAATAACAACATTTTTTATTTACTGTGTAATTATTCTGTATTTGAATTTTTGAACAGAGAAAAATATTGCTCACAACATGTCGTCGTTCGCCGAAGCGGCGGGCATGAACTACCTAAAGCAGAGCTCTATCGACTTTGTCAATTATAACAAACGTCAAATGTCGCGCATTTACCCGAAGGGTACACGCGCCGATTCTTCCAACTATATGCCGCAAGTGTTCTGGAACGCTGGCTGTCAGATGGTCTCACTCAATTTCCAAACCTCAGATTTGCCCATGCAATTGAATCAGGGTAAATTCGAATATAACGGCGGCTGTGGCTATCTACTCAAACCGGATTTTATGCGTCGTTCTGATAAGGATTTCGATCCATTTGCCGATGCACCGGTAGACGGTGTCATTGCTGCGCAATGCTCTGTGAAAATTATCGCCGGTCAATTTTTGTCGGACAAAAAAGTCGGCACATATGTCGAAGTGGATATGTTCGGTTTACCTTCGGACACGGTAAAGAAAGAATTTCGTACACGTTTGGTGCCTAACAACGGTCTAAATCCGGTTTACAATGAGGATCCGTTTGTCTTTCGCAAAGTGGTGCTACCCGATTTGGCTGTGTTACGTTTTGGCGTATATGAAGAGAGTGGCAAAATGATCGGTCAACGTATATTGCCTTTGGATGGTCTACAAGCTGGCTATCGTCACGTCTCACTACGTACCGAGGCCAATTTCCCCATGTCATTGCCTATGCTTTTCGTTAACATCGAATTAAAGATTTATGTACCTGATGGCTTTGAAGATTTCATGGCTATGCTGTCGGATCCAAGAGGATTTGCAGGCGCTGCAGCAAAACAAAATGAACAAATGAAAGCGCTTGGTATTGAGGAACAAAGCGGTGGTGCAGCACGTGATGCGGGCAAAGCCAAGGAGGAAGAGAAGAAGGAACCACCATTGGTATTCGAACCGGTAACATTGGAATCACTGCGTAGTGAGAAGGGATTTCAGAAGGTAGGCAAAAAGCAGAACAAAGAGTTAGATACGCTAAAGAAGAAACACACCAAAGAGCGTATGACAATGCAGAAGAATCAGAATGCAGCTATTGATCGTCTTATTAAAGGCAAGAGGTTGGATATTGCAATTAAATGGTTGTTATTTGAGCATTTGAGCAAGTATTAAATGAATTGTTGTTGTTTATTTTCTCGCTTTCTCTCTATCTCTCTCTCTCTCTCTCTCTCTCTCTCTCTTTCGCCTATGCTCTATAGCAAAGATGAAATACGCAATGATTCTACAATCAAGAATGCAATCACTGAACAAACGCAACAGTGGACCGAAATGATTGCTAAACACAAGAAAGAGGAATGGGATATGTTGCGTCAACATGTACAGGACTCACAAGAAGCAATGAAGGCATTGATGTTGACCGTGCAGGCGCAACAGGTCAAACAGCTGGAGGAGCGACATGCGCGGTAAGTAGCTGCGTAGAAACTTTTGCTAATTATATTTATTTGAATAAATTTAGATTTAAATAAATAAATTTAGTCAAAAAAGTATATAGTTACAAATAAAAAATTTTCGAACAACTGAAACACAACATTTATGCAATTATTTTTTCAATTTCACCTTCCAGTGATATTAAAGACTTGAATGCTAAACAAGCGAAAACGTCTGCTGATACCGCCAAAGAGGTGCAAAACGATAAAACGTTGAAGACGAAAAATGAAAAAGATCGACGATTGCGTGAAAAGCGACAGAATAATATTAAACGTTTTATGGAGGAGAAAAAGGTGAGAGTTATGCTGCTTAAATTTAATTGGTATAAATAAATAATATATTTTAGAATAAAATTTAACATAAATTTATGCCACTTCTGATATAATTTATTCGAATAAAATTTAATATAAATTTATGCCACTTCTGATATAATTCGTATATATATATATATATATATTATTTAATTTATATAAAATAATTTTTTTTTACTTACCTTCCCACAGCAAATCGGCGTTAAGCAGGGGCGCGCTATGGAGAAACTTAAAGTGGCGCATGGCAAACAAGTCGAGGAATTTAGTACTGACGTACAAAAGGTACTAAACGAAACACTCCAGCAAACCGACACTATTATAACCAGTATTGAGACTGTACTTTAATGCAGCTAAAGAGATAATAAAAATAAGAAAATAATATTTAAAAAAAAACAAATGTAGTATTGAAATCATAGCTACCCAGTATAGTTCAGATACGTAGTTGTGCTTGTTGTATGAAGAAGTCTCAAAAAAAGCAAAAACTTGTGCTAAAAAAAAGTAAAAAGTAATTATTAGTAATAATGTAAATGATAAAATGAGTAGAAGGAAATGTTTTTTTATACATACACATGTGTAATGCATACGAAAAAAAGTAAGAAAAAAAAGTAAAAAATATTGAAAACCTTAAGAAAATAATTCGTCACTGCAAGCTTAGAAATTTTTTATTTTAAATGAGTAATATTCATGTCTAGTCGTTTGAAATAACTTTATATATATAGCTATTTTTAGTACCAAACTACAGTGGCTTGCGCACATATTTATTATTTAAGCTCCGAAATAGTGCAGAGATACATTTTAAAACGTACAGTGGCGAACAAAAGTCTACATACACCACCTGTATTCGTTGTGTAGAAAGTAGCATCACTTTGCTGGAAATTGTAATTATACAGATTTATTTTAAATCATTTTCTAATCACATGTATTAAAACGAATGCATTCTCTAACATAAAATAAAACAATTATGGTGGAAAAATGCAAAAAATTTCCTTGACAAAGGTCTATATACACCACGGCCTGTGTTGTTATGGCGGTCAGGTACCCTTTTTTACAATTTTTTTTTAATTTATGTTTTCTAATTTGCTAGTATTGAATTTAGTTGTGATTTAAACACGTTAGCATCAGCAATGGCTCCGCGAAAAGAAATATCCATTGACGTACGAGGCTTGGTTATTCAGCGCAGAAAAGAGAAGAAATCGTATGGTGAAATTTCAAAAATTTTCAACTTAAGTCTACCAACAGTACAGACCATTGTAAAAAACTTAAAAAAAATGGATCCACCGCAAAAAAGCGGCGTGTTGGCCGCCCGAAGACACTAACTTGAAGAGACATCAGCTTTATTCTGACGGAAGTGAATGATGATCCTAAAGTTACTGCTCCAAAATTAGCCAAAAGCATCGTAAACTCATCAAGGTAGTGTGTCCATCTAAGAACTCTCGATAAAGGATTCCGCAGTAGAACGCCACGTAAAAAAGCCTCTTACTTCTGGAAAAAAATCGTAATCTTCGCTTGGAGTGCGCTAAAGCACATTTACCACAAGGAAATGGATTTTTGGCAAAAAGTCTTGTTTACAGACAAATCGAAGTTCAATATATTTGGCAGCGATGGAAGAGCAAAAGTTTGCAGAAAATAAAATACTGCACATAACGCCAAAAATATTATACCAACAGTGAAGCATGGTGGCGGCAACGTAATAGTTTCGGGAGCGGTTGCGGCTTCTGGAGTTGGAAAGCTGGCTTTTATTGAGGGTAATATAGATCAGTTCAAATACAAGTCATTGTTGGAAGCTAATTTGAAGCCTTTGGTGGACAGTTAAGAGCTTGGCGCAGACTGGATGTTTGGACAGAATAACGATTCAAAGCACACGGCCCAGATTGGTAAGGATTGGTTGCTTTATCATGCTCCAAGGCAACTGCACATACCACCTCAACGCCAGATTTGAATGTTATTGAATATGTCTAGGAGATTTTTGAGCGAAAATTTAGAAAAAATCAGATTTATATTTTCTAATAAACTTTTTTGTACTTTCAATTCAACAAAATTAGGGGGTGTATGTAGACTTTTGTCCGTTACTGTACCAAAAGAACGTTAAAAAATTTTCTTTATTGCTATATTTGTTGTATTAAAATTTCAAATATAGTGCCAGTTTGCTTATAATATTAACTGAAAGAAAATAATTTGTATATTTAATTCATTTAAATTTTCAACTTACACTAAGGACATATACACAGTAGTTTTTGTAGAGAATAAAAAATATTTGCGCATTTTTTTCATTAAACTAGTTTTTAGCTAATTTCAATTATTTTATTTTATTTTTTAATTATTTTTAGTAATAATTTAATAAGAACTTGATTTTTTTACTTTGTCATTTTCGTACTCTACGCAAACCGATTACTCAGTCATTTATTCTTATGTAAATATTATTTTCTCTCGCTTTTACATATATAACTGTACATTCTTTATATGCCTCAATGTTGTGGCGCATTATATGTATATTTATAAGTGAAAAACCAAAACTTTTTATGCCTTTTACTTTCTTTAAGTTTGTGTTCAGTAGCCAAATATATTGAAACTAATGTGTTGTAGTTTTGAGCGCGTATTCAGTACTTTCTGTTTTAATTTTTGTAATTAATCTGTTTTTCTCAATCAATAAATCTTACTTTTGTAAACAAGTTGTTGCCTGTTTAGAATTATTAATAAAATGTATATACATATATATATATATAATTCAATAAATTCAAATGTATTTTCATCACTGTCATTTACACAGTGTTCTCTGCTGTCAAAATTATGAAATTCTATGTCAAACACAACTCTCTAATCAAATGCTTAATATTGTTTATCCCTTTCAAACCGCTACACACAGCTACTCGACATGTACAAAATGGAGGAAGAGGCCTATAAAATTCAAGGTAAATCCGAATTCTATGCCTAGAATTCAACAACGCATGAACGAGAACCACTTTTATAATAACTGGGCGCTCATGGGAATTGTTGAGTTGGTGGAGGAAGGAAGGCAGGAGGACTAAAACAAAAAAAACAAAAAACAAAAAAAACGCGCGAAACAGTGTAAGCCTCCGACAGACGTACATATCTCGGCGATGTCATGGAGACGACCAAGGGGTACTACTGGCAAAGAGGCTGGAATTTTTTTTCTAAAAAGGTTTAAATGCAATCGAAATAATAAGTATTTAATATTTATTGAATTAAGTGTATAAAAAGTTATAATTAAGTTTAAAAAAAAATACATAGATACATACATACATACATATGTACTTATGTACGTTAGAACGCCTTTCAAAGCGAATATTGAAGTAAAAATTTAATTTATTAGTGAAATAACATGAATTTACTACATATATATCAAATCAAAAAGATGGAATATATAATTACACACTCTATACATACATACATACATACATATATGTATATAATATTAAAATAATTTAAGCGTTAATTAAAACATTTTAAATAAAATTGTTATGCAACTTGTGGAGTAAGTACCAAGTGACTTTAAAATCAACAAGTTATTTCTAAAAAAAAAAGGAAAAAAAACTCTTCAGAAACAAAGCAAAAAAAAAGTTGAAAATTTAACACCGATTACAAGTCTAAGTCAAAATAAACCATAAACTAAAAAAGAAAAAAGAAAATAGAAGAAAAAAATCTTTAGATAAATAGCAAGAAAACAGTTTCTCGCTAGAATTTGCTAGCGCTGTTATACAAAAACTACAATAAAATTTGGAAAACTCTATGGAATCTAACTCATCCAAGCATACAATTCAAATTTATATTAAAAGCAAAAAAAATGCAATAAATAAAAAAACTGTTCGGCATAATTTCTTTACAGCATTAATAACATACATACATATTTAAAAAAAAAAAAAAACAATTTCTAAAAAAAATTTAAAAAAATTCGTAACAAATATTATTATTAAAAAGTGCAACACATAACAAAAAATAGCAAAAAAAAACTAAATATAAAGAAAAAATAATTTATTATAATTACCAAAAAAAAAAAAAAACAATATTTAACTTTAAAGCAAACTCCATACCCAATTACACGCAAAGTGTAAATTCAGTATTTTCAAAAACCAAATAAATTAAAAAAAAAAAACAATATACCTTAGCGTGTATTAGTTACAAACAAACTATATACTACTACCTAGTAACTTGAGTTTCCGCCACTCCACCTATTTACTCACTTAGAAATACCTACATATATATATTATTAATGTTTATAAACAATATAAAATTTTTTTTAGTATATAATATAATAGAAATTCACAACAAACCCACTACAAACCACAAAATATGGCATGCCAAAATTTAATAAATAAAAAAATAATAATAATAAAAATGAAAACATTGTAACACTAAAAAATCTGGCAAGCGATTTGTTATGTGATGCATGAAAAAAATATAGAAAAAAAAAAGCTGAATGTCACCAAAATTAAGTGCATACATACCTATTTCTATACACAAATGGCTTAGAAAGTGAGCATAGTGCGCCAACTACAGCCAACTGACTACTAAAGCACCGTCAGACTTAGTAATTTTCACGCAATTTGCTGTCAAAATGTATCAAGCTCACCGTGTGACCACGCCGAAACTTATTTCCGCAATTAAAATTCATATATTTTCAAGTAAAAAAAAAGTTGCAATGCAGTTTATGCAACAGCAATTTCATTTCTGCATTGAAATTTTCAAGTTTTTGTACTGCACTAGCCGCTTTTAGTGCTCCCGCAAGTGTGTTCGAAGGAGTTGAGTTGTGTATTGTCAGCGACATTTTATTTCGCTATATGCTAATTCATATCATTTTTCAGAAATTTAAATACAAAATTCCATGAAATTTTTAATGCTAATTTTGAGTGCTCTTGAAATAAAATTCCAAAATTTTTCATTTTTGCATGGGATTTGAAATTAATTAATTGCTACGTCTGACGGCGCGTTTAGAAACGAGGGAAACAAGCAGCTGTTGTACTTAAGGGGTTAGTCCACTCTAGAGGGCCACAAAATAGACCTTCTTTGATTTTTTTTGTTTTTTTTTGATAAAACTATTAAATAAACCTGCTTTTTGGCAAAAGGCATTTATTATACATATAATTAACTACTTATAACTATTTAAAAAAAAAAATTATTTAAAAATGGCGGCTATACAGTGTTCTTCCCAGGATGTCTCCATTTTTTCGGGAACCTCGGCCCGACACAGAGCTCTTGTAATTTTTCAATTTTAATAAGCTACAGAAGTACGTAGGATTTTTTCAATATATGCATTTTTGGCAAATTGGCGGGACTCTAGAGGGGAAATGTAACAATTTGGCCTAAAAAAATTTTTCGAAATTTGTTTATAAAAAATGATAAAAAAAAAAATCCTACGTACTTCTGTAGATAATGTATTTCTGAAGATGTTGTCGAAATCTCACGTGAATCGATTGTAAATTGTTTGAGTTACATATGTTTCCGGTCAACTTGAAAAAAGCAGTTTTGAGATAAACGCGTTTTAAGTTTTGAGTAGGCTCTCCCTGCCGACCGGACGGCCTTCAACTAGAGAACGAAAATGGGGCATTTAGAAATTTTTATCTGTCACAATCTTTCGAAAACATTTTTGAGATCAGAATGTATCATTTGAAAGAAAAGAAAAAAAATCCATTTTCCGAAAATTATAGAGTGACCTAACCCCTTAAATAGTGTTGGTGATGCCTTGAAAAACAGCTGATACTAGTTGCATGAAGAAAAGTTTGAGTTTTCAATCAATTGACTTTAAAATGTACTTACAGCCAACTGTTATTTCATACTCAAAACTCCGTCACTGTCGTGCACTATTATTTAACTCACTTAAACTGTCTTTACTTACTTAAAGTGTCAACAAAAAAAAATAGAAGAACTTTAATGGAATTGAATAATCAACCACCAAAATAAGTGACATTTTTAACTGAAAACCGAACTGAGCAGTTGGTTAAAATGAAGAAAATTAATTATAAATAAATTAAGTTGCAAGCGTCAAGCATATTTTTGCTTTTTGCAAGCAAGTCACTATTGTATAACTTTTTTATAATTTTTTTTTTAATTTTCACTGACTCCACGTTTTAAGTATTTCAATATTTTTTTATGCAACATGCTTTTGAAGAAATTCTAATAATTTATTAGCTTCCGGTGAATTCCTAAATAATAACAAATAAATAAATGATGAATATTGGAACGAGTTCCCGTCGTCCCTTGTCAAATTTGGTTTTGAGACAAACCGGTTTAGGCGTTCTGCCATCTTCAGTGTCGTTGATCGTTCTCTCGTTCTGTCTCAAAACCAAATTTGACAAGAGACGACGGGAACTCGTTCCAATATTCATCAACTTTTCACCCTGTCGGAGAATCAACTGAACAAAACCAATCAAATAAATAAATATTATATTTGCGCATATTTGCCAATGTTAAAACTCACAGAGTAGTTGATATATTTAATCTGCATAGCCTAAAAGCTTATGAAAAATTATGATCTCAATGATTTACACGATTTACACAGCCTTGCCGCGCCATTTCACTTACCGCTTTTTACACAGATATTTTTGACAACGCACTTAATGCTCACTATAACAATTATTATTTATACAAACGCCATCAGCATCAGCAACACCAAAATTCATATAAATTGCGTATATTTATGCGCAAAAATTTCGCTTGAAAATCATCGGAATTCAATTCAAATGAAATTTCGTTGCCGCACTCGTTGTAAACACGTGTTTGATTTGACAGCTAGCTGTGCTCTGCCATTTCCTTTTCCTCTTCTATTCATGCGTAGTTGAGAAGAAACTCCATATAGTTGGCAACGCACGCAGCACTAGGCGATTATGCTGCATGTGCACTTGTGCTAGGTTAAATATGATTTTATTTAACAAAAAAAAAAAAACAAAGTAGCAGAATTTATTATATTATATATATATATATATACTTATAGCAAATGCTTGGCAAACTTATAAACATACGTATTATTACATATTTAAAAAAACACACTCGACGACACTCGACGCTGCGTATGAACTTATGAATTGAAATTTTATTGTATTAAATACATGCATTAATTTCACTTAAACACGAAAGCAATTATGCTTTATATGCACTTTCAGGTGAATTTAAAATGTAATTTAAATGCGCTAATGAACATAAGTTAATATAATTAAGTGTAAATTTTTTTTTTTTTTTTTTTTTTTTTTGATTAAACAATGCTTTCAGTTGCAATGCTGAAATCAACTCCCTGTCTAAATGCAATTATTTAACGAATTTAAATGTGTTTTTCGTTGTAAATATTTTAAGCAAAATTCTGCGAGTGTGAAGCGAATTGTGAACAATAAATGAATGCAATATTTGACAGTGTGGAATGCAACGCTGCTGTGTTTGGTATGAAAAGTGGGCGTTTTTTTCTCTGCCATGAAAAGTGAAAAAAAAAATGGAAAATGGCAAGAAATTATTTAAAGCGCAGTAGAGGAAAATGAAGCAAAAAAAATGCGAATAAAAAGGAAATTGTAAAGAAATTTAGTTTTTAAGTAGCAAAGCAACCCAGAGAGACCAAAGGTAATTTTTCAAAAATTAAAACGCTTAGCGTAAGCATTAAAAGTGTTTGGGACAAGAAGAGAGCATACATAGGCTTAAATATATGTATGTGGTATGTAAAATCTTATAGTTTATCTACAAGAAATATTTAAAAATGAGTTTCTGCCCTATTTTCTCCGCATTTCCATGCGAAAACACCAAATGTTTGTGTAGAAAATTAATTAAATGCAAATATATATGTAAAAAAAAAATTAAATATATTTTCTCCCGCTCTCTCTTTCTCCCTCTCTCTGTCATTGTACGGTTATGTAACATAGTTAAAGCATGAAATGTATGAGAAAAAGCTGTTTAAAAATTAACTGTTTTAATGAAAGAAAATATGCCGCGTTGCCAACGTTTCCAAATGTCCCTATCAGTGTAAATCTAATAAAAAAAACTAGTAAATATATGCAGATATATACATATATATATATATAAATATTTATTTTAAACTAAAACTAACTATTATTTATGAATCAAATAATTTTATTGAAACGTAACTACATATTTAGCATATAAGTAAGAGAGTTTAAAGTTAAGAAATAATACTGAAATTATATATATAAAAAAAAATTAAAAGTCAAAATAAGAATACTAAAAAGAGCAAGCAAATACTATATAAATGTAATGTGGTTTTATTTCGACACACTTAATTTTTATGCACTGTGAGTTGTAGACTATAACTAACCACGGCGAAATAATTAAAGCCGAAACTACATAATATTTTCCTCTGCTGTGAGAAAACCAAAAACTCACCAGAGTGACAAATTAAAGACAACATAAACTCGCGTAAATATCCTGAATTCTATTTTACTTTATACATAAAGGGTGATCCAAGTAGAGGTACTTTTTTCAATAGCCTTTTTTTTTTGACAGATCACGCGTGAGTCATGTCAAGCTCTCATGTTTTGTTTTGTTCAGTATTGTTTGGCATTTCTCAACATGGAGAGACTTACGCCTGAAATCATTCAAATTTATTACGAAAGTTACAGTTCTGCAAAAAAAATGTGTTTCGCGCGCTTCGCCGCAACTTATGGTCAACATAATCGGCCTACTGAGCGTACTATTCGCAATAACATCACCCATCTTGAGACCCAGAAGTCATTATTGAATAATATTCGACGGAGAGACTACGTCCAGCATGCAGTGAGGGAAATATAGCGACCACCGTAGATGAGAGTGTACACGAAGACCTTGCAGAGTCGATTCGGTGCCTTTCGCAGCAACTTGGATTGGCGTATGGAACGACTTGGCGCATTTTACGTCGAGATCTTAAAATGAAAACGTACAAAATACAGAAGCTTGTGCAAGAACTGAAGCCGCTCGACATTCCCAAGCGTCATCGCTTCGCTCTGTGGGGACTCTTGAAAAGTTCCAAGAAGATCCGACGTTTTGGAGCCAAATTTTATTCAGCGATGAGTCGCATTTCCGGGTTCAATGAGTATGTAAACAAGCAAAATTGCCGCTGCCATTTCATCCAGAAAAACCAATGGGTTGGTGTGGTTTGTGGGCCGGTGGTATCATCGCTCCATATTTCTTCAAAAATGATGCGGGTGAGGAGGTAACCGTCAGTGGCGACAGTTATTGCGCCATGATAACTGACTATTTGATGCCTGAAATTGAAGCTGAAGTGATCTCCGTGACATTTGGGGTTTCAACAAGACGGCGCCACTTTTCTCCCACACATCACGCTTTAATCAATTGATTAATTGAGGCAACACTTCGATGAGCAGATAATTTCACGTTTTGGGTTGATCGATTGGCCACCAAGATCTTGTGATATCACACTGTTAGGCCTTGGAGCAAAACATCACGCGTGTCATTCGCCAGTTACCAGTGGAAATGCTCGAACGAGTCATCGAAAATTGGACTGAACGGATGATGGACCATCTGAGGCGTAGCCGCGGCCAACATTTGCAAGATATAATCTTCAAAAAATAAATGCCAAAGAATGTTCTTTCGAATGATAATAAACATTCCACATTAAATTTGAATTTTCTGTTTTTTTTTTTTTTTAAGTAGGGAACCTCACAATGAATCACCACATAAAATAATGGAAATTCTCCTCACTGATTAAACTTAACAACGCATGCGGTACAGATTTTAGAAATAAACTTTTTAAGAACTTCGTTTTTAAAAATTAATTTTTTGAAAGTAACCGTCTAAAAAACATGCGTTAAAACTGCTTTCTCACATTAAGCGTACAAAAATAGTTGGCAGCGCTTGATATCAACGGCCGCTAGCGTTCAAATTTATTTTTCTCTTTCATAAGAAAATTATAGTTGGCAACGCTTTGATATCAGCTGTTAATAACGTTCGTTTGCTTTGCAAATTGAAAAAACAAAAAACATTGAAAAATAAAGAAAACGCCACAATGGTGACCGCAACAAAGGGAGAAATGGCGAAGTTCTCGCTTAACCAGAGAACGTTATTATGTTACACGTTCTCTGGCTTAACCATCAAGACGTACGTATATATGTATGTACATAATAAATTGTGTTGAAATAACGCAACAAGTATTAGTTGAACGACAAGCGTCGCGCTGTTTACTTCCTATACATACATACATGTGTACATACATACAACGCTACAATAAGTGCAAACACAATGTTTCAAGCTTTGAAAAATAAATTCTTTTATGTTGACCCCATCAGTGCACACGAAGAGATGGAAATGAAGCAAGTCTGGCCAAAACGGGATACTGGTTTTGTGCTGACAACTTTCGGTAAACAATTGCTGCATGAATGCAGCGCTGTGCCGAAGCCAGATGCAAGTGAGATAAATATTGAAAATTTTATGAAATTATCAGCAGAATTTCCACTAAAGGTATGCGTATACAGTGAAAATAATTATTATTAAATTTAATTTTTGAATTTTTTTCATGCAATTTCCACACAAACAACTTCCATACAGTTCGGCACCGACAACTGTCGTGTTATGAGTCAGCCAAAGACGCGTTATCCAGAAATTGTCAAACAAATCGCTTCCACTTACCCCGTAATACATGAACGTGTGCTCGGCTTATATTTGGCATTTTTGGAGCACAAATTGAAATTTGGTTTGTTGTAATTTTTGTTGTTGTTGTAATGTTTTTTGCAACAAAAATACTTTATTAATGTAATCCGTGTAGGTACATCGATTGAACGCGCTCTATATGATTACATGACACTTCCGGAACTCATACAGCGCCTTTTGGAGAAACGTTGTGTCTCATTTGTCGGACCACTGGATCATTATCTATTGCTGGATGGTAAAACAGGTTTGGGTAAATTTTATGACGTGGGCACCGAGCAAGAGGAAGCGCCATTTCTACTGAAAGACGTACTCAGTTATGACGAAATGAAGGTAAAACTAAGAGAAATTCGAAAAAAATGTGCTAAAAAATCCCAAAATTATTTTTAATCCCCCCGCACAGCTCTCCGCCTTTCTATCCATTTCATCGCATACAGAGTTCCTAAACGATGGTAATCGCAAAAATGCCGGCATCATTGAAAAGGATAAATCAAAAATTGAACCTACCGGCGTGATTATCGGCATAATTGGTGCACGTTTTCAGGCACGCGATGCCATGGAATGGCAGGATATAATTATTACCGAAGAACAGAATGTGAAAGAACGTGGTTATGGCCTCACAATGCTGCAGTCTCAAGGCACACAAAGTCGCGCTGTTGATTATCGTTCTATGTGGACACGTTTCTATGAACAACGTGATGTGCTGTATGAAAATATGCGTGAAAAGGAGTCACCACGTTTCCAATTGATGCCAAATACAAAATATTATTTCGATAATCTGATGATGAAGAAACGTTATGCCATATCATTTGATACGCTGCTCTTCGAGGCGAATGCACGTGGCGCCGTCGCCGTCGGCGGCAAACAAGTATATTTGCATGTTGTTGGCATTGGTTTGGGCGCTTGGTATGCTGTGGTGAATCAGGAGAAAATATTTCTACAGACTTTTGGTGAACGCTTAGAGGAATTACTGCCACTTCTAACACATATATCGGTGGTGCACTTCTCATATTTCCACATGACTGCTTGTGGTATACTGCAAGATGGTGGTTTCTTGGAGTCGGCATCGAACCCAACTGGTGGTATACGAATTTTCATTAGTAAACGAAATCCAGCACAGAAGTTGGTAAGTATTTGAAGGTTTTAATTTTCTATATACATAGGTATATACAAAAATATTTTTAAAATATATTTTAATCGCTTAGGAAACTGAGTTCGAAAATATGCTTGTGGTTGAATCATATGCCTGGGATGGCAATGCATTGCCAGGCAATGAGTTTTGGCATGTAAGTTTACCGAATTTAGTCATTATTGCTGATATATCATGCGTCATGCGAAAAAAATGTTATTTGCAGGGCTCGCTAACCACTTCCGGTGATCCTGCGGCTGCTTGTAGCACTCTAATCACAGAGCTGCACAATCCACATATAAACAAGTTGATGGTGAATGGCGAAAATATACACATTGCTTCGGATCGTTTTGGTGTTTTACATATTTCAGATTATGTAAAGAAAGTTTTTGTTTAAAAGATATACATACATACATATATGTAGTACAAAATGTGGTTTGCTGTTACTATATCTATGTATATGTAAGTATGTATATAAACTGCTTCTCTGAAAATACACAATTTTTATCACATAAAAACACATAAAAAGTCCATAATATATTTATATTTTTATTATTTTAAAGCAAATTCACTCATTTTGTTGTTGTTTTATTGTAAAAAAGTATTCAAGAAATAACAAATTTTAAACATTTTTGTCTTTTAACCACCGGAAATAACAAATACTGCGTGTAATAAACGACAAAAGAATGATAAACAAACAGAAAGAAAGAAATTTAGTTGGCAACGCGTGACCTGCTGTCAGCTGTTCGCTGGCAATTTAGCCATTCATTTTTTTCATTTGCGAACAAATTTGTTGCATTTTTAATGAAAATTTATAGCTAAAGGTTGATATATATGTACATACATATGTGCCAGTGTATATTTGTGTTCTGTATATATGTATATCTAATGAAAAAAACGTAGAATTGCCATATGGGAAATGTGGCAGGCAAAATCCAGCAGGCCTTTAGCCGGTTGGAGAGGAACAAAAGCCAGATGTTGTGATCAACGTATACCTATTATATACATACAAACATATTTACATGCTTATGCATATACATATATTCCTATGCAATGTAAACAAATAAAAATTGCGAAATACGCAAATGCGTTTGCGGAGTGTTTCTATTGCAAGAAAGTGTAGTGTGCCGTGGGTGGCTCTAGGAAAAAATGCCTTCCGAAGTGCATGGAATTTGCTAAAAAAAAAAAGAAAAAAAATATACTAATCTCATAAAATAAGTGAAAATGCTGCGTAATATAATAGAAAAATGTGTTTGCGATTCAAAATCAACAAAATTTAATGATGCAGCACTTAATGAAATCTGGCCGCCATACGCTGCGCGCATTAAATTCAACGAATTCGGTCGGGAAATGTTACAGAAATGTACGGTGATGGTGGAAAACCCCGTTGCTAGCGATATTGATATAGCGAGTTTCATAGAACAATCATTGCGTTTTCCAATTAAGGTACGTACTCATGTACGTATGTATGTGCGTATTTATCCAGTTAAACAATGCAATATCAATGATAAAATTATATTAATTTTGTTTTTCTTGACGTTTTTTTTTTTTTTTTAAGTTTGGATGCGATACCTGTCGCGTGATGAGTCAACCAAAAGAACGTTATGTGGAAATTTCAAAACAAATTGCTTCGGCATACCCGATTATACACGAACGCGTTGTTGGCTTATATTTGGCGTATTTGGAATATAAATGTAAATATGGTGCGTGTATGTAGCATAGTTGAAATATACAGAGTTATCCATTTTGCGGTTACCAAAATAAACGTAAAAATATTTTTTTTTTCATGAAATTTTTATTACAAATTGTGAGTTTTGACATTATATGTGAAACACTACATCATTCAAACTACCGCCGCATGAATTTTGACAAACTTCGTTCTGTTCGAGGTTATTTAAGACCATTTTTTGGTACATATTGGGCGGTATATCGACCATAACTTGATAAATGTTAGTTTCTAAGTGCTCAAGAGTTTAAGGTTTACCCGCATAAACACGGTCTTTCGCATAGCCCCACAAAGAAAAGTTCAACGGTGTCAAATCGACTATCTCGTTGGCAAATTGACATCGCCAAGACGAGAGCTTACGCGGCCGTGAACTTTCTCTCGCAATAAATCCATATTCGGCACAATCTTGTTGGAACCACATATTGTCCAAGGGCGTTCTTCAATTGCAGGCCACAAAAAGGCGGTTATCATACGACCATAACGCTCCGATTTGACAGTGACAGTCTCGCCGTTATCGTTTTCAAAGAAGTAAGGTCCAATCACACCTCCGTACCAAAGATCACACCAAACATTAAGGTTTTTTGGATGTAGTGAAGAGAGGTCACATATTTAAGGATTCTCGGCGCCTAAAATGCGGCACTTTTGATTATTTACGTATCCAGCGAGTGAAAAATGTGCCGCGTCGCTGAAGAAAATTTTATTATAAAGAAACGCGATACACTGCTTGTTGTTCAAGCACCCAATCGACGTAACTACGGCGTTGTGAATGGTCAGCTGGCTTTAGTTTTTGTTTGAGCTAGTCTTTATGTAGCTGCAGCTATAACTGTGCAAGTGCAAAATACGCCATAATGTGCCGTAGAAAAGTCTTAGCTCTTAGGAACGTCGGGAAATAGACACATTCAGGTCTTCGGCTACACTTTCACTGACAGCAGTGATATTTGAGGTGGAACGACCGAACGATGAAGGCCTTACAATATCTGTAACCGATCCAGTCTCCTCAAAATTCTTTAGAGATTTACCAATTGTTTGAGTAGTTGGACAATTATGTCCACAATAAACTCCTCTTAAAGTACGGAATGTGGCCACGTTTGAATCACCATTTTTGTAGCAGGTAACAACAATTTTAATGCGTTGTGCGGTTGTTAAGACATCCATTTTCATAAATGTCTGACTTTTAACTAAAACAAAACATGTTTGGTTTGACAGTTGAGTTTGACAGATGTCAAAATATATACAATACTGCACTTTCGAAACCACTAAATGGAGAACCCTCTACTCACATTACATGTACTACTTAAGTCTTAAAGATTTGATTGCCCACTTTGACTATAATTTTCTAAATTCTGAGTAAAAAAAAAACACATTTTTGTGGTTAGTGGAATTTTGTTGGAAAACCTCAAGCGGAATGAGTCATTAAAAAAATCCATAAATATATCTACATATTTACTTTAATCATAAATAATATATAGCAATAAGTTATTTTTCTAATTCTTCATTGAGGTAGGCACCGCTTACGCTGTTATAGCCGAGTTAACAAGAGCACCTCAAGTTCTTTTCCACCTGATCTTTCCTATAGGTGTGAAGATCCCTCTTTACTCTGCTTCCATCGGCGTTTACTGCAAGCGAAATCTTCTGTTAGTGGTCGCATCCACTCGTAGAATTTTCGAGTGACACCACGGTAGGCCAACTTTTAAGCTCTTACTCCATCTCAACCATCTCTGCCTCTCTTTCTCTTTCCTTCTGTTTTGAAAATGCGTCTAGTTTTCGAAAATTACGACCATCGCCTCTTAGTATCTTGGATGAACATTCCCCTCACACATTTCTATTTATATTTATAGGCACCGAACAAGAACGCGCCATTTATCATGGCATGACGCTCACTGGTCTTGTACAACGTTTGCTAGAGAAACGTTGTGTTGCCTTTATCGGACCGCTCGACGACTACGTACTTTTGAAAGGCCGAAAAACTTTGGCAAATTTTTTCGATGTGGGCACAGTAGATGAAAAACCGCCACTAGTGTTGAAAGACGTGCTGAGTTATGATGAAATCAAGGTAAAGAAAGGAGTTTTCCAGTTTTGAGCACAACTCGTGTATTGGAAATTATTAAAAAAAAATAAGCTGTTTTCCTTTAATTATGGCAAAATTTTCCACTTTTCTTGCCTGTAGCTCTCCGCTTTTCTCTCCATCTCATCGCACACCGAATTCCTCAACAACGGCCGACGTTTCAATTGTGGCATCATCGAAGCGGACAAATCTAAAATAGAAATAGCTGGCGTCATAATCGGTATAATCGGTGGACGTTTCGAGGTGGAAGACGTTATGGAGTGGGAAGACATCATGATAACGCCAAGGCAAAATACAAAAGAACATGGTTATGGTTATACGGCGGCAAAGGCGGCAAAGAATTCTAAGAAGAAGAACCGCAAGGTGAATTATCGGCAATTGTGGCGAAGTTTCTATGAGGAAGAGGATATACTTTACGAAGATGTTGAAAATATTCCGCCCACAACTCAACGTTTTTATAAATTTCACGACACACGTTATTTTTTCGATAATTTAATGATGAAAAAACGTTATGCCATCACTTTCGATACGCTACTGCTCGAAGCTGAAGCGCGCGGCTTAGCTGCCGGCAAACAAATATATCTGCATGTTGTTGGTATTGGTTTGGGCGCTTGGCGTATAGCACCATATCAGGATAAAATTTTCTTAAAAACATTTAAAGAACGTTTGGAGTGCTTGTCGCTGGCATGTTTAGGACATATTTCCGTTGTGCATTTTTCAAATTTCAGACCATCCGCCGCAAAGGATTTGCTAATGGATGGTGGAAAATTTCTATCGACGTTACATCCCAATGGCGGTATTGAAACTCTTGTATATGATCGTTATCCAGCAGAAAAGTTGGTTAGTACTTATATGCATACATAGATAATGATAACGGAAATTTCGCTTAGTATTTATGTACATTTTTTGCGTTTACTTTATAGCCGGCGGCTTATGAAAATATGCTCATTGTAGAGTCATACGCCTGGGATGCTAATGCTTTGCCAGGCAATGAATTTTGGAAGGTGTGTATGACTCTTTTCCCTATTCACTTGTACGTATTTATGCATGTTGACAAGCATTCACTTTCAGGGCGCTCTAACAAGTTCCGGCGATCCGGCTGCTGCTTGCAGCACTCTCATTTCTGAACTTCACAATCCACATATTAATACGAAAATGGTGAATGGCGGAAATTTGCACGTGGCCTCAGATCGATTTGGTGTTTTGCATATAGCGGAGTTTGCCAAAAAAGTTTTGCAGTGAAGCGGGAGTCTATTGATTTATTTTTTCATTATTATTTTTTTTTCATATTTGTAGGTTTTTTGTATTTGTAATAAAGTGTGCGGTTTTGCTTTTAAGGCTTCCAAATATATTTATATATTATTTATACAATTTATTTAAGGTTTTATATTCAATTTCTGTCAATTTCGCGCGACCGCGGCCGTAATTCGTTTGTTTTTTTGCCCACGTGGTGATGACGTGACTCCATTCACTATGCACTTTTAATAGCACAATATCGATTTTTCCGAACATTTTTTTTTTAAGAATATTCATTTTTTTTATTTTAATAAACATTAAAAATCGTGTTAGCATAAATATTTATAATTTGTGTGCAGAAATATAGTGCAGGAAGCCAAATTACCGAGCACAAAGTAAATAAATCCTTTGCTTTCCGCTTAGTATAGTTGGCAACGCTAACCAAACGGTAGGCATTTGACATTTCCCCATTAATAAATATAACAAACAGCTGCTATGCCCAAAGGAGAAATGTTGTTATTATGAAAATGTGATTTTAAAATTTATACAAAAACAAAAAACAAGCATTTTCAGGTAAATAATACAAAATTAGAGATTATGATTAAGAAATATATATTTATATTGTGACGGAAATCCCAAATACGAAGGAAAAACAAAAAAGGTCGACAGTGTAAAGGAAATTCCCCGTCGTTAAGGATAAACGGAGCGTCTGCAGCTACCGGTAGCAAACGAATGAACAGCCTATTCTTGAGCACGTCAACAGAATGTTTTGAGTCATCTACAGGTATAAAAAGAGCGGCAGCCGCTACCACAGGAAGAGGCGAGTAGAAAACGCAGTGGAGTTAACATTGATGTGAGTTGTATGTTTTAGAAAAGGATAAGCTGCGTGAGGCAGAAAATAATTGTGTGTCGCAAAGAATTGTAAAAGAAGCCATTGAGTATAGTAAAGAATTGTAATTATCAAAGACAAAATAAACGTTGAGTAAATTCCTGACGATTAAGAGGCCAAACGAACAAATCTTGGATTATTATTTAGAAATCTAGTGATCGAACTGGAAGGATTTAGCAAATCATCGAGGGTAGCTAAGAAAAATTTTACAATATGTTTTTCTTAGAACATTTTTCTCTCACTAATGAATGTTATACACAATTCGAGGGCATGTAAGTCAGTCTTTTGTACTGTGCGGCGAAGATGATGCAATACAACGAGTACTAACTAATTAGATGAATGAATGTACGTGTACTTCCAGTTAATTCACCGTCACTAAGCTAAGTAGTTAGAGTAGACATAAAGTAATTAAATGCGAACTCAGTTGCTTAATGTTAACATTCTAAATAAGACGTGTCACTGCGCTCATACGCGCTAAATAGTAGTAAAACAAAACAAAAAAATTATTATGTGGTCAGCTATACAAACGTCACTGTCGCGCATATTTCCACCCGACCAACGTAATGCGCCAATTTTGAGCGCAGATTATAATAAAATATGGCCAAAAGAATCACAACCAGCAGTACAAATATCAAAATTTGGCGCGGAATTGCTACGAAAATGCATGGAAGCGAAAAAGCCAGATGCACATGAAGTTGATATTGAAAATTTTATAGAAAAATCAAATAAATTTCCACTGCAGGTGAGTATTAATTTCATTTACATATCTACAGCTACATAATGACAACATTTTCTCAACAACAACACACACACACACACAGTTCGGCAGCAATACATGTCGTGTTATGAGTCAGCCGGTCGAACGTTATGCGGAAATCAAAAAACAAATCGCTTCGGCATACCCCGTGATACATGAACGTGTCTTATATTTGTATTTAGCTTTTTTGGAACATAAACACAAATATGGTTTGTATTTTGAATCCTTTTTTTATTATTCTATTTTGAAATGAAATTTTTTTATTTTACTCGCCCTCAACAGGTAATGATATTGAACGCACGATTTATGCCGACATGACGCTCACTGCGCTTGTGCAAAGGCTTTTGGTGAAACGTTGTGCCTCATTTTATGGTTGTATTGATAAGTATTTACTTGTTACGGGACAAAAGGGTTATGGTGGATTTTGTGAGGTTGGCACTAAAGTTGAAAGGGCGCCACTGCAGCTGCAGAATGTATTGAGTTATGATGAAATTAAGGTAAGAGATGTGAAAAAAGCGGCACTGAAGCAGCTGAAAATTGTATTGAGTTAAGGTGGGTATGCAGCTCTTACGAAAACCAAAAACTCCATATAAAAAAGTGCAAAAATAACACGATGCGCGAAAATTTTTTTACAAAAAAAATCTATTTTGAAATGAAATGAGCACTAGATTTCTAAAGTTTCTAAACAAATACGAAAGCACGGCAACACAGGTTTCCGAGCGAAATAAATAGTCTCATATATATATTTCGCGAGAAACAAGAGGAAGAATAATTTTCAAATGTATTAAAGCAAGCAAGCAAGCTGTTTTTAGTTTTTTCATCAATTTCTACACCTTTTATTTATTTTTAGCCATGAAAATGGTAAGAATACATAATCAGCGACAAATATTTGCCGCGTTCTACTCATGTTTTTCGTTATGTTTATTTACGTTTGCATATCTTCTTCCTTTGTAAAGAGCTGTTCACAATAGAAATCATCTGTCAAATTTTCGTGCCTACTACATTTTTCCATACACGAAATGTATGAGTTTTGATTTCGCTAGAGGTGCATACCGACCTTTATGATGAAATTACAGTAAACGAAATGTAAGCTGAATTTTTGAGTGTTTTTTTTTTAATTTCATTTTTTACATTGTTATTATTATTTATTTTATTAATTTTTTTTATAGTTATTAATATTTTTTTAATTTTTTTTAAATATTTTTATTTATTAATTAATTTTTCTTAACAATTTTATTAATATAATTTTTTAAGTAATATTTTTCATTACTTTCTTTTTTTTTTTGTTTTTAATTATTATTATTTATAATTTTTTCAACTATTTTAATATTGTTATTAAATTATTATAATAATAATATTATATTTTTTATTTATTTATTATTATTTTTATATTTTATTATTATTATTATATTTTTATTTATTTATTATTATTTTTATTATTTTTTTTTTTTTGTATTTAAAAAATATTTATAAATTTTTTTCATTAATTTTTTTCTTTATTAATTTCCTAACTCTTTTTTTAATGTTTTTTCTTTTTAATTTTTTTTAATATTTTTTTTTTCGTTAATATTTTTATTTTATTTTTTATTAATTTCTTAACTCTTTTTTAATGTTTTTTCTTTTCAATTTTTTTTAATATTTTTTTTTCATTAATATTTTTATTTATTTTTATTAATTTCCTAACCTTTTTTTAATTTTTTTTTTCTTTTTTTTTTTTTCTTGTAAAACTTTTTATTATTATTTTTTATATTATTACGTTTTTCTATTATTATTTATTATAATTTTTTTATAAATTTTTTTTCTTTAATATTTTTATTTTATTTTTCTTATTAATTTCCTAACTCTTTTTTTTTAATTTTTTTCTTTATTTATTATATTTTTTTTTTTTTTTTTTGTAAAAACTTAATTTTATTAGTTTTTTTTGCTATTTTTCCCCGTCAGCTAACCGCCTTCCTATCAATCTCCTCACAAACCGAATTCATAAATGATGGCCACCGTTACAACGAAGGCGTAGTCGAAGTTGACAAAACGAAAATCGAACCGGAAGGCATAGTAATTGGCATGATAGGTGGTCGTTTTCAGGTTAAAGAAACCATGGAGTGGCAGGATATAATGATTACTGCCAATCAGAATACCAAAGAGAATGGTTATGGCTATACAACTGCAGCAGAGGCGGTGCAGGAGGCAAACAACGCACGCGCTGTTGATTATCGCCAAATATGGCGAAATTTCTATGAAGAAATGGATTTTATTTATGAAACGGTAAAACCACTCAAGACGAAACGCTTCTTTCAAGGACCACATGCATATTATATTTTCGATAATTTAATGATGAAAAAACGTTATGCCATCTCTTTCGATACACTCCTGCTGGAATCGGAAGCACGTGGCGCTGCATTGAACAAGCAAATTTATTTGCATGTTGTTGGTATTGGTTTGGGTTCGTGGCGTGCGGTGCCGCAGCAAGAGAAAATATTTTTGGAAACTTTTAGTGAACGTTTGCGTTGGCTTTTGCCGCAGTTAACGCATATTTCTGTAGTGCATTTCTCTTATTTTGTTATGTCACATTGGTGTGAGCTGCGTGATGGTGGCATTATCGTATCGACAACACATCCTGATGGTGGCATTAGAATATTTATGAGTAATCGTAATCCAGCAGAGAAGTTGGTGCGTACTTTCGCTTTCGAATTGATTGTTTGATATTTTTACGTATGTATGTATGTATGTACTATTTAATTTTAGGCTCCCGAATTTGAAAATATGCTTATAGTAGAGTCATATGCGTGGGCTGGCAATGCATTACCTGGCAATGATTTTTGGCTGGTTGGTGGAATTTGTTTGAATTTACTTGCTATTAAATTATTTAATTACATATAATTTTAATTAGTGTGCACTTGCTTCTTCCGGCGATCCAGCGGCTGCTTGTAGTACACTAATTTCTGAGCTGCACAATCCGCATATAAACACTGAGTTGGTGAACGGCGAAAATTTACATATTGCAACGAGTCGTTTTGGCGTTTTACATATAGCGGATTATGCAAGGAAAATTTTGAAAACTTAAAATTTTAAAGAAAATCAATTTTTCTGCACCATTTTGAATTAATAAAAAATAACAACCGGAAATTTCTGCTGGTTTTTTCATTTTAAGTTTTTTTGACTATAATTTATTTGTCTACATAGCAGTAGTTGGCAACGCAAGCGAATAGCTGTGCTGCCAGCTCTGTTTGTTATCTTTCAATGGCGAATTTCATCAGCCGGTATACAAATTGCAACCAAAAAAAAATTACAAACTGCATTCCTGACCCACTTTCCGTTTCCCCCTTGCAAAGGAAGTGCCAAGCAAAACAAATAAGCAATGATTTTGACGGTACAAAAGAAAATACAAAATTAATAAATGAGCGTGAAAGCGTGTGGTGCACACGCATTGTGAAATAAAAAATTCTCTGGCGCTGTTTGCTGTAGAGGTCAATAAATTGCCACAAATGCATGGCAAGCGCTTCAGTCGGCTAAATAAATTACTACATTCAAAAGCATATAACGACACTACAGCTAAGTCGCTAATAACAAAAATTTAATAACAAAGCATTCAACGTCACATAAACAGCGTAGGAAAACCTAAAAAAAAAACTAAAAAGAAATTCTGCCAAAGAGCGCGTATGTTAATTTCCACACCAGCAGCGCCGAAAATCTTAGAACCTCTCTCAGCATGTCAACATTCGGCGAAGAATTTGAGCAGATATGGCCAAAAGCCGGTTCAGCCATGAAATTAAGCGATTTTGGTAAAAAATTATTGCAGCAATTTTTAAAAGTGGAAAAACCGAATGTAAGTGAGATAGACGTGAAAAATTTCATCAAGAAATCATCAAATTTCCCTGTGGAGGTAAGTTGTGAAATTCAATATAGCGTTGAAAACGTGCAATAACTTTCTTCTTCCCTGCAGTTCGGCACCAATACGTGTCGTATAATAAGTCAGCCCAAAGAGCGTTATGTGGAAATTCAAAAACAAATCTCATCGGCATATCCAGTGATACATGAACGTGTTTTAGGCTTGTATCTGGCATTCTTGGAACACAAATGCCAATATGGTGGGTAAAAGCAGTGCTTGCAAGTAGCATATACATATATACGTTTGTTAGCAATAAATTTAATTTACGTTTGGCCATTTCGCAATTGCATGTAAAGCGGTTAACTTAAGCAAAAGCACTTTTTAGCGTGACGTATGAGCATTAGCTACTACCAATATATGTATGTGCATGCGCATGTATAGCTAGATACATAGCTTCTGCCGGTGCTGATAAAGCAACAAGCGTATGGTTGTTGCATTGGTTAACTCTTTTTTCATGCAATTCCACAAACAAATGCTCATAATTAACTGAATTCCAGGCAATAAACGCGAGCTTGAGCTCTATCAAAATTTATCGCTTACCGATTTCGTACAACGCCTGCTGACGAAACGTTGTGTTAGTTTCTTTGGTAAAAATGATAAATATCTTTTATTGTCACGTCATCGCGGTTGCAGTGGTTTCCTCGATATTGGCACTGATGCAGAGAAACCGCCTCTTCTACTGCAGGATGTGCTCTGCTATGATGAAATCAAGGTAAGTGGATGCAACAGCTAGTGAAACAATTAATTTAATAGATATGTACGCTCGTTAACAGCTCTCCGCATTTCTCTCCGTCTCCTCACACACGGAGTTCCTCAATGATGGCAATCGCCAGAATTGTGGCGTTATCGAAGAAAACAAATCGCGCATTGAGACCGATGGTGTGATAATCGGCATAATCGGTGCACGTCTGGTGCGACGTGATGTTATGGAATTTCAAGATATCATAATTGCAAGTAAACAAAATACCAAAGAAAATGGTTACGGTTTACCCATCGATGCGGAGGCAAATACACGTCCAACTGATTATCGACGCATTTGGAAGGAGTTCTACGAGGAGCGTGATTACCTATATGACCAAGTGAAGCGAGATGGCAAACGTTTCGGAAATGCGCGTGCACAAAATGATATCTTCGATAATGTGTTGATGAAGAAACGTTATACGATCTCTTTCGATACGCTGCTGTTGGAGAGTGAAGCACGCGCTGCAGCCGCAGACAAGCAGGCGTACATTCATGTGGTGGGCATTGGTTTGGGTGTTTGGCGTGCAGCTGAGCAACAAGAGAAAATATTTTTAGAAACTTTTGCGCAACGCCTGAAAGTGCTATTGCCAAAGCTGGCGCATATAGGTGTGATACACTTTTCATGGTTTCAACTGAGCACATGGGGTGATCTCAAAGATGGTGGCATATTTAAATGTGAAACACATCCCGATGGCGGTATACGTACGTTTTTATCGAAGCGTAATCCAGCCGATAAGCTGGTGAGCAGAAATATGGTAATAAATTTTTTTTTTTTTTTTTAATTAACGCCTGGTTGAGGCAATTCGAGCAGAGAGAGAGAGAGAGAGAGAAAGAGATAGAGGCATTTTTCTGATTGGTGGCTTGTGGATTGTAAGTTTATAGCGCACTTTTCTTAACCAAATGGCTAACTTTTCACATTACTAATACAAAAACAGGAATGAAAATAATTAAAAAATAATAATTTTAATTTTAATATTTTTTTTAATGTATTTTCCCTTTAAATTTCTGCTTTTTAATCCACAGAAATCACCTGAATTGGAAAATATGCTGCTCATTGTCTCTTATGCCTGGGACGGCAATGCCTTGCCTGGCAATGAATTTTGGATGGTAAATCCAATACATACCCACACATTCATTTTATATGTTTTTGATGTGTTTCTGAAATTATTTCATTTTTTTTTACAGAAAATGTTAAAATCCACTGGTGACTCTTCCACCGCCTGCAGTACGCTTATAACCGAAATACATAATCCGCATATCAACACCGAGCTGGTGAATGGCGCAAATTTACATATTGCATCAGAGCAACATGGCGTTTTACATATAGCAGATTATGTTAGAAAAATTTTGGAATAAAGTTGACTGCACTGCAATGGCTTAAATTGATTTTGAAACAATTATGTGAGCAGAAGGAGTGCTTGAGGGCCTATAGAATTTACAAAAAGAAAAAATTATTTAAGTTGTTTTTCTTCAAACTGTTATTCAAACTCTTATTGTGCAATATTTATTAAATATTTAATATTTGTATACACTTTTAGCACGTTTTAACTGTAAATAAATGTTTTGTGGTGGAAACAAAACGAAATTTTTTAACTTTTTTTGGTTTTAGTTGTTATTTTTGTTGTATTTGTAACCGCAAAATTTTCTGCAAACTTCTTTCTGAGCGGGCTTCGGCAATTAAAATCCTTAAAATAGAAAATATTTAGACTTTTGGCGAGCATTTGAAAAAGCTTTGTTGGGCGCGGTCAACCACACGGTGCTACTATCGAACATTAAGGTATGCTGATTACCGCCGGGTTTACAGAGTTGGAAAATAGCGGTCAACAGCCAACGGTAGAGTTTCGAGGTTAAAATTCAAAACTCCGAAAAGTTAAAACTATGGTAACGCAGAATGATACCCTCTCGCGGCTTTTTTCTTTTTTTTTTTACATTACGAAAGTGACGAAAACTTTGTTGTTTTAAATATAATTCAAAAAAATTTTGAACATTTAAATTTTTATTAAAATATAAATAAATTTTTGTTTTACAGCATTTAAATTAATAAAATGAATAAAAACCGGAAACCCATTCCTGTTATGTTTATGTATCTACATAACAATAGTTGGCAACGCAACCGAACAGCTGTGCTGCCAGTTCTTTTTGCCACTTTTCAATGGCGAATCTCATCAGCCGGTATACAAATTGCAACCAAAAAAAATTACAAACTGCATTCCTGTCCCACTTTCCGTTTCCCCCTCGCATGGGAAGTGGCAAGCAAAATAAAAAAGCAATGATTTTGACGATATAAAAGTAAATAATAAATGAGAGTGAAAGCGTGTAAGACAAACCCATTGTGAAATAACATAATTCTGAAGCAGAGGTCAATGAATTGCTTCAAATCTATAGCAAGTGTTTCAATGCGAGTGTACTTGCTGTAAGTAGCAAAATATTAATAAATGGCGGCCAAGTGAATTATAATTTTTAAAAACAAACAACGATGCAGAAGCTGAATTGTTTTTAATTGACGTTTTGTAACGCTCTCTCTTCCCCGCAATGAATTAATAATAATAAAAATTAATAACAAAGCATTCGACTACGTCACATTAACAACAAAACAAAACAAAAAAAAATCTACTGAAAAGTGCATATGTTGATTTTCACTGAATTTTCACACCAACAGCGCCGAAAATCTTGGAACTTCATTCAGCATGTCAACATTCGGCGCAGAATTCGAGCAGATATGGCCAAAAGCCGGTTCAGCCATGAAATTAAGCGATTTTGGTAAAAAATTATTGCAAAAATGTTTGAAAGTCGAAAAGCCGGTTGCAAATGGTATAGACGTTAAAAGTTTCATCGAGAAATCGTCCCATTTTCCTGTGAAGGTAAGTTTAGCAATTCGGCATATCGTTCAAAAAAAGATAATAATTTTCTTCTTTATTGCAGTTCGGCACCAACACGTGTCGTGTCATGAGTCAACCTAAGGAGCGTTATGCGGAAATTCAAAAACAAATCGCTTCTGCCTACCCAATAATACATGAACGTGTTTTAGGCTTGTATCTGGCATTTTTGGAACACAAATGCAGATACGGTTTGTAAAAAAAGAGAATTTTTCACTAGCATATACATATATAATTCTCACTAATCTCTTCTTGTTCTCCTTAGGAAACGAAATCGAACGCGAAGTCTATGTAGGCATGTCCCTTCCAGCTTTGGTACAACGTTTATTGGAGAAACGTTGCGTGGCTTTTCTTGGACCCTCAGACAATTATTTATTGTTAGGTGGCGAAGAAGGTTTTGGTGGTTTTCATGATGTTGGCACTGCAGCTGAGCGTAAGCCATTGAAGCTGGCGAATGTTTTAAGCTATGATGAAATGAAGGTGAGTTGCGCTCGAGCAGCACCATCATGATATCATTTTAAAACTTTCCAATCCTCTAATACGTTACTAGTACTATTTATTTTTGCCAGCTTTCAGCTTTTCTCTCCGTTTCATCACATACCGAATTCCTCAACGATGGCAATCGTTTCAATGCCGGCATCATTGAAGAGGATAAATCCAAAATTGAGTTCAGCGGTGTTGTTATTGGCATGATTGGTGGACGTTTTGAGTCAAGCGATGTTATGGAATGGCAGGATATCATGATAACACCCACACAGAATACAAAAGAACGTGGTTACGGCTATACAGTATGCGAAGCAGAAGTAGCTGACAATCGTATTGTTGACTATCGTCAGTTGTGGTCAAATTTCTACGAGGAACAAGATAAGCTTTACACTAAGGTAAGCACATTAGATACGCCGCGCTACCATAAAGTACCACAAACTGAGTTCATATTCGATAATGTGCTGATGAAGAAGCGTTACGCCATCTCCTTTGACACTCTACTATTGGAGGCAAATGCACGTGGTGCCGCAGCTGACAAACAAGTATATCTACATGTTGTCGGTTTTGGTTTGGGCGTTTGGCGTGCGGTACAGCATCAATATAAAATATTTCTCACAGTTTTTGGCGAACGCTTGCTGCAGCTAATGCCACATTTATCCAGCGTGAGTGTTGTACATTTCTCACACTTTCACGAAACAGCCTGTGGTGCGCTCAGCGATGGCGCTATACTGTCAGCGGAAACACATCCAAAGGGTGGCATTAAAATATTGCTGAGTAATCGCAATCCAGCAGAGAAGTTGGTAAGTAAAAATTTAAAGTTTTACCAATAAAAATTTATATGAAAATAATTTTGCTTGTTACAGCCGCCTGAATTTGAAAATATGCTTATGGTCGAATCGTATGCGTGGGATGGTAACGCCTTGCCGGGCAATGAATTTTGGTTGGTGCGTATTGTAATTCTGTTTTTTTTTATATATATTTGAAGCAATTTGTAAATTTTTTGTTTTCTAATATTTTCTTAGGGCTCATTAAGCGGCTCAGGCGATCCAGCTGCTGCTTGCAGCACACTAATCACTGAGTTACACAATCCGCATATAAATTCAAATGTGGTTAAAGGTGAAAATTTACATATAGCCTCGGAGCGTTTTGGGGTTTCGCATATAGCTGAATATGCGAAAAATATTTTGCGGTGAATTTTTTTTTGTAATTAAAATTATGTATTTTTTCTTTAGAAAAATTTAAATTAAATGTTACGTTATTAAATTTAAAAAAATGCATATACATATGTCTTGAATTAGTACGTATTAATATGTATTGTAATAATTTGCCTGCATTTATGCGATTTTCTAATGGATATTAAAGCTTACGTTTAAAAACTTAACATCATTTCGTCACATTCAAGAAGCAAAAGGGAAATTCAAATAAATTGCATGTCCTAACAGTCGTATTAAGTAGAATTTTTTTAATATTTCAGTCAAAATACGCCTAAAAACAAAAATTTAAAATTTAAAAAACCGTTATCCATCAATATTTTAATCTTTCTGATTCAATATCGAAATGAACAAAACATGTGTATCAAAAATTTGTAAATTATAGTTTAAAAAATAAATAAATAATAATAAAATTATAATATTTTAATAGAAAACACAAATACAAACAGTCACATAATTTTATTTATATATATATTTTTATATTTGTAGCATTTCATACAATTTTTGCAAACATAACCTTGGTCCTCCGTAGTTAAAAGAAAAATATGTCGAATATTAAAATAGTTTTAATAATAAAATTAAAACATTCTTTCAATTTCTTCTAACGTAAATTAATTTACGTTCTACGTTCTCTGCGCATACAAACTGAGACACTCAAACTGTTACAAGCGTAAATGGCTTTAAAACTTTGGCTGCTTCTTTATAAATTTCTTATCTCTAAATACAACACTGTAAAATGCATTTTGCACACCCCATATTTGTTTTTTATTTCAAAAAATTTGTTTCCAAAAATTTGCATTCACTATTTTTATAATTTTACACATGGTACAGTGATAATAAACAAATAAAGTACGAACGATCAACCAGGAAAAGTAACAATAGAACATAACCCCTTACCACGGACTCCACACCGGTGTTGCTGCGGCATATAAACAAATAACCGGTGCCACTATACAAACAATTAGCATGAATATCAAACGCATACTGGGTCAGAATAATAGAATCTATCAGAAATTTGGCGATTATTGCATTACAGAGGCGGAACCAAATGAATGCTGCATCATTTGCTGTATTTGTCAGGAACAACATGATAACGAGCCTAATTTCTGGAGGCATATAAAAGAAATGCATGATTATGAGCCAGCACAGCTTGATTTAATGAAACAGAAGCCATTGATTGCTAATGAGAAGCGTGCTACTTGCGGCTCAACACCAAATGGTATTGACAATGCAACAACTGTGACACCACTACCTAAAGCTAACACTAGCGAGCCGGCTGCAGCAATTGAAGAAACAATGTATGTAGACGAGGAATATATGCAAGGTATTGTGCTCAATGAACCGAATGCATTTATAGAGTTAAACAGTAAATTTTTGAATGATAAAGAAGACAAGCTTTACACAACGCTTGCAGCTGATGCAAGTGGCGCTGAACCAGAGGAGAGTAAGTTATCTAAAGCTATAAAATATGTAAAATAAAAACAAAATTATATTAAATTTCTAAATTGCAGTTGAAGTTAGTGAATCAAAAGAGGAATTACACACCCAGCGCTTAAGTGACACGTTAAAAACACACATAGATATCGAAAAGCTTGCGCCTAAACAATTTTTAGAGAATGGCAAACTGCTGAAAGGCCTTTTCCAGCAATTACAACACGCAAATAATGAATTTAAATACAAACTCAATAAGCTAACACAGACTGTAAAACTAATTGAAAGCGAATTGAAAAAGGAACCAGGCAAACGTATGCTTAAACGTTATATGAAAATAATACCAGATCAGCCGTTTGCAAGTCGGGATGAGGTACTCATTTTGGATGATGAGCTGCATCATAGCAAGGAAATGCGTGATGCGTTGGTGAGTGCTGCATGAGTCAGTGTATGATTAAGTCAAAGATTGTATATAATAACTGCCGCACACAGCACGAGGAAACGCTTGCCATAGCTACCGAGAATGTTGATGTCTTCTGTCGTGTTCTATGGCGTTTCATTATGACCGATGAGGTATCCAATCAGTTTTGTTGGCGTGGTGTTGTAAATGCAGATAAAGTTATTAAATATCCCATCAGGGATATGACTATGTTGGATGTGTTTCAAGGTACCTACGTTAAATAATATACCAAAAATTATTAAAGAAAAAAATCTTTTCAGGTGTTTTTCGTGAAAAGTTTCCGCAGCAAACGCTAAATTTTTTCAAAGATCGCACTATGGCATACTTTAATAAAGCACATGAACGTTTGAAGCGTAAACAATTGCAGAAAGTTCATGATAGTTGTGTGGAAAATAATAGCTGTGATTTCCTATGTAATAGTAATAGGACAACAACAACAACAACAATAAACGAACAAGATTACCAGCATAAACGCGCGCGTAATGAAACTGAAAGTAATGATAGCGTTGAATCAGTATTTGAAGAAGCTTTCAATGGATGAAAAATGGGAATTTTATATCTTCTGAAATTTTTTATAATATATAATGAAAGAGTATTAATTAATTTAATTTAACTACCTATAACTCATTGTAATTTATCATTCCATACTTGTAAGATATAAAAATGAATTTCGTGTGTGGGAAATCGAATTATACTCATTTGGGATCCAAAGTTATAGAAGAAAATTAACAAAAATACACTGTCCAGCGAAAAAGCATTTGGAAAATTATGCTGTAAGGGACATGCCATACAAAAATATTTATAAAATGTTTTAAAATTTTATAAAAAGCATTAAAAATTATATATATACAAAATAATAAAAACTATATATATAAAATAATACAAATTAAATATATAAAACATATTAATTATATAAAATTTTGTATGTACATAATATATGCATATAAATATTTATATTTTTATAAAGAAAAAAATTTCGCGTTTTTCCCTTAAGGGGTTAGGTGGGTTTCAGAGGTTAAAAAAAAGGAATTTCCACTATTTTTTTCTTTTATATATATATATACAATCATATATTTTATTCAAACAATTCACCCATATCAAAGATACATATTTAAATAGTATTTTGTGAAGTTTTTATGCAAAAATTCCGTAAATTCAGCGCCGTTGCGTGCCTTATCTCCCTCGTATACGTGTCAAAAGAAAATGCTTTCGCCGTGGACAGCATAACTCATTATTGGTTCATCTAAAATCAAAAAAACCAAAAACACTTCGTTAGTAAATGGATAAATCACGTTATTGGACGAAAGAAAAAAGAAAGAATTTAAATTTGAATTTTTGACGAACTTTGAACAAAAAAAAACACATTTTTTTAACAAATTTTCGCCATGCTTTGGCTCGAAAAAATTAGTTGTAATAAAAAAAAAGGTAAAATCCTTCGTTCAATAACTAGATAATGTTATTACAAAGATGTGTGCCAAATTTGAACAAAATCGCTGTATAACTTTTCGAGAAATCGTGTCCACCGACTTAAACAATAGAGTTTTGAGATAAAATTGACACAGATATGGCCTGATGGGCGGAGCTTCCAAAGAGTTTATCTCTTAGAATTTTACTCCGATCGATTTGAAATTTTAGGAGAATATTTGAAACATATTTTATACAATTTAATAAGACAACAACAATAAAAACAATTTTTTTAAGTTATCAAACCCAGCTAACCTCAAGGCAAGGGTTTTTAGCTTCTTTCTACTAATTTATATTCCACCACGGCAGTAGTAGTTATTTTTTCAACTATATGTATGTATATAAACTGCATACTGGCATTTTTCTTACCACCCATGTCAAAAGCAAAAGAAGTATCTCATTATTTTTGTACTGAATCGGGGCAAATTGAATTTATTATTCACTAAAATCTTAAAAACATATTAATTGTACCATCTCACGCTTGATTAATTAATAATCAAACATAAATATTTTACAATATTAACTGCATATGCATTTAATACTCGCAAAATATGTATATTACACTAGATAAAAAGTATATATATATATATATATATATAAGTAAATATATATATGCATGTAAATATGTGTATTTCAAAAGAAATAACTTACTGCTAGCAGAAAAATAAAACAATTTTGCTTAAGACTAAACTTGAACTTGCACAAATTTTAAGAAAAACTTTTTCATTCGCTATTTTTTTTTTCAAATTCACTCATTCTTTGTCATTGCCAAGTGTTTAAAGTAAACTTAAACGAAACTAAGATTTTCCACTATTTTTTTTTTTTAATTGGTACTAAAAACGAAAAAATTATATTGCAACTGACGCTAAAACCATATATGTAGTAAGTAGTAGAAGTAAAAACAAATAAAAAAAAACAATAGAAATTTTTTAAATCAATTTCTATTGTTGCACATAGCGTTTTAAAAACGCTGCGGCACTAATCCTTTCGAGCCTTTCAGAAAATGTTTCTTTTTACGATGTGTCGATAGATTGCACGATTGTTTGAACGATGCGCCACACAATTCACAAGCGAATCGTCGCTCTTTGCTATGCACAGCGCGATGCAATTCTAAACGTGATTGATATTTGAACTTTAGGCCGCAGGTCTCGTAGTCGCATACATACCAGCGTTCGCCATCCTCAGATGACATTGCACTACTCGCACTCGCCGTGGTGCTATTCGATTCTTTTGGCATATCTTGGCCCATTAATGCCGCAGTTGCCGCTGCATTCGGCATACCCATTGTATGTGTGAGTGTTGGTGTTGCACTATGCATGATGGTGGCACCATATGAACTAACTGTTGGTGTCGCATGTGGCAGTTGATATAAGGCTGGTGGTGGTGCTGCTGCTGCTGTGCTCACCTCAACGCTTTGATGTGCAACTACACCGGCTGTAGTAATAGCACTAGCACCACTACCACTACCACCACCACCACCACCTCCTCCCCCACCGCTGTGTATTGTATGTGTAACTGGTGGTGGCGGCGCCAATGCAAGTGCATGCCGTATACTAGGCGGTTCAACTTTTATATCAATTTCTACTGCATTCGGCTCAATGGCGCGCATTTCTGTATAATCTTTTGGCTCTTGTTTCTCTTGTGAATTATCACCATGTTCAAGTGCACCACTAGAGCGTAATTCTTCTTCATTCACCTTACGATACAATGGTAAAGGCAAAATGTGTGTTGCTGCCACCTCGGACTCCATATAATTACGTGTTTGCTCCTGTGTTTGTAATTTGTGTTGAGAAAATCCAATTTATTGTATACAATTGAATGTATGAAATACTTGCACAATGCTTAGACAACTCACCTGTTTGAAACCCAAGCCGTGCATAAAATTGTGCTCATCTTGTATATGTTTCCAAAATTGATCTTGTGTTTGTAACTCTTCTTGGCACACTTGGCAAACAATCCAGAAGCTAGCATCGCCCGATAGGCAAAATTCACCCAATTTTGTGTAAATTTTATTATTTTTACTTAATACACGTGGGAAACCCATTTTACTAAAACCAACACTGTAATTTCACTAATTTTATTTAAAAAAAAAATGTACACAAATTGAGAAAAATATGAAATTTTTTTTTAATTCTTTACCACAAATATTTTTGTTTATTTCCATTGACGTTTGCTATCAGCTGTTTGAAACAACGCAGTGTTGCACGGTTTTCTGAATGGTAGGGATATGAAACATAGCTCGTTGATAAAAATAATGCAAATTAATTACTTTTTAATTTGGAAATTTATTAACTTGTAAGTGAAAAAGAAAATTGTTAAGAAAATATACAAGTATTGGTAATGTTCCAATAAAAAGAATTTCGGATCATAATTTAGAGCAATATATTGATTTAAGCATGCTGGCAGCAACCTCTCTGACATTTCCGCTATTTTGAACGTTTACTTTTATATTTTTATTTAAGTATAAATTAATTGTAATCGAAATAATTTGAAGTCAAAGGGTTTTAGAGGCAAAAATTGGTCAAAAAAAGGCATGTTGGAAGAAAGGAACGAAAAACATAATTGCTCAAAGCTTATACGCGTTATTTTCCTGCCTATATAACCGGAAGTAAGCAATGTCGTCTATATTGGATGTTGGGGCAGCGAAAATCTACAATACCTGGAACTAAAATAATAAATTAATATAAATTAAATACTGATTATTATGTAAATATAATCCAATTAAATTTTGTACTTCCAGCTGTGCGCTTACTGTTCCATTGCTTGAAATATAGAACAGCACTGCATTCCTAACCAACAAATGTGAAATAAAACAAAAGCGAGCTGAAACCTACATGGTTTACCAGAAATTACGTTCGAAAGGGCAAGCAATTTTCCACACAACGAAAACCAAAAAAAAAATTTTATGCAGAGGCAATAACTATGTATGTGCAAGAGAAAGCACAGAAACTCCAACAAGCATCAACCGATAGCACATATGTACATATATAAATGTAAGTACATCAATTGTTTAAGAATACACAGGTATAATTTTCCATTATCTATTATTTATTTATAATTCATTGATTTGTTTACATTAAAATAAAATTAATTTTTAATAAAATTTCCCTCATATTAATGCTTATGGCGGCATTACTTATTATATTAGGCTTATTGGCTGAGTTTAGCGATGAATTTTTTGTCGGTCTTCTTTATATATTTATTTTAAATACACAAAAAAATTTTAATAAAAATGTGAGGCTATTTAATAAAATGTTCAAATAAGTTTGTAATAATTTTATAATTTTACTATATTTTTTATTAAAAATTTCCTTTTGTTTTTAATCAAAGCAGCACTCAACATTCAAGCGGCAGCCGGAAATGCAGAATTAGCATAGAAAAAGCCTGGAGCATGCTGAGAAATATGTATATAGATATTTTTATCATAGTTAGAATTCGATAGAATAGAATAAGCGAGAAGAGTATTTACCACGCGGCAAAGGACTAAATAAGAAAAACAGCACAGAAAGGTTACAACAACTACATAGCAAGCAAGCAAGAAATGAAAGATGTTTTATTGTTAGTTTTTTTTTAGTTCTTATTTTATCGTATTTTTATTTTTTTATTTCTCATTTGTAATTTATAAACATTTACATAAAATGTATATTTAATTATACTACGAAGTTTTTTTTTTTTTGTTAATTACTTTGTTTTAAATATATTTTTTTAATTTGTTTTGCTTCTTCTCTTGTATTTTGTAGCAATACGTGAAAAGAATTTTAGGTAGAAAGCTAAATGTGTAGGTATGTATGTGTGTGTTTATGTGATTTCATTTGTTAATTAATATGTTTTCATAAATTTTATACTACAATTGAAGAGAACAGGAAAAAGGGAGTTTACAATCTTAAAAAATAGGGTTTTTTCTATTTATTTTATTTATTTATTTTATAAACGCGTGAGAAAATGGCGGTTTTTTGTGGGTGTATGTATGTGCAAAAATTACATTATTGTTGACAATTTGCATGTTTTTTTATTACTGCTAATTCTACACACAGTTTTTATCTTAGTATTTTAAAAGCTTGGAAATTATTGATAATTTTACTGAATGTTTGGGCGATGATTTCATAAATTACACCAAAAAAATTTTTTCGGTAATTTTTTAAATAGTTTTAATCCACAATTTACTTTTTGGGAAATTAATATTTTTGCTGAATATTTAGAGAAATGTTTAAATAGAATGAAAAAAAATTATCGCTATATTTATTAATATTAATATATTCTAAAATTAAAGAAGAAAATATATAAAATATAAAAAGCAAATAAAAAAATAATAATAAAAAATAAAAATTCAAATACAGGAAAAATAAAAACTACACGCACACATATTTATATATAAAGATAAAAATCTATAAATAATAAAATAATTTATTTAAGGTAAATAAAAGGTATAAAAAATAAAAATAGAAGAAATAATAGCATAAAAAATAAAATAAACTATAAGAAAATTAAAAAATAAAAATCAAAAATGAAAATTTAAAAAAGGATAAAAAATATAAATCAAAAATTAAAAGAAAAAAATTATGGCAAAAATATTTAAAAAATTTGATTGTATAAAATAAGGCTAAAAAATAAAATAAAAAATTTTAAAAACATTTTTTAATTAAATTTTTTTAATTAAAATTCTTTTTAATAAAAAAAAATATTAGATAAACAAAAATTTATTAAAACAAATAAAAAATTATTAAAATAAATATATTTAAAAGAAAATTAAAAATATTTTTTAAAAAATTAAAAAGGGCATACAAAAATTATTAAATAAATAATTATTGAAATTAAAAAATTATTAAAATATATAAACAAAAATATTAAAAAATATATATTTAAAAATTATATATTTAAAAAATAATAAAAATAGAATATGAAAAATTAAACAAAACTATAAGAAAATTAAAAAAAAAAAATTAAAAAAAAATATATATTAAAATAAAAATTGAAAATTATAAAAATAAAGTTTAAAAAAAAAATATAAATAGAATAAAATTATTAAAAATAAAGCTATAAAAAAAATATGCTTTTTCAATAAAATTGTTTTAAATTAAAAAAATTAAAAAATTTATTTCAAAAAAAAAAAATTAAAAAAGTATTAAAAAAAATTTAACCAAATAAATACCAATAAAAAATATTTATTTATTTAAAAAATAAACATATTTACAAAAATTGAAAAGGTATAAAAAAGCTATTAAAATAAATAAATAAAAAACATTAAAAAAATTAGGCATAAATATAAAAATTAAATAAAAACATAAATACGTAAAAACTATAAAAATAAACATTTAAAAAAGGGATATAAGAAAAATAAAAAGTAATAAATACAAATAAAACTGATTTACAAAAACAAAACAAAAAACAAAAAGAAATACAAAATAAAATTAAATTAAAAGAAAAGAATTAAAAGAAAAAAATTAAACACAATAACAAAAATATTAAAAAGAAATAACACAAAAAAGAAAAATTACAAATAAAATAAAATGGATTTGAAAAAAAGTATATTTTACAAAAATTCTAAATAAAAAAAATTCTAAATATAAATATGTAAATGAAGAAATTAAAATTTTGCTCCAAATAAATAGAAAAATAAATAATAAAAAGTATTTATTTAAGAAAATCATTACAAACCAATAAAAAAATAAAAATAAAATATGCGTACAAAAGTATTTAAAAAAGAAATCAAAACAAACCAAATTATATAGGAGAAAAAATGCTATTATTTTTCGAACCAAAAATCTATCTTCTCTGCGCTAATCTCTCTCACAAATAAATGAACAACACAAGGAAATTAAATTTTTTTCGTTAACTAAAATTTTTATTTATAATTTGAACACATTTTTTTTTACGAATTTCCCAAGCAGGAAAATGTTCAAAAAAAAATATCCTCACAACAGTTCCACACTGGTTGCTGTTTATTGAATAAATTGCAAAATGGCGTTTTACAAAAAAATTAAGCTATTTAAGAAATTTTAAAATAGATATTTTTTGTTTTTGTTTTTTCTGTTTCTTGTACACTCAATAAAGTAGTTTACATTTTTCTTTTTTTTTTTTTCATTTCATAAATCAGAATAGAAAACAAAACATTTACAATTTATTTAACAAAAAAAGAAAATATAGAAGAATTTTTGAAGAAGAAAAGTATTTATCATTAATTCGAATATAGAGATATACATATGTATTAGCCTAGTGTATGATGGTTGGTATGCATGACACACTGTTTTTTTTTTTTTGTTTTTTCAGCTGCAACCCTAAGCCGCTACAAAACCTGCTTTAGGCTGCCGCCAACAGCGCATGGCTCTTACTACTCATCTCCTCTCCTCTCCTTGCCTCTCCTCTCGCCACTTCGCTTTTGCATTTGCTTGTTTATAACCAAGTTTTTATTTTATTTTATTTTATTTTATATATTTTTGCTTGTTGTTATTTTTATTTTTTTAATTGCTATTGTATGCATTTTTTTTTGTTTTGGTTTTTGCAGTTTTGCTGTAAGTCCCAAAGCTGGTTGTAGCAGTTGTTGTTTGTGTATGCGCAGCAGCAAAATATATCACTTCTTTTAAGTTCTTTCCTCCAGCACACCAAGAAGAAGCTTCTCTTCTAAGTGGTCTATGGTCTGTTGTGAATTCTGCATTCGCCTCTAAATATGCTTCCGCAAATTTGTTGCTCAATTTTATTTGTGGATGGAAATATTTGATGTTTTTTTAATTTTCTAATTTTTTTTTTCTCTTTTGCATACAATTTATATTGTTTTGATTTTTCATTCATCTTTTAGCCAATAATATTTTACTTTCCCTCGATCTCCTCTCTCACGCCATTCATCATCATCATGCGTTGCTTTGCATGCGTATGCGTTGTTGTTGTTTGTTTGTTGTGGTTTGTGTACGTACGTAATTTGAAATATTTAATTTTTGTATTCATCGATTTTCTTCTTGCTTAAACTAACAAATATATATGTGTGTATATATATATAATTTGCTGTTGTTGTTGTTGTTGCTTGCTGATATTACTAATACAAATACGCATAAAATGTTAAGATTTCCACATGATTCCATTTGAGATTTGTTTTATGTTTTCTTTTTTATATTCAGCTATTTTCTACTATTTTCTTCTGCATATTACTCAATTTGCGAATTGAATTTTTTCCCTTACAAGTGTTTTCGTTTTGTTTTCTGTTTTTCTTTTTTTCTGTTTTTGGATGTGAGTTGTCATTTTGTTGATGGTGGTGTATTGTGCACATAGAGTAGGTAGAAGTGAATTTGTTGTTGATGTAGCTGCGGTGTGATCATCAAGTCCTTGAAAATGCCAAATTTTTGCAGTGCAATTTTTTCTATTTTTAAGTTTTTCTGCCGGAAAAATGCAGGCGATTGCGACGACTCCTTTCAATTGAGTTGACTAATCGATGAGCAAAGAGAATGGTTTTGTTGGAGTATTATTTGGAATTTAAGCACTTTCAATTGCATGCCACAGGTTCGAGACTTGGGTGCTACTACAATCCAAATATATGGTTATGCATTTTCAAAGTGGAACATATTAAATTTAACGCATCACAAATCACGAATCACGACGCACGTTCCACAACTCACAATGCGCAATTTCGTGTTTGACACATATAACGGCATGCGCGCCAACGCAGAGCATTAAACTTGTGATTTTAAAAAAGACGAAAAAAAGTGTTTAGCACAATTCTGTACGCTTGCCGGTAGTTAATGTGGCGACAGGCAAGTTAACCAAATATTTTGGTTTGCACTTTTCAAAATACTACTTATTATTGGCTGTTATTATTGGCAACAAAGTGTGGAACGTATTTTAATTTCTCAAATAGATATCTCACGAGACATCATCACTGCGTTCGGACGCGCGCGCACTGCTTCATTCTTCATTCAAATGTTTTTCCATACGATTTTTGCGGATTTTCTGATTTTCCAATTTTCTGATTTTCTGTTACAATATTGTGGACTGCTAATTACATATTTTTTGCTGTTATTGTTGTTGTAGTATGTTAATTTTTGGGCTTTGCAATTTTTTTTTCTTCGTTTATTTTAATTATTCAAATTTGGATTATATATAATTTACTATAAATTCTGCTGCCGTGTTTTGTTGCTTTCCAAGTGTACATATGTATGATGGATGTATTTTGTGTGTGTGTGTGTTTCTGTGATATTTTTTGTTGCTGTTGCTATTAGTGATTATATTTGTTTTTTGTTTTTTTTTTAACCGCTCTTAAATAATAAAATTGCCACTTGTCCTAAATAAAAGTAAATGAAGTGACGGGTCTCATGTGTGACATATGATCCGAAGTTTCGGCCAACAATACAATGCCATGTGGGATTGTATTTTTTGTCGAATTCCTTCTTTATGTAGGCGGCGATATCCTGCAAATAGACGAGAAAGAAAGATAAACATTAGTGTTGTTGTTGTTTGTTAAAAAAAAAATGGCATTTTAAATTTGCTTGAAAATATTTATCAAATAAATAAACTTATAAAATTTAGCGGCAGTAATGTGAGAGGTGTCAAAAATTTTTGTTATCGACTTTTAAGTATCGATAAAGTAAAGGCAGCCTTTTCATTGCCACATGGAATAAAAATAAGCAATTTATATTTCAAAAAAAGCAATTATCGATATTGATTTTCCTTATTAAAGCGGCATGTGCGCGCTTTAATAAATCCATACACACACATGCATACAAATTCACGAAAGTTCATAAAGCAAAGCGACGTCGCTGCTCTGCTTGCGCCCTTCACGGCAACAGTTAGAGAGCTATCGGCGTGCACGTAGTCATTTATACACCATTTAAGCATAGAATTGCATTTTTTCCCTCAATTTCAATGTGAATGCGGAAAGAAAAAAATATATATATAAAAATAGAAAATAAAACGTATGTAAAAAAAGAAAGCAGGCACCAGCAGCGAAGTGGCATAGAAAAGCAATTAAGCCACAAGCAATATGTAAGGCAAAATAAAAGCCCACTGACCCAGCAGCAGCGCCAACGCAGCAGCTAGTGAATGAATGAGTGACCGACCGATGCCAAAGAGAAAACTATAAAAATAAATGCCTACCGAAAAAATGCATTGGCGAATGTAATATGTAAATACATACTTACAAACATACTCATGTGTTTTTATATATTTTTTTCTGCATCCCTGAATAATATGCACAGGCAATTTCTTTAGTATAGTAAAAAAAAATATTAAAAATAAAAACACATCAAAAAAAAAATTATAAAAAATATTTCTACATACGCAAGTCAACAACAAAGCCAGTTATATGGCAGTGCAAAAAAAAGCATACACATACATACCAACAAAAAGGTCATTGTCAGTATTCTGTCATGTGGCTACTAAGCCGTGGCGAGCCAAAACGTACATATTTTCTGTATAATATAAGAAAGTAAATATGTAACTCAGCTGTAGTATATAAAAATTAATAGCACGGTTTGTAGGTGTAACAAATTTTAATTGACTTGAAAATAGCTTAGGAAATTTACTCAGTTTAATATGGCAATATGCTCTGTTATAACTGGGAGCTTAATGGGATATTTAGACAAATTATTAGTTCTAGTAGTTTCTTGGTCAGATTTATATCTGTACATTATTATTTTCGTAACAGTTTTAGCTTTGCCAATAATTATATAAATTCTTATAATTAAATTCCTTCATGTAATGTCAGGAAGCGGAGTAAAAACAACCCTGTAGTCTAATGAAATGCCAAACCACTGACATTCAAACTTACTAGGGGCGAACGTTGGGCAATTGTCAATGGAGTTTTCTGGTATTTAATTAAATAAAATTAAAACAAATTGTTAATATCTTTGTCCGCAAAGAGGTAATTTTTTTTAAAGAAAATCAAACAGAAATAGAAATAGCAAAAAAATTAGTTTTGAAAAAAAAATCGAAATCGTAAATGCTTATTTTATAAATTACATATACATACAGCGCGGTATTACGTCTTATTAGCGTATTTAATATTATTTTAACAATTTTTTTACGGCACAAAAAAATGTAGGTCAAGTGGAGTGGAGCAAGTTAATGCAAACCAATAAATGAAATTTTTAAAAACAAAGCAATTATCGATTAATAACGCACTGTTGTATACATAAAGAGAGGCAAACAAAAGTAAAAAGACAAGAAACTACTTACATATGCTATACAAACATATAAAGGAACATACATATGGACATAAATTCTTCAACAAATATTAACAATAAATAGTAAATGTAGATGGGGGAAGAAAAAATGGGTCAAGCGAATAAAAAATAGAGAAAATGGTAGGAATTGTTTCGATTGCGACAAGCGTTCAAACCCTCTACAGGAGGCTCATGTACTAAACAATGAATAAACAAAAAGCATAAAAAATTGCGTCATTTACTATCATAAATTTCTAGCGAAAAAAAACTGTACTAAGTTCAGAAAAAAAAACTGAATTCTTTCTAAAAACGCCTTATCATGCTAACAAACAAAATGCTTCAATTACATCAACGCGTAGCATGTAACACTATGCCTTGCTAGTCCTGACATTACATTACTTACACCCCTACACATTTTCATACATACCATTACTCCGTAATATTGATTAAACATTGTAGCGCAAGAAGAAAAAAAAACAATCAAAAACAAAAAGCAAAAAAAATCGTTCAATGTGCGTGACAACGGCAGTTTACGTTTACTCGTTGCTTCCACAATGTGAATAACAACCGGCGACAAAACAGTGGCTTTACAACTGCCAACGAATGTCACATGTGCATTGGCACACATGTAACTGTCAACAAAAAAATAAAAATAAAACGAGTAAGCAGTAAATTGCACCCAAAACATTGAACAAATATTGTGAATTTCGCAATTGCGAGTTAAGTATATATATGCATACTTATATATATGCATACTTATTGTCATATATACATATATATATGTATTTATGTATGATGATTGTGACGTATGTATTTACAAACGGAGGAGGCTCGACAAATAAAACAGGAAATGCATGCGGGCAGCTCGTTGGCACGTACGTACTCGGCGGTCGGTTGGTTAGTTGTTGTTTAAAGTTTGTACATTTGTATGTATATACATATATGCCAGTTGGCAAGCTCATTAGTGCATGAAATGGAGGATCGCGTGCTACATTAACTATTTGTTTATTAGTATATGCCATAATACCGGGCGCTTAATATATACATATGTATGTACATATGTGAATATTTTATATGACTCAAATTGCTTTTCTAACCTAAATGCAAAAAAAAAAAAACGCGGTTACAGACGAATATAGAAGAAAATGGCGCTGTCACTTTATGGAATTCTCTATAGCTTTCAAGGTTAGAAGAAAAAAATATTATAATAAATGAAATTAAAATAAAGAAAATAAATAATTTCAAAATTTCAAAAATAAAAATATAAAAAATTAAAAAATATAAAAAATTTAAATTTAATGTAAAAAACAAAACAAAAATTGAAACAAAACTAAAAAATATTTTTTTATTTTAAAATATATTAAAATAATAATTAAAGAAAAAAATAAAAATTAATAAATAAATAAAAAATAAATATATAAATCAAAAATAAATATATAAATCAAAAATAAATAAATAAATATAAATAAACTACAAGAAAAATAGAAGAAAGTGGGGCTGCCACTTTATGGAATTGTCTATAGCTTTCAAGGTTAGAAGAAAAAATGTAATATTTATAAATGAAATTAGGACAAAAAAAAATTAATTTAAAAATTTCAAAATATAAAAAATACATAAAAAAATACAAAATTAAAAAAAAAATATATAAAAAAAATAAAAAAAATGTTAATATTAAAAAAAATGAAAATTAAAATTATAAAAAAATTTAAATTAAAAAAAGTATAACTTCAAAAAAATTAAAAAAATGTATATATTTTTATAATTTAAAAATATTAAATTAATAATTAAATCAAAAAAAAATTGTAAAAAAAAATTAATAAATATATAAAAATTAAATAAACAAAAAATAGTTTAAAAAAAATATATATATAAAATAAAAAAATAAAAATAAAATAAATTAAAAAAAAATAGGTAAAAAATAAAATATAAAAAACGTGAAAATTTTATAAATTCAACTATGTAATGCAAATGTAAATGTAAGGACCATCTAACCGCTTGCCTTCCGTAGCAATTACATTGGTCATGACGTAATTATGCTGATAAAACACATTTTGTACTATTTTCGTATGCAAATTACATGCAACTGCACACTGCTGATATACAGTATGTACGAATGTATCCAACTAACTAAATTCTAATGCGTACAACAATAACAACAACAAAATTAAATAATTTACCACCAACAATGGCACGTGTCATGATGGCAAGCAACAAAGAAAAAAGCTTTTATAACTGCTAACGATGCAAATATATGCAAAAAATATATATGCGCCTTGAAGTATGCAACAGTGCACAGCTACACAGCGGCACTGAACTGAAACCACAGCTGACAACCTAAAAATAGTACTGCACCACCACCACCACCGCCACCACACAGCGTTGGTTGGCGCGAATGCAAACTTTAGCAAAATAATATATTACATACAAACAAACTATGTGTACATGTATGTACGTGTATGTGTATATTCATACGGGAGGACATAACGAAACGCATAATGGAGAAAATTGTATTACATTTTCATGCATTCATGGACGTAGTACACAGTACATACACATATGCATGCTGTAGATATGCTAAATTTGTACACTAGGCCGCGGCAATAAATGCATTGCATGTAACAGAAAAACAAACAAACAACAACAACAACAACAACAACAACAACAATTGTGGTTTGTAAACTTTTTGCGAGTAGCGTTGAATGCCACAAAAAACTCAAAGCGCAAGAGTTAACCTAACTAACTAACCCTTGCCAACAACAGCTGGATACCTTTTACACACACACACACACACAAATACACACACACACGCATATCTACATTTCTCTACTAATAATAGAAGCATCAGCGAAAATCTAATTTTTACCCACAGCAACTCTTCTTTGTTGCACCACAAACGACAGCCACCAACAACATTCATATACATATATATATAACGCCGTCAATAGCATACAATGAACATAATAAAACAACAACAACAACACCCCAAGTGTAAAACGGAAGTGTATAAATTTGTTTGATTGTTGCGCATCCGGTGCGTTGGCGTTTCAGCGTCGCAAGCATATCGCGCGCGTACTACTACTTCGAGTGGGAAGTGTAAAATAATTGAATTGAAGGTGAAGTACAACGAGGACATTAGTTTGGAAGCACAATAAATAGATGTGTGTGTAAGTGTGGAGGAGGAGGAGGAGGAGGAGGAGGTAATTAGCGTGGCATGTTTGTTGGTAAAAAGTCGAAATGAAATTATTCTAAAATTGTTTGCATACTTTCCGGCGGCGTTGAGTGAATAATTGTTGGTAGCAGTGAAATTGCAGCATAAATAAATTAGAGAGTGTAGTGTTAGCTAGCCAAACGAGATGACACGGTAAAATAAAATGATAAAAAAAAAAATAATTTTTGGGTTTGATCAGGGGTGGAATAAGCGGTTTGGTTCTCACAATATGAGGAAAGTAGCTAATTAGTAAGCCAGAGATATTTTTATGCATTTATATAGCAATTAAACTTAAAATACTACTGGAAATTCACTTATAACCAAATAGTAAAAATTAAAAAAAAAAAAAATATAAAAATAAAAATTTCGACGTTCCCTACTTTTTTAAAGAAACAAACACAGAAAAATCAAATTTAATGTGGAATGTTTAGCATCATTCGAAAGAACATTCTTTGACATTTATTTTTTGAAGATTATCTCTTTCAAATGTTGGTCGCGGCTACGTCTCAGTTGATCTATCCGTTGAGTCCAATTTTCGATGACTCGTTCGAGTATTTCGACTGTTAACTGGCGAATGACATGCGTAATGTTTTGCTCCAAAGCCTGAATTGAAGCGGGATTGTCCGTCCGCATAGACTTTAGACTTTACATATCCCCACAGGAAAATTGTCTAACGGTGTGATATCACACGATCTTGGTGGCCAATCGACCGACCCAAAACGTGAAATTATCTGTTCACCGAAGTGTTCTCTCAATAAATTTATGCGATATGTGGGATGTGTAGGAAGTGGCAACGTCTTGCTGAAACCCCAAATGTCGCGGAGAACACAAGCTTCAATTTCAGGCATCAAATAGTCGGTTATCATAGCGCGAGAACGGTCACCATTGACGGTTATGTTCTCACCGGCATCACTTTTGAAGAAATATGGACCGATGACTCCACCGGCCCACAAACCACACCAAGCCGTTATTTTTTCTTGATGAAATGACAGCTCTTGAATTTCTTCAGATTGCTTTTCGTCCCAAATGCGGTAATTTTGCTTGTTTACATACTCATTGAGTCCGGAAATGAGACTCGTCGCTGAACAAAATTTGGCTCGCAAACGTCGGATCTTTTTGGAACTTTTCAAGAGCCCATGGAGCGAAGCGATTTCGCTTGGGAAGGTCGAGCGGCTTCAGTTCTTGCACAAGCTGTATTTTATACGCTTTCAATTTAAGATCTCGACGTAAAATGCGTCAAGTCGTTCCATACGTCAGTGCGAGTTGCTGCGAACGGCGCTGAATCGACTCCCCACGGTCTTCGTGTACACTCTCAGCTACGGCCGCTATATTTTCCTCACTGCGTGCTGAACGTGGTCTACTCAGTGGAATATTGTCCAATAATGAATCTTTCGTCTCAAGATGGGTGATGGTTTTTGCGAATAGTACGCTCAGTAGGCCGATTATGTTGACTATAAGTTGAGCGAAACGCGCGAAACATATTCTTTATAGAACGTGAATTTTCGTAATAAAGTTAAACATTCTGCAGGCGTAAGTCTGTCCATGATGAAATATCACAAAAAAAAAAAAAAAAAAGCTATTGCAAAAGTACCTCTATTTGGATCACCCTTTATAAAACAATAATATTAAAAATATTAAAAAATATTTAAAAAAATATATAAAAAAAAATTATAAAAAAATTAACAAAATACAAAAAAAAAATATATAAAATAATAATGTCGGTTGTATGGGATAATATAGCTCCGTCGCTCGTCGACCGATCTGACCGGATTATTCTGGTTTATTTGAGAAGAAAATCGAATACAAATATACTTTGGGTATTTAAGAATTAAAATTAATTATAATAATGTCAAAAACTGGTTTTTGGTAGAAATCAGACTGGACAAATATTCAAAAGAGCGCGACTTAAAATCGAGAGGAGGTAAACACAGGAAGTACAAAAAAAAAAGTATGAAAAAAGTATATGAAAAACATATGACAGCAGGGCTTTCTTTATTTATAACAAAAAAAAAAAAAAAAAAATTACATACATACAAAACGTACGTGCATAGACAGTTAGAAACTATAGACAAGTCTCTTCTCCGCTTACGCTAAGAAGGGTGACTACTTACGCGTACTTTTCGCATTTATTTACACAAAGCTAGGCCGAAAAAAAGGTAAATATTTGATGAAAGCAAATAGAACACCCACACACTTTCACCTTCCCCTCCACACAGCAAACTAGCGAATAATGTAGTATCAGTAAACAAAAGCAAGGGAAAAGAATAGAACAAAAAGAAGACTTAGAAGGCAGTGAAAAGAGCACAAACTAAGCTGTACGGGACGACAATGAAGACATTCAAAAATATTTACATATATATAGGTATGTATATACATATGTACATATGAAATACGACAAAAAGGGTGAACTCGCAGTCAAAAGTGAAAGAAATTCATAAAGGCAGGCATGTCAAGACAGAAAGTCAATATGTCAACAGAAAAAAAAGCAATAAAAAAATTTTCAATGAGTGGAATTTGCAAGTGATTTTACTTAAAATCTTTCTTTAAGACGAAAGACACTCAGCCAAGAAGGTGAAGAAATTGAAGAATTAATATTGCAAGGAGCAACAGATGCAGGTTACAAATAATTTTACTACAAAAATTTCAAAATCTTAATAAGAAAAAATTAAAATTCATAAAATAAAGAAGAAAATTATTGGAAAAAGAGTCAGAAAAGCAACAAATATCCTAAGAAATTTTACAACAAATAAAAGGAAACCAAAAAAATTTAAACTGTCTCGGCTTCTCGGACTCATAAAGCAAACCAGTTAGCCGAAAGAGCCTTGGCTAAGGCCAAATATTACTATATATACAAGCAACAGCAACAGCAAAAGGCTAAAATCAAAGCCAAAGTCATAGTCACAGCCTTCGCCATGTTTTTTTTTTATTTTTTATATTTTTTTTTATATTTTTTTTTATTTTTTTTTATATTTTTTTTTTATCTCATACACACATACATACACAATGCATAGATGCATAAATAAATGTTAAATTTTATATATATACATACATATGTATAACTATGTGCGCCTCTATTATTTGCTACTGCTTCACCACAATCCGTTTGTTTAAAAAACGTTTAAATGACTTAAGCCAAGAACGGCTTGAAGCCAAATATGGGCGACCGCCGGCCTCCAGCATACAATGAAAATGTACTCGAGCGACTGTAGTACCTACCACGAGTGAACTTACTGAAAAAAAACAGCACCCAATAGCAACGAGAAAAAATAAATGAAAATAAAAATAAATATAAAAAACCGTTTATTGGCAGCAAAAGCATTCAACTGCGGGGCAAAAGCACAAATGGTGGTGTTGTCAGGGGAAAATTAATTGAAATTGTAAAAAAAAAATATGAAAAAAAAATATATAAAAAAAAAATAGAAAAACGTAAACGTAGTAAAAATGTAGAAGGAAAGAAACCAATGCAAAAATAAATAAATTTTAAGCCAAATTAAATCGCCACTGGCAGCACGACCGACCGACCATAACAATAACGGTTTAAATGTACGCTCGCTGCTACTGTTGTACAAATGAATGAAATGAATGAACCAGCAAGCGAGAAGCGTGGAGGAGAGAGGCGTTGAGTCGATGCAAGAGTTTTCGTGGTCTTACGTTGCAAAAGCAGGGACAAAATTGAAATGCTGCAATGCCATGAATAATGTGGTTATGAGCTGAAGCAAGGACTTATGTTATCGTTATGTATGGAAGCGACGACGATGAATGTGAATGAAGAAGGGAAATGAATAAAAGCCAACATTAAATTTGTATTTATATGTAAAATTAAGAAAAGTAAACAAAGTATATAATGAAAAAAAAAATCAAATAAAATTAAATACAAAAAATAATATAAAATCAAATAACAACAAAACTTAAAAAAAAAAATAAGTGAAAAAAAAATTGAATATGAAAATATACAAAAAAAAAAAGATTAAAAATAAAATAAATAATAAAAAAGGTTTAAGGTAAGCAATGAAATGCAAAAAAAAATATATAAAAAAATATAAACGTATAAAAAATATAAAAAATAAAATTAAAATAAATAATTAAAAAAAAAATTCAAATAAAAAATTAAAATAAACAAAAATTTAGAATTGGAAACATAAAAAATATATAAATATATATATATAAAATATAAGAAAAAATTAAAAAAAAAGATATAAAATATATAAGAATATATAATATATGTATATATAAAAAACATGAAAAATATGAAAAATATAAAAATAACAAAATATAAAGAAAAACATATGTATATAAAAAATTAATCATGAAAAATTTATAAAAAAAAATCAAAAAATATATATATAAAATATATAAAAATATATATGAAACAGTATTTAAAAATATATAAAAAAATATATATAAAAAATAATAATAAAAAAAATATTAAAAAATAAAAATAAAAAATCCCATTTTTTTTTAAATTTTTTAATTTTTTTTTTAATTTTTTAAATTAATTTTTTATATTATTTATTATTTTTTTTTTTATTTTTTTTTTTTTTTATATATATATATTTTTTTTTTTTTTTTTTTTTTTAATTTTAAATATAAAATAAAATAAAAATATAAAAATATAAAAATATAAAATATATAAATAATATATTAAAAAATAAAAAAAACACAAAAAATACAAAAAACACAAAAAATACAAAAAACACAAAAAACATAAAAAATTAGAAAAATATAGAAATAGAACAAAATATAAGGAAATATATTTAAAAAAAAAATGTCTATAAAAAAATTTACAAAAATTTACAAAAATAGAAGAAAATATATATAAAAAAATATATATATAAAGAAAAATATATATATATAAAAATTTATATTTATATATATTTATATATATATTTATATATATATATTATATATATATTTATATATATATAATGTATAAAAGTATAAAACGTATATACAAAAATTTATTTAAAAAAAAATAAAAAATATATAAAAAATATAAAAAATATATAATATATATATATATATAAATGAAAAAAAAAATGAAAATTACATAAAGAATCTATATTTTAATTTTTTTAATTTTTTTTTTTAAATATTTTTTTTATTATTTTTTTTATAATTTTTTTTTGTTTAATTTTTTTTTTTTAATTTTTTTTTTTTTTTAATTTTTTTTTTTATAATTTTTTTAATTTTTTATTTTTTTGACATTTTTTATATTTTTTTATTCTTATTTTTATTTTTTATTATTTTTACTTTTCTTACATTTTCATTTTTTTATTATTTTTCCGTTTTTTATTTAACTTTCTTATTATTTCTATTATTTTTATTGAATGTCGACACTTGGAATGTGCCCAAAAAGCATGCAACCATTAGACAATCTCACTCGGCGTGAATATGCACGCGTAAGAAATGAGCAAAATGTCTCAACTCCCAACACTCACAACAAGTGACGAAAGCCAATAATAACATTAACAGTAAGTGCAATGCAGCAACAATAACATTAGCAATACACTCAACAATACACAAAATAACAGTCAAATACGCCGATATTATAGGAATATAAACAAAACCATCACACGCCCCACCCCCCCGTCGCACCGCTGCTTTCGCCTCCCCCCACCCACAACAACAACAACTCTGCATGTGGCAAATTAATGTCGACGCTGCCACTAGAAGCAGGAACAATTTAGTCTAATAGTCGAGCGCACATCATGTTGTTCCCCAAACGTCATGTGGTTGTGGCATGTGCGGACGGGAGAAGAAGGCACTTTGCGTTGCGTTGCTTTGCTATTCAAGCGCTGCTTTGCGGCCACAAGCTGCCGACGACGCCATGTGCACGATTTGAGTGCCAGCAGGATTCCCAGTGGGGGCGGCTAGGATTATTATATGCGTACGTTCATACATATGTACATCTACATGCACACTTTCGCTGCGTATGCGGCCGCATTTGTTGACATTACCAACCAACCAACATTGGCACTTATGCCGTTATGTTGCTTGTTACTACGCTTTTAACAATAGAGATGATATTGTTATTGTTTTTTGTTTGTTGTTGTTGTTGTAACCGAAGCCCTGGTTAAAAATGTAAATTTAAAAACATGTTGGCGTGCCGATGCGCGAGTGTGTGAGCGAGCGGGGGCGAATGAAGTACGATGAAGGACAACAACAATGTTTCGTGGTTGTTGTTGTTGAGGTTTTTTGTTGTTGTCGCTTATGTCAATGTTGATACAATTTCTTGGTGTTTTGTTGCTGTGGCTTTTTACATTATACATTCATTTACATATACATATATATATACGTGTGTGTGTGTGTATGTATGTGCGAGAGGCATGTAAATTTTACATGATGCGCTTTTCGGGGAGTTAAGCGTTAAATAGATAATGGATAAATGTGATGAACGTATGAGGGAGAGAGAGAAAGAGTTTAACAAAAAGAGCGTTGAGTAGCAATAAAACGGTAAAAATGTTGAGTGCGGGTGCGGGTGGGAAGCTTTCGATTTCATTGGACGGATGGTAGGCGGGCGTTCGCGGCACATTTACTGCCGCTGTTGACCTTGCAAAATTTTTTTCAGCAGAAACAGTAGCACATGTACACATGTATGTATGTGCGAACACTTAGCATTATAACTTAATCAGGTGTGCATGTGTACGGGTGTGTGTGCGCCGTTACTGATTCAAGCTCAATAATGTGCAGAGAAAATTAAATTTTGATTGCAAATTGCCAATACAGGCATTGCATGGCAGCAGGGAAATGAAGATATTATAAGCACTTGCGATTACAGTGTCAATTTTTCTTGTTTGATTTAAATTTAATTCAATTTTATTATGAAATAACGTATAATTTTCCTTGACTCTTGTCTTGAATTAGTTTTATTTGTATATCTTTTTCTTTAATTTTGTATTCTATTTTATTTTCTAATTTTTATTTATTTTCTTATTTCAATTTACTTTCATAAGTTATTTTATTTTCATATTTTAATTTTCATATTTTTCTTTTTATTTTCTTTTTTAAATTTTCCTTTTTTATTATATTTTCTTATTTAAATTTTGCATTTATTTCCGTATTTCTCATTACTTTTTTCTTCTCTTTTTCTTATTCGCTTTATTTTATCTTATTAATTTTTTAATTTTATTTTCAATATTTTTTAATTTTATTATTTTATATTTTATTTATTTCGTATTAATTATATTTTTTTCTTTTTATTATTTTATATAGTTGTTTTTTAATTATTTATCTCTTATTATATTCTGTTTTAATATCTACTTGTTTATATTATACTGTACAAATCAAACATATTGTAATCAGGTAATATTTGCTAAGCGCCTGCTAAACGCCAACTGAATTTTTGTAAAACTTTTTAGTCTGAAAAAAATCTGTATGTCCGGACGGAAAACTTGCCTATATAGTTTTATATTTTATCCCCTATTTTATTTTTATTTATTTATTTATATTAATTGATTTAAATTATAAATAAATTAATAATTTTTTTAGTTAATTTTTATTTTTTATATTTTATTTTGATATTTTGTTTTAATTTCATATTTTATTTTATTTTCTTATTTTGATTACTAATTTTCTTACTATTATTTTGTTTTGTTTTTATTTTATTTTTACATAACTATAATAAAATAATATAATGAAATTTAATTTTTTTAATATTTTTTTTTATTTTATATATTTATTATTCTATATTTTTATTATTCTATATTTTTATTATTATATATTTTTATTAATTTAATTTTTTATTGTTTAAATTTTTATTATTTTATATTATTATTTCACCTTTTATTATATTTTTGTTATTTTGTTTTATTTGATTTTTATTATATAATTTTTTATTACATTTTTTTTATATTTAGTTGTTTTTATTATTTTATAAATTTTTAATTTTTATATTAATTATTATATAATTTATTTTATTTTTTTATTATATATTTTATTTCATTATTATACATTAAATTTCTTTTAATAATTTTATATTTTTATTTTATATATTTTTCAAATTTTATATTTAAGCTTTTTTTATTTTATATTTTATTTATTTTTATTTTTATTTTTTTATTTTTACTTTATTTTCATTTTATTTTTTATTTTTTTACTTTATTTTTATTTTATTTTTTATTTTTTTAATTTATTTTTATTTTATATTATTTTTATTTATTATTTATTTTATATTATTTTTTTCTTAATAATTTTTATATTTTTATTTTTGTTATTTTATATTTTATTTTAATTTTATTATTTTATATTTTACTTTATTTTCATTATTAAATATTTTTTTATTTTTATTGTAAAATTTTTTTTTTTTTACTAATTTTTATTTTTTTATATACTATTTTATTTTTATTATAAAATATATATTTTAATTTTTTTTGGTATTTTATTTTTGTTATTTTATATTTTATTATTAAATTTTTTTTTAATTTTTCTTATTTTTTAGTTTTTACATTTTTATTTTTATTATCAAATATTTTTTTATATTTCTTTTTATTATTTTATATTTTTTTTATGATTTTATACTTTTTATATATTTTTATTTCAATTATTTTATATTTTTTATAGTTTTTTTTCTATATTAAAAAAAATTTATTTTATTTTTTAATTTTTTTTTATTTTTTTATTTTTTATTTTTTTTTTTTTACTTTTTCAGATGTGCTGAAATAATTTTAAGGTTTTAATTGCTTTAATTGCTTTAATTTCGTTGCTTTAATTTCGTATCTGAACGAAGTCGAAATAATAAAATTCACAACAACAACGATTACATACTATCTCAAAATTTATATTAATATAAACAAATCTTAATTATGTAGACATTTTAATAAATTTATAAGTAGACAAAGTAAACAATAAAATGAACGGCATTTAAGCAAATCAAGATAAGAAAACTAGAATAAGAACAAAACCATTGTCAGTCAATCAAACTCGAATGGAAAAATATGAAAGAAATAAAATAAAAATATAAAAAATGCAAGAAAGTAAACACACAACAAAATTAAAAAAAAAAAATATAAAAAAAAAAGTAAAAATTAAAAAAAAAATTTAAAAAAAAAATAAAAATATAAAAAAAGTTAAAATATAAAAAAATTTATAAATTAAAAATTAAAAAAGTGAGAGTAAACATGCTATGAAAAATTATATAAAAAATAATTATTCATATAAAAATAGGTAAGTAATAATTGCTAAAAAAAAATACAAAATTTTTACAAATTTAATTTTATTTAAAATTAATTAAATAATTGTAATATGAAAAAAAAGTATCCGTCGAACCTGCAATTACTCTAGAAAAAAACTACGTATTCCTTGTATACCCTAGAAATATACTTAAAAGGACACTTTGCAATGTTAAAAGTGCATTAAATTGAGGTTAAAGTTGAATAAGCTACACACTAACGAAAATAAATAAACGAAAAAGCTCAAAACAATCCAAATTGAAGGGAAAATTACAACAAAAAAACCAGCACAAGTAAAGTGTGTATTCACCTCAAATACAATACAATTGAGGAAAAATTGGGGGCAATGAAGCGTGTAAAGCTAAAATGAGTGTAATCGATTGCTTGCGCGGGAAGAAAGCAGCGTAGTAAAACAACACAAAATAAAGGATAAAATTGAAGTTTACAAGGAAAATAGAAAAGTTAGCAATATTGACGGTGGTTTAGCAAGAAAAATTTCGCACCGATGTCATATGCAGCATTAAAAATTAAGAAAAAATAAAAATAAAAAGCTAAAAAAAAATGCGCTGAAGTATAAAAGATTTAATTCTTTCAATAATCTTTTCCTATATTTGATCGTTTTTTCCTGGTATATCCGCCTACACGTGCGCTTTTTTACTTTTTATTTGTTATTTGTTCGCTAAAGTTAATTTTTCCTTTAGACCAAGCTTAGCAACGGTTAACAGCAAAATGTCATGCTTTCTTTTGTCCGTCAGTTATCGCCTTTTCGTAAGTAAAGCAGAGCAGCAGCAGTTAAACTTTTTATCTGCTTCTCTAGATAAGAGATGAATAAACAATCGAGCGGCACAGAAAAAGTTTTGCAAATTTACTTGTTTAACTTTTGCCCGCAATGCGCGCCTGTTCGTGCAAAGATAAAAATAGCATAAACGAAACAATAAATAATCAGAGGATAATTAGAGGTGTGCAATCGCTAATGACACATTTAAGTTGCAGAAATTTATCATAATATAATATAATATAATTAAACTTATTGAAAAAGAAAAAAATAAAATTATAATAAAATAATAATAACGAATAAAAAAAATTAAATTATTTATAAATATCAATTGAAAAGTTATATAAAAAAAGGTTAAAAAAATAAAAACTGCAAATAAAAAAGTTAAAAAAATATAAAAAAATAATTTTAAAAAACATTAAATAAATAAATAAATAAATATAAAAGATAAGATAATAAATGTATAATAAAGAAGAAAAAAAACGAAAAACAAAAAAATAAATAAATAAATAAATTGAAATAGAAACAAAAATAAATAAAAATAAAATAAAAAATATATCAAAATTGAAAAAAATTAGAAATAAAAACTCAAAAAATTTAAAATATAATAAAATAAATAACAAAAACAAACAAAATAATTGATAAACAAAATAATAATAATAAATGAAATAATATTAAATAAAAACAAAAAAAATTAAAAAGATTAAATTAAATAAATAATAATAATGATTTAAAAACATAAAATAAAAAAAAAATAAAAAAAAAATAAAAAAAAAAAAAAAATAAAAAAAAAATTATAATAATAAATAATAATAACAAAATAAAAATAAATTAAAATTATTAAAAAAAACTTTAAATGAAAAGCAAAAAATACAAAAAAGATTATTAAAAAAAATAAAAGGCGATATCCAAGAAATATATTTAAAAAAAGTAAAATTTAAAAAAAAATTAAAAATTTAAAAAAAAAGAAAAAAAATTAAATTAAAAAAAAGTAAAAATTAAAAAAAAAAAATATTTCAAATATAAAAAATAAAAATTTATAAAAAAAAAATTTAAAAAAATTAAAAATAAACAAATTAAAAAAAAACAAAAAAAATTTAATTAAATAAAATAGAAAAAATTAAATAAGATAAGAAAAAAATTATATAAAAGAATAGAATAAAATTTGTGAAATAAAATATAAAAAAATTAATAAAATTTAATCAAATTAAATAAAATTAAATTAAAAATAATAATTTGAAAAAAATTAAACAAAATACCACAAGAAAATTTTTTAAACCAAATTAATAAATAAAAAATAAAGCATTTATAGCGCTTAAATGGCTCGCCACATCTCACACTTCCTCATTTCTGTAACGCATTTAAGAAAAAAAAAACGCGCAAAAATAAAAACTTCAAAACAAATTATCAAATATATATTTCAAAATTTACCTTTTCAATGTTGTACTTTTCCAATGCCTGTGTCGCACAATCAACAGCATCCTGCTGCATTTCCTCGCTCATATCGGCATTTTTAATCACTGCTTTGCGATCTGACATTTTGTTTGTGGTTTTTTTTATTTATTTAAATTTCTTCTAATAAAAATTAGCAATAAATCTGCAAATAAACTGGAGAAAAATTCCAAAATTTATAAAATGGAATATTTAAGGAAAAAAATAAATTTTGTTGCCAAAAAAAATAGCTTTTGTTACCAAAAAATGTCAAGGTTTGGAATACAAGTTAGAACTAAAAAAATAATAAAATTATTTTTATTCTACAATACAAAAAATATATATTTTTTTAATTAATTTTTATTACACATATTCCGTGTTTTTTTCATCTTTTCTTTTTTTCTTTTTTTGTTTAATAAAATTCTAAGCAATAATTGTTACAAATAACCATAAAAACTTTCATAATAATGCATTTCTCTGCAATAAAAAGTATGTGGAAACAATTTGACATGGAAAATAGTTCGATTTTCAAACAATAATCACATCATTTGTGTACATTACACATATCCCATTCTTTTTTTCTTCAGCAAACAACTAAAACAAATGTTAGCTGTAAAAACAACAGTTCATATGGCCAACTTTCTTTCGTTCGCTTCAACCATTATCCACCATATCATGACAATGAGCATTGTGCTGTCAGTCAATCAGCGCGCGGATTATTTTCACTACACTATACACACACATACATAAACTCATAGATATCGCTTACTGTGGCAACGTTTTGCTTTGATTTTTTTTTTTTTTTTTTTTTCAATGAAAACTAAATTAAACATCTAAAAATGGCGGCGAAACACGCGAATTTCTTTATTATCGCTTACGATAAAGCATACATTTTGGCGTTGAAGCCATTTGTATGGATTTTTTTTATTATTATTTTATTGATCAACAAATAACTGCTGAGAATGCTTGCCTGCAGAAAGAACTGTTAAAATACTTTTTACTGTAATAATTTTGAAGTTTTACTTTGGAAATTCAATACGCTCACCACAACCACCGACGTATTATAAGCAATTAAGAAAGTTTTTGAGGTTTAAGATTTGTTTTTTGATTGAAAGTTAAAACGTTTAAGGGTGTGGCAAATAAATTTTGCAAAGATTGCATATCTGAAAACCAAAAACAGTGATTGAATGTCGCTATCGTATACACTAAAGAATAACAGGTCAATTGGAATGTCGCCGGCCTGACACATAGATGGCGCTACTAGAATTAAATCCACCTTTAGCTAGCATTAACCTTCAAAAGACGCGTGTATAAATTTGACAGCTGTCAGCTGATTAGTTTGTGATTTAAAGCATTTTGAGTGAAGCAACTTTTGTTATTGTGAAAGAAAATGGTTGAAAAGGAATTTCGAATGTTGATAAAATCTTGCTTTTTGAAGGGAAAAAAGAACAGTTGAAGCAAAAACCTGGTGTGATGACGAATTTACGAACTCTGCGCGAGGAAAATCAACCATCAAGGATTGGTATGCTAAGTTTAGACGTGGTGAAATGATCATCGAAGCCAGTGAACGCAGTGGACGCCCAAAAGCGGTGCGTACCGACCAAAACATCAAAAAAAATCAGAAAATGATTTTGAATGACCGGAAATTGAAACCGAATGAAATAGCAGGCACTCTAAAGATATCAGCTGAACGTGTGTACATCATATCATTCACGAATATTTGGATATGAGCAATCTCTGTGCAAAGTGGGTGCCGCGCGAACTCACTTTTGAGCAAAAATAACGACGAGTTGATGATTCGAAGCAGTGTTTGGAGATTTTCAAGCGTAATAAACCTGAGTTTTTGCCTCAATATGTGACAATGGATGAAATATGACTCAATCATTACACTCCGAAGTCCAATCGACAGTCATCCGAGTGGACTGCACACGATGAACCCGCTCCAAAGCGTGGAAAAGCGCAACAGTCGGCTGGCAATGCTATGACGTTTATATTTTGGGTAGAGCATGAAATAATTTTCATTGAGTGATTCATAGCGATTATAACATAGTGTTATTGGACCCTTTGAAGGGCGAAACCGCAAAAAAAACAGCCGCATTTGAAGAAAAAGTGCAGTTTCACGAAGCAAATGCACCGTGTCATAAGTCAGTGAAATCGATGGCAAAATTCCATGAATTGAGTTTCGAATTGCCGCCGCATCTACCGTGTTCTGCAGTTTTGGCCGCCAGCAACTATTACCTGTCCTCATATCTCAAAAGATAATTCACTGGGAAGAAATTTTCATCGAATAAAAAGGTGATCGCCGAAGCTGAGGCCTGTGTTTTGAATCAAAGGACAAATCGTAGTACAAAAATGGTATCGAAAAGTTGGAGGGTCGCTATAATCAGTGTATCATCCTTGAAGGGAACTATGTTGAATAAAAAAAATGAATTTTGCCGGGGACTTTTCAATTGTTTGTTTGTTGTTGGTTAAAAAAATTTTTTTTAAATTTAAAAAAAAATAGCTGTTTGAAAAAAAAATTATCTTTTAAACTTTTTTTGAATTTTTTAAAAATTATCAATTTAAACAGACAATTTCGAGAAAACACGTTTAAAGTTTCGCCCAAATCTTGAAAATCGTCTCTACTGAATTTAAGTTCATGAAATAGAAGCATACATTTAGGTGCAGTCTGAAATTACGCAATTTAAAGTTGAAAACGTAGAAAATTGCATAATTTTAGGCGTAAAACTAAAATTGTACAACGCAAAGAAACTTCTGTAGTTAAAATCTCAAATTTATATTAAAATTTTTAAACGCACACACAAAAAAAAATCCAATAAATAAAAATATTTCTTCAAAATGGCATTTCAACAACGCGGCCAAGAAACAATTACATGACGTTTCCGAGAAACAATTAAAAGTCATACTATAGCTCATAGGCGCGTCAAGGTGCAGAAGACGAAAAGTAGCACGATGAATTCCCCCAAAAAAGTAGTAATACACACAACAGCATTTGCACTAGTTTATGTGGATATGAATAAAATCCTGCCGCAATGGTTTGAGGTGGCTGGCCTACAACGCCAGACGACAGTATTGTGCGCACTGCCAGACGGCTACATACGAAATAGGTCAGTCAAAACGCATTAGTGCGGAAAAATACTGATTACGGTGTTTTCACACTTTTTTCTCATGCCACTTCTGAATGTGTGGTTCTTCTGTGAAAGAACTAAACGAGTTTATGTTGGAAAATCATCCCTTGTTGAGAATGGCGCGCCTTTCAGCGGTGAGTGAAGGCATTCAGTTAATATGCGTTCATTGTCATGCCACATTTTTTTTTTCCAACACTACATACGTATGTACATATGTACATAAGTAATAAAGAAAAATGTGCTCCTTGTTGAATGGAGCGAGCACTCAGTCAAATTCCTATCCACCCACCTTCTGGCGTTTGTATGTTTGTATTTATGCGCACTTGATGTATTGGCATCTGAGCAATGCAAAGAATGGCCGGTCATAGAAAAACAAAAGGTAAAAGCTGAACAGTGTGCACCATGAAATGCCACAAATATGATAATGAATTAACCATAAATGAGCGTATTAGCAGGTATAGACACTCTTACAGGCTTTAAGAGTCTCTATCCGCCCACATTCATGGACAAATAGCGCAGGCAAATGATAGAAATACACAAAAAAAAACAAAAAACAAACTAAATCGCTAACGACCAGCAAGACAGTCAGCAATTTGATTAGATGAAGGCAATTAGTTTGTACAATTGGTAATGAAAACGCTGGTAGTAGCGGTTTAGAAACGGAAATGCAAGGCATTGTCGCAAGGAAAGCCGCAGACAATTGTGAGCCTTGAACAAATGCAAAGGCAAAATAGTGTAGATTTGTTCATTGTCCCCTTTGGTAAATGAATAGACAGCCTGTTTAATTGTGTTAGTATGCGCGGCGCCAGTATGCCAACGAGTAGAACGACGACAAACAACAAAATCGCCATTAAGCCGCCACCACCACCACGAGCTTGAAGTAACGGATGTTGAAGTCTGGATGATACACTAAGCTATGGTGTGGGCAACTGTCTGCGGTGTGTTGTCAATGCGCCTTTATGTATGCATTTGTTTTTAAATGGAGTGCTGCAAAGAACGGAGCTTTGATTTTTTCCACAAATACATTGAATTTTTTATATACTTATATTTTATAAATTAATATAAAAACTCAAAACTATAGTTTTTATATTAATTTTTTACGTTTTGAATTTTTTTAATTTCTTTTTTTAATTCTATTATTTTATTTTTTATTTTTTTATATATTTTTTTTCATTTTTTTTTTTTAATTTTGATAGGTTTTTGCATTTTTTTATATATCTTTTAATTATTATTTTCTTATTTTTTTATTTTTTTATTTTTTTATTTTTTTTTTATTTTTTATATATTTTCATATGTGGTTTATTTCTTTTTATATATTTATTATATATTTTTTAATTATTTTTATTTTTAATTTTTTTTTTAATATTTTTATAATATTAATTTATTTTTTTATTTTTTTATTTTTTTATTTTTTTATTTTTTTATTTTTTTATTTTTATAATTTATTTAAAATTTATTTTTTTTTTTTATTTTTTTTACATATAATTTTTATTTGATAGTTTTTTACTTCCTATTCTATAAATTTTTCATGTATTTTTTTATTATATTATTGTTTTATTTTTTTTAAATATAATTTTTTTTTTGAATTTTTTTAATTTTTTTTTATACTTTTTTTTTGAAAATTTTTTGTTTTGATTTTTTTTTAATATTTTTATTTTTTTAATTTTAAATAAAAAAATTTTTTTTGATCTTTTCTTTTTTTTTTTTAATTTTTTCTATTTCTTTTTACTTTTTTATTTATTTTTCATTGTTTTTATTTTTTTTTTTTTTTTTTTTTTTTTTTTTTTTTTTTTTTTTTTTTTTTTTTTATATTTTTTTTTTTTTTTTTTTTTTTTTTTTTTTTTTTTTTTTTTTTTTTTTTTTTTTTTTTTTTTTTTTTTTTTTTTTTTTTTTTTTTTTTTTTTTTTTTTTTTTTTTTTTATTTTTTTTTTTTTTTTTTTTTTTTTTTTTTTTTTTTTTATTTTTTTTTTTTTTTTTTTTTTTTTTTTTTTTTTTTTTTTTTTTTTTTTTTTTTTTTTTTTTTTTTTTTTTTTTTTTTTTTTTTTTTTTTTTTTTTTTTTTTTTTTTTTTTTTTTTTTTTTTTTTTTTTTTTTTTTTTTTTTTTTTTTTTTTTTTTTTTTTTTTTTTTTTTCTAGAATTAAATGTTTAATGTTTTCTAAAATAGAAATGTTTACCAAAACAGGGTTGCGTCCACATAACCTCAAAATAAAGACAAGGAAAAAATTTAGATGGTAAACTTAACTTAATGAGTTTAATGATAAACTAAAAAGTTCCCATAACCTCAATTAAAAGTAAATATAAATCCAAAACCTCATACACTCACCCCATGCAACCGCTATCATCAAATGCATTTTACCAAGCAAGCAACCCGCCCGAAGGGGCAAATCAAGTGAATTAATACGAGTAGAAAATGAAAAATATACATATTGTATGTATGTATCTAGCTAAAAATTTAATATTAAAATATGTTAATTAAATGTCCGCAATTGAATTACCGAATAAATGAATGAACGAATGAATGACAACACAATAAAACGCCAACAATAATAATAACAACAAACACATTAGCGGTAAAGATCAAAATGAAATGTCAAGCGAAATGCCGGCAGCACAAACAAACAGACTAAGAAATGCAAGTCACAGCTGCTGAACTCAACAACAATAAGCCTACACGAGCTGTGCTGCTCTGCTCTGCTTGCTGCTTATCACTCTCACGCGCCCGAGCACAAACATACGGGCCGGGCATTAAACGAAGGTAAAATACATCAATTGACAGTTAGCAGCGCCTAATAAAGCGGCAAGCGAATCGGTCACTTCAACAACAATGCCTGCTGCCTATGCTGGTCAGATCGTTGAAATCTTTTATTATTCGCGCAAAAACGCAAATTGGGAGGAGAAACTCGCCGGAATTTAGATGCAGCGATTACAAAGCGCCAAATATATATATATATATATATATATATATATATATATATGTATATTTAGAAATTTGTGATTAAAATTATAAATTCTGGTTTCATAAGCAAATGACGCAAGAAAAGCTGATGTTAGTGTAGGTTAAGACCTATCACCAGGCGATGATGAAAGTTTTTCAATAAATGTATGAGCGTGTAAACAAATGAAAAGTAAAAGTGACATATTGCATTTGACAATAAATGTCATAAAAGTGCATATACATAAATACAAACGAGCGGCACGCGCCCGAAAGATAAACTAAAACAAAAACTAAATAAAATTTAATTATTTTAGTTTTGTATTAGCATTATAAATCCGAAAATCACACACGCGCGCACTTAACGTGGTGGCGTTACTCGCGTGGGTTGCACTGAGATGATGAAATTGAATTTTCAAATTTGTAAATGTAAAGGGGTTTCCAATAAGAATGATATGATTTCTTTAAAAAAACACTAATGTTGAGGAAATTCAAATGTTTTTTGTTTAATGTGAAATACAATCGATACAATTAAGTTCTGAATATAACATCATTCCTCATCATGACCTCCACGACTTCTTTTGCAGGAACGAAATCGATGAACCCAGATTTTGAGCATTTTTTCCACTAAATCAAGTCGTCAAGTGTCATGAAATAGCACGTTCAATATTGACGGCCACAATAATACAATTTCTTCAAATAATGGAATTTCCAAAGCTTTCTCGCAATAATTCGGTTGTTGCACGTGCTGTGTGACACATAGCGCCGTCTTGTTGGAACCAGTTGTTGTTAAGATCAATCAATCTTCCAATTGTGGCCATAAAAAGTTGGTTATCATCGATTCATACCGCTCTCCATTGACAGTAGCGGTGGTGGTACCAGCTAAATTTCGAAAGAAGTACGGACCGATGATTCCACCAGCATCAAAAACCACAACAAACTCACAATGATGAAATTGTAAATATAATGGATTTTCATGAATAATTTGTGGATTTTCTTCGCACCAGAATCTACAGTTTTATTTACCGCACCACTCAGATGAAGATGGTGAGCCTCAACGAAAAAGAGGATTTTCTTGAAAAAAAAATCGTTATCGTTTTCAAGTTGTTCCAAAACAAAATCAGCAAATTCTCGACGTTTATGGTTCTCCAACGGTTTCAGTTCTTGAGTGAGCACAATTTTATACGGATGCAAGCTCAAATCTTTACTCAAAATCCGCCAGGTTGTGGTTTGAGACAGTCTCAATTCCTGAGAACGTCTTGGAATCGACAATTCTCGACGTTTATGGTGGTCCAATGGCATCAGTTCTTGAGTGAGAACAATTTTATACGGATGCAAGCTCAAATCTTTACTCAAAATGCGCCAGGTTGTGGTTTGAGACAGTCTCAATTCCTGAGAACGTCTTGAGATCGACAAATTGCGATCTTCAGCAATACTTGCCTGAACGGCAGCAATATTTTCATTACTTCGACCGGTCCGGTCCTTTGTCTTACCGGCACATGAACTTCGCTGGAAATTTTCAATAATTCGACGAATAGCGAGCACAGTTGGACGATTATTACGACCATAAAATGGCAAAAGCGCACGAAAGAAAAGTTGAAATTGTGTAACGATTATTTTGATAATAATATTGAATAATTTGTAAACGTTGTTCTTGCGTATATCTTGCCATGGATGAAATTGTAAACATTACTGAATACAATGGGGGAAAAATGACAGATCATGACATATTAAAAATGGCCAAAACGAGACGATATCATCCATATTGGAAAACCCTTTATATAACAGCGAGTTGCTATATTTATTCAGCAAAAATAATTGATAAAGTGTGCCACGTGTATTATGAAAAAATCCCTTCCATGACTGGCGACCATTGCCATTGGTATTAAAACTGTTGCAGCGAACATAAGCGAACAGCGATTGTACTGCATGCTGCAACTGGCTGTAAATTCTTGACGTTTCACAGAAAAAATGTAGAAAAAAATTTTGTTACTTAATTCATTATATACGCTAAGGTGTTTTTGAAATTTTTTATGCACATATGTATGTATATATGTAAAAATTTAACCAACAGTGACTTGCAGAAAAATTATATTAAAGCGAATTCGCTGTGTTAGTGTTAAGGTCAATAATTTGTTATGGCTAACACATCGTCGCCTGCATATTTATGCACTTAGCCATATATACATATGATATTAAAAGTATGAATATGCACATATTCCAAAATGTTATAAAAAGCGGTGAACGAAAAACTAGTGCCTGTAAGTTTTTAGCGCCCTCATTTCACTGCCAGCTCCGTTTTTTTTTTTTTTTTTTTTTTGTATTATTATTTTCCTTTTGCTTGCACAGCTGTATGAGAGACTGTTTTGCCTTGTTGCATTCACCTGCACTCAGCTGTGAAATGTCAGTTAATAATTATAGTGTGAAAATTTCTCAAAATTGTTTTTGTATATTTTTGCTAAGTGCATTTTTTTATTTTATTTTTTATTATTTTTTTTTTTTTTGTGTTAAATGTGTTGGCGCAATATTTCAAGCTAAGCTAGCTGCTGTCTGATACAATATGCAACAACTAAAGCTCATAGTTAATTTATTACATTTTTGTTTGCCATTAGGAGGTTTAAAAAGTTATTGGTTGGTAAAGAAAAATTGCCATAAATTATGCTAAGATGCATAAATCAACATTTTTAAGGCCAAAAAAAATACATACACATGGCAGACGAAGTCTGCGTTCACACACTGCGTTAAAGTATTCAACTAAAAAAAAAAAAAAGTTTTGCATTTCAAAACAATCACTATTTTATTTTCATTTATTTTGAAGACAATTATTTGAAGTATATTCGAGCAAAATTTTGTAGAATTTGAGCTGCATCGTTCTGAGTTAACAGGATTGTAGTACGCTGCTTAAGTAAGTTGAGCGGAAAAAGTGTGCGTTCACTTTGAAAAGCGATGGTTTGTTGCATTGAAAATACAAATTATTTATGTTGAATTTAATTTGAAATGATACACCATCGTAATCGCGATTATTAAGAAGCTAAGGCGCATATAAATATAGGAGACTCATTGTTTTTTTTTTTTTTTTTTTTTCGACTATGGACCAAAAGCGAAGCGAAATAGAAATAACACCCTGCGGGTTAGGGGTTCAAGAATTTACCTGCGTGAAGGCATGCCTGTCGTAAGAGCCGACTAAAATCCAATAGTTCCCGCGCGACAGTCGGGTCTTTATACCGGAACGAACCGGATTTTTATACGGCCAAGGACTGTCACTCGCGCAATGGTTCCCCGAAGCCACATTCGGAGAATTTTCTGCGGTTACAACAACAACATCAACAACAACAGAAATTGGCGAAAGGAAAATAATTGTTGATTTGTGGCAGAATGGTAAAAGTTATCGGGAAATCGCGAAAACTGTTGCGAGACAATACTCCTCTATCCATAATGTAATAAACAACTACAAACAAACAAAATCTTACGAGTCTGAGCCAAGTTCTGGTCGTCCAAGGAAACTGATGGAAAGAGAAGAGCGTAACCCAACCATTCTTATGAAGTCTAACCCACCTCTAACAGCAAGCCAACTTTCAAGAGACATTGAATTAAAGTACCAAAAGAAATTATGTTCCAGATACGGTACGAAAAACCGGATTTCATGGCATAAATCGTTTCGAGCGGATGACCTTTGCGAAGGAGCACTTAAACAAACTTTCAGAGTTTTGGAATAAAGTTCTTTATCCGGATGAGAGCAAGTTTTGCATTTTTAGGATAAAAGGCCGTAAGATTATTTGGAGGAAAAGCGGAACAGCGATGGAGGTGCTATGATGTGGCGGTGCATTGCAAGTTCGGTTGTAGGAAAATTTCAGTTTATTAATTTGATCATGAAAAAGCATGATTATCTTAATATATTGAGGAAAAAATTTAAAGGAAAGTTATTTTCAACAGAACAACGATCCGAAGCACACGCAGTATAAATTGCTAAGCTTTGATCCCTCTACAATATTCCTAAACAACTGCGTATACACCCGCAGTCACCTGTGTTCGTAACCCTATTGAGCACTTATGGAATGTACTGGAAAGAAAAATTGGGCAGCGTACTATGACCAGCAAGGGGAAATGCTTAGGAGCGCGCTTGAAGTGGAATGGGACGTTATAAGCCCAGAAATAATAACCAAACTTGGTGGGTCAATGAAAAACCGCCTTCTAGAAGTCATTAAAAGACCTGGATATCCAACAAATTATTGACTTAACATAAATTTTTTAATTTTTAGTCTTTTATTTCATTGTACCTGAAGTGAACGTAGACTTTTTCTGTTTGGTTTGAATGATCGTTTTGCTTATATACGATCTCATTTTAAATTTATATTAATTATTGGTACCAAAGGTTGTGAATTAGTTACTTTTTATTGAACTAAATAAAATCATGTAAAAAAAAGTTTATGAATGATTTATTGTTTTCGATTTTTCATAGTGCAAACGAAATATATACTTGGCTGAACGCAGACTTTTTCTGCCATGTGTAGGTACATACATATATCGAAACTGAAGTACGAGCGGCGTAAGTGTCCGTAATATTTTTATGTACAAAAATAACAATAATATTTATGAAACTAGGTATCGGGTCTGGAAGAAACATTAATTGCAACGCCTGGAGGCAAAAGCCAAATACCTACATTTTCTAGCTAAAAACTGAAAAAAAATTCCAAACTTTTTTCTCTATGCCCCACAAGTAGCATCGTCTACTTTGTCAGTATCTCATATACATATGTATGTACATGCATACAACAACTACGAAACTACAGCATAACAGAAATGTGTTACCAATTTAATCAATAAGCGTTTATTTTTAACAAATATTACGTCAGTGTATAAAAATCCTCGTCAAACCATATTTTTAAGCTGTTATTTGGAAGAATTGCGAAGAATTGCCGCTTAAATTCATAGCTACATACATACAAATAGATCCACATGCTAATGTCACATAACAACCGCTAACCATTTAAAGAAATAAAAAAAAAATAAAAAATAAAATTTTTTTTGAGCTGACCAAGAAAATACTGAATTTGGTTTTAGTTAATATTTTTTGTTGTTTTATATTTTGCATGTGCGCGAGTGAGTGTTTGTATGTATGTAAATTTTCCAACTAACTTCCGCTTAACATGAGGTTTTTGGGCATAGCGAAAAAGAAAAACTGGTATTGGCTTTATTTTTTAAGTTCTTCTTCTTCTTCTTCTTATATGTAGGCGCTCATAGTTTGCATTAGACCAACTTACGAATTATGCCCAGAACTCCGCATATGCACATGTATCTACAGACGCATATGTACATAGATATGCATACATTGCCATTTTTGGTTTTTTTTTTTGTATTTTTGTTTTTTTTTCAAAAACCAAAAATATTTCTTCGTCATCAATATGTGAGTGGAACGCAGCGCGGCCTGAGTATTAAATTTACATATTTCACACATTATAACAAATTCTCGAATTTTCATTTTGTTGCTAATTATGAAATCATCCATTACAAGTGTACCTACATATATACCTACTTATGTACATATGTACATCTGCACCTACTACATGTAAATATGTTTTTTTGTTAAAATAAATTTTGTAAAAATCATTAGTGTACCACCACCTGGTGCTGGTTGGTGGGTATTTGGGTGATTGAATATCACGCCGCTCCCGCTAAACGGTGTAGAGATTACACACATAATTGCCACAATATCTTCCACCTCCTCCTTCTACTACTAACGTTCGGACCAACGTACGCTAAGCGCTGCTCTTCATGGTGTGACACAGCACAAGATATATGTAGCGGGAAAAAAACAACAACAGATACTAGAAGTTACCTTTAACGCCTGCATACGCACCAACTGACTGACAACCCAACACCCACAGTTTTGCGTTGGGCAATTTTTTTTTTCTTCCTTTTTTTTGTGGATTTTTAATTTTCATACAATATTTCACTCGAAGCGATTTCGATCGCTTTTTTTTTTTAACTCACCTGTACAATTTCTGCTACTTGTGCTTGCTTTCCGCAAAAAAAAGTTGTAATTTTTCTGTATTTTTTAATTGGCTTTTCGGCACTTTTATTTCTTCTCTAGTTGAGATTTTTCCCTTCAAAATTTTGGTTATCTTCTTCTTCTTCTATCACGCACTCGAGATAAACTTTTCAATGAAAACTAAGTTTACCGGAGATTTCTTTTTTTTTTTTTCGAAAATTTATATACTTCAAAAACTAGCGAGTAATATATGTATGTGTAATGTGTTGAAAAAAAACAAATGAAATGAAAATTCCTTTATATATACATATGTAGGTACTTTTCAAAAAAAAAATAGATATATATTGGACTATGCAATTTCCACTAAATACAATATTCCACTCACGTTTAACGTGTGTTGTTTGCACGGCTTTTCGCGGTACTCTACTCTACTCTGTGTTATTTCGCTACACGGCGAATGGTAAAAAATTGCTAGCCGCAAAGAGAGAGTATAATTTGCTGTTGCAGTACACGCGAGAGAGTACATGCGTTTGAATGTGTGTGTAAGAGCAAGAGGAAAGATGCTTAGGTGGCTTCTAGCAGGCGGCTTCTATCGCCTTCGTGTTTGGGAATTTTTAACGAGTAAACGAATTGGGGAATTTTTTCATGTCCAAAGCCATTCACAATTCGAAAGATGTTATTCTACGTTCTCTGCTTCTACATTCTCTGTCAACAACATTTAATGTTCACAATGGTGCATGCAAAATATTATGGCTCTCAAACTGTTGATGAAATAAATTTACTAGAGGAAATTCTTTTAAAATTTCGTAGGCTTATACGGAGCACATACGTATGTAAGTGTTTAAATACATGCGTGCGTGTGTGTGTGTGTAAACGCACGCTACGCTGTAGCTAACTTAACGGTATTTTAATAAATTACTAATACTTATAACTAATGTAGGTATAAATTATTTATATTATTTTTACATATCTAGCTTAAGCAAAAAATATATGCACTTACTCCTTCCTACTTACCTGCTCTTCCTGGGAACACTAAAGTAAAGGAATTTCTCAATTTCTTGGCGCAATTTTTACGATTACACCTACCTTTTTTTCCGTTTATAATTTCCCTTCTCACTTCCTTTCGTGTAATTATGTACTAACTAAGCTTCCCTAATGCTTTCACAAACTTTCAATTCGAAGACAAATTGGTATTTTCAGTGATGATCTTTTTATTATTTACTATTTCACGCTCATTTACATAAGTGTTTCAATTATCACAAATAAAATTGGCGTTTAACAAGGACAAACGTTTATTTCACTGTTGGCTCTCTGCGTGCTTCTGCTGTTGAATTCTCTAGGAGAGTTTCTACTGTTTATAAATCGATAAAGTGACACGCATTCGTTATACGCCGTTATACTTTGACTCGTACTTCACTCACTCGCTCATTTCATTTGTCATTTTCTTCCCTATTCCTCGTCTTTGCGGGGGAGTGAAGCAAAAATGTGAGTTGAAAACTGTTGCCCGGTATGCATATCCCTAATATATTCCCTTTTTTTCATCACTTTCCATTTATTTATACTTTACCGCATTATCCTTTTAAGGCGTTTTGACGTTGAAATCAATCATGCGCAATGCAATTTTAACAATTTCAAAATTTTTGGCATATAATAGTGTTGCCAAGTGCTAAATTTGCTGGTATTTGGACGGTCGGGGACGCTATAAACATGCTAATGCTAAAAGATCTGGGTTCAGCGGTAAGTGAATACCTCACCAAACGTCCACATTCTGTCTCTGACTACTCTAACAATAGCCGACTTGTGGAAATGGGTGGAATGGTGCCATTGCCAAAACCTGCCAAGACATGAGTATCACATCCGTCCTAACCTCTTCTTTCCCACTTGTACCTAGCAGCATGGATAATGCGGTTGCCATGGATGATCCTTAATCAAAAGCGACCCTGCGCTCGAGCTGTCAATCATGCAGTGATAATATCGGATGGTGTCGGCTCCTCATTACCGCCGCAATTAAAGAAATTGACCATGAATTACCCAAGTTTCTGAAGTCAAAATTCAAAACCTTTAAAAATTTAAGTAAAACTCTGAAGTGTGGCTCCCTCACGCCGCTTTTGTTTCATTTTTATATATCGAAACTACCTCCGCCACCAAAAGGCATTTCACTGATCTCATATACCGATGACTGCTTAGTGCCTGCGTCTGTCTAGGATATTGATAATCTTTGCTCGAAAGTAAACTATTATCTCGCCGACCTTTCCAACTTTACTGCTCCTTCTTTACTGCTCGTATTCCTCCGGCTCGATCTGAATATCAAATTCGAGGGAGTTAAAATTCCAATAACAAATAACGCCAAGTTACTGTGAGGCACACTTGACAGCCTGAACTCCTTCATTACACAGACTACTGCGTTTAACATCAAAGTACAGGTCCGCAATAAAATCATCAAATCGTCAGCCTGCAGCAGGTGGAGGAAAAGATAAAAAGAAAGGTAAGCAGACAAAGACAAAGTTGTCTCGCGAAATCCGATTAATACTGGCATAGTTAAGGTGTTGGCATTTATTTTCTGAAGATTATCCTTTTCAAATGTTGGCTGCGGCTACATCTCAGATAGTCCAGCCGTTGGGCCCAATTTTTGATTACTCGTTCGATCATTTCGACTGGTAACTGGCGAATGACTCGCGTGATGTTTTGCTCCAAGGCCTAAATCGAAGCGGGATTGTCCGTCCGCATAGACTTTAGACTTTACATATCCCCACAGGAAAATTCGAAAGGGTGTGATATCACACGTTTATGGTGGCCAATCGACCGGCCAAAAACGTGAAATTATCTGCTCACCGAAGTGTACTCTCAATAAATCCATTGATTGATGCGATGCGATGTGTGGGAAGTGGCGCCATCTTGTTGAATCCAAAGGTCGCGGAGATCACGAGTTTCAATTTCAGGCATCAAATAGTCGGTTAACATGGCGCGATAACGGTCGCCATTGACGGTTACGTTCTCACCGGCATCATTTTTAAATAAATATGGACCGATGATTCCCCAGCCCACAAACCACATCAAACCATTGTTTTTTTCTGAATGAAATGGCAGCTCTTGAATCTCTTCAGGTTGCTCTTCGTCCCAAATGCGGCAATTTTGCTTGTTTACACACCCATTGAGCTAAAAATGCGGCTCATCGCTGAACAAAATTTAGCTCGATAACGTCGGATCTTCTTGGAACTTTTCAAGAGCCCATTTAGCGAAGCGATGCCGCTTGGGAAGGTCGAGGGACTTCAGTTCTTGCACAACCTTCTGTATTTTGTATGCTTACAATTTAAGTCTTCGACGTAAAATGCGCCAAGTCGTGCCATACGTCAGTGCGAGCCGCTGCGAACGTCGCCGAATCGACTCTCTCCACGGTCTTCGTGTACACTCTCAGCTACGGTGGTCGCTATACTTTCTTCACTGCGTGCTGGACTTGGTTTATTCGGTCGAATATTATCCAATATGGAATGCTTGGTCTCAACCATAAGTTGAGCGGAGCCCAAATTTCCTTATTTTATTATTAAGCGGTCTACAAAAAAATTCAAAGTCTCCAATTTACAATTCTCCACAAATACAAATACATATATTCACTTACGGCAGCTCAGACTTCACCATTTACCATCGTACGCTCGTTTAGACTTTGAATAACTGTAAATGTGTACGTAAAATTCATAATAAATAATTCGATGGTTTTATGTACATACATATGTACATATGTACATACATATGTACATATATTCATCTTTACATACGAGTATGCATTCGAGTAGTTACAGAGATAAATACATATGTATGTATGTAAGATTTCATTACTCTACTCGTACATTCACGTTCATACGAGTATTTATGTATGTATTGCATTATTGGTGCTTTTCTTTACCGCATGCTTTATTTGTATTTTACTTTACATTCATTCGTTTACTGTATTTCATGTTGAATATCTTGAATATCGCAGCCAAACGATTTCAGTTCACTCCGAGGTTAATTCTACGTATTTATGCATGTATGTGCATGCACACACACGTTTATTTTACAGCTTTAGAGGGTTTTTTTTCTGTATTCATACTTTCCACTTATCGGGTATCTGGTTTTTCGTTCGGTAACGATGGTGAATTTATGAAGAGCAATGTTGAATGTACATATGTATGTATTTGTTAAGTAGTATGTACGAGTATGTGGGTAGATGAGTCAGCTATTGCCACGAAAAAAAATCGATAAATTTTTTAAATAGATATAGCGCTTCTTGGAGGTTAGAATCTAAAAGTATTTAGAAAAAATTCGAATTATTAAGAAATTAAAAATACTTTAATAATTTTTTTTTTTAATTGTTGAGGACACAGCTCACATGACTAGAGCCGAACTAATAATAGCGAGCCAGAGGGTTATACTCTTTGACGCCAATTGGAGGCATTAAGTGAAACCGGGTTGTTGTCTTCCCATGATGATAAGTGAAGATCTTCCTCTGGTCTTGCACTGGCGCGTACTACATCGAATACTTTCAAGCATTCGCTTCTTTGTTTAGCGTGGAGTGGGCAGAACTAACTAGTTAGTGAGTGTACATATCTCGTCTATTTGGCTCCGCAGCTCTCATATACATAATTGGCGTTTTGTAACCGCTGAAGCGATTTTTGGTCGAGTTCTGCCTCCAATTCGTGGTTTTGCGTATTCATGTTTTGTTTGCTTCTCCAATTCGTGGTTTTGCGTCTTTATTTTTTTTTTTTTCTAACAACACGTCCGTACGTACAGTTTATTCTAAGCCGCCTCCGAACAGCCAATTAATGTTGATGATGAGCTTTCTGTTCAAGTCAGAAATACACTCGTAGAGCTTCAGATACTCTGCCGAGAGGTGACCTTAAATTTTTTTCCTAACCAGGACTCGGCGAGGATTCAAGCTCTTCAGTACTAAGTTGAAAAAATCACACGATACAGAGTCATTTTGTCTGAAACCAAGTTTAGTATCGAACGGCTTGTGTGTTCCTTTCTATTTCTGACAGATATTTTGCTATTACTCAGCGTGAAGATAGTTTATTTTCTTGCTGTCAAAAAAGGCTTTTCTTTTCTCATGACTCTTTTTTCCGCAATTCGGCACATGATGAACATCTCGTGAATGATTGAGAGGCATCGTGGCCCAGCTTGGACCTGCGAAGTAATGCTTAACGGCTGTACCGATCAGTTCGTTAATGCCGGGTTTTGGGTTTTCACATATATATTACTCTCATCAAATTCCTTTTGAGACATCCAAGTTCGAATTTTATCTGAGCTTGAGATATCCATGGCACGAACTCATTAGGCTACATTGGCGCAGACCGTAGAACCTCTGTTCTCTTTTTGTGGAGTGAGCAGAGCACACATACATACATAAGTTGCAATCGTCAGGCATGCACTCATCCTGCCAAATTTTGGAAAGCAGCTTTGTCAGTTCTTCGCCAACATAATTGGAAATCTCACTGGGTGGGCGGCATTCGTTTCTGTTCGATTTTCATTGATGGGGCATACAGATTAATCATCTTCGGGTCTTGCATTTTTACTGGAACTCTGTTGTTCTGAAAAGTGTTTTCTCCATAGTCTCACTATGTACTGGAGATTTCTGGTCTACATGAAAGCTTCGGTAGGTCGCAGCAACTCTTCGAACATTTCATCATCATCAGCCATTTGGCATTGATTCCACCAATTTACCGAGGAAAGAGACTGGTGTGCTATTCCATTTTTCTGTTAAGACTGTTATCAACTCGGTTTCGTTGGTTATGTGTTGATTTCTTAATTTGTTCTCCAAATAATTCCAGACATACTCGATAATGATCAAATTAGGAGACTGTAGACTGGAGTATCAAGCACATGGGGACAGTTGTAAAGGAGCCAACAGCGAATGACGTTAGTCTTGTGCTTGGAGCCGTAAATCTGATAGAAAATAAATTCGTCTTCTATTCTATTCTCAATTTTCGAACACTTTCTTTTACATTTGATTTCAATAGATTCAAATAATACATTTTAACCATATTTCCATCGATAGTAAGGAGATTTCCCGTACCAACAGCAGATATTCGCAGCTTATTACTGCTGCATTACTGCACCAAGGCCATACTTTATCGTGGGACACAGGTTCACTTTTTTGAACATAAGTTCTTCATTAGCTTTGAGCCATACATAAGATTGTCCATCTGAATAATTTAATTTCGCCTGTACATACATATATAGAATCAGTTTCCAGAAAATTTTGAGCTGCGGATGCTAACTTTGAGGCACTCGTATGACGAGTTTTTTTTCCTTACTTCTTGCACTAGCCAACGTTCATCAGCCACGGAAAATAATGTTCGCCCACTGGGTTCGGGCTCGTTTTTTAAGTTCGTGATCTTTTTATATGTTTTGATTTACAAATTAAAAACAGTTGTTGGTGCTCGTTTAACAATTTCGTTTATCTCTCGCACAGATTTTCCCACTTTTGATAATCGAATCGAATAATTTTTCTCTGTTCAACAGAGGTTTGCTGCTTACCGTGAGGCGCCTTTTTGACTTCTACTCAATAAAAAAATTCAAATCAGCTAATGTTATCAACTGTGTATGTTATAGCGCTTTTTAAGTGTGAAATCGTCCGCTCGGCATTAGTCGCATGTTCGTCTACCGGTGCATAAAACTGTTTGAGGAGACTGGGGATGTTAAAGACCGCCACCGGTCGGGTCGTCCATGCACAGTTCCAACGCCCCAAGTCATCAAAGCTGTCAAATCAAGAATTCTGCGAAATCCGCTCCGAAAGCAGAAAATCATGGCCCGGGAGATGAATGTTTCGCAAAAGTCCATGAGTCGAATTATGAAAAAAGACTTGCGATTTGGGTCTTTCAAACGCCGTACCGGACATTTGTTGACTGCAGCTTTGAAAAAAAATAGGGTGGTAAAATGCAAAGGTCTTCTGGTGAAGCACGTACAGAAAAATCTTGTTTACCGATGAAAATTTTTTCACCGTGCAGGAAAAATGATAGGATGTATGCACGATCATCTGAGGAAGCATCTGAACTGATTCCACGGGTCGAAAAAGCTCATCACCCAGCTTCAGTTATGGTTTGGTGGGGTGTCTCTTATGTACGGGGTAACCGACTTGCATTTTTGCGAACAAGTGGTCAAAACATTGGCCAAAGTTTACCGAGAAACCGTTTTGGAAGCTGTTGTAAGACCACTTAACCATTCCATGTTCCAAAACCAATCATGGACTTTTCAGCAAAACTCTGCGCCGGCCCATAAAGCTAAAACGACCCAAAATCTGGCTCCAAAACAATTTACCAGCATTCTCATTCATCCTCTGAAGAGTGGCCCTCTAGCAGTCCTGATTTGAACCCGCTTTGCATTACAAATTGTGGACAGTTTTAGAGGACATGGTTTGCCACAAAAGATACCCAAACATTGATGCTCTTAAGCTTGAGCTTTGATTCGTGCTGTGGCCAATTACCCAATGGAGGAGGTGCGTGCGGCTATTGATGATGATTGGCCAGTCCGACTTAAGGCGTGCGTGAAGGCCAAAGGCGAGCATTTCGAATGAATACTGCTTTTTGGTATACAATATATATAAATAAATATGTAAAAAAAATTGGTACAAAAACATTCATTATTTTTTATTTTATAGCATAAATGTATTTATGTATTTATGTATTTATGTATTTATGTATTTATGTTCCTACAAAATTTATGTAAATATGTATGTATGTGCGTATATTCGCTTGAATTTATTTTGTTAAATCCATATTGAATGCATAAATAAATTTTGTATTAAATCAACAAAGCCTTAAGAGATTCATGCATACAATCGATCTTTAAACTATCGATAACTTCTTTCGAGTGCTCGGCGGTGGCGTTATTAATCGCCATTTAAACGGCTTCGCTGAATATTTCATGCACCTCTACATGCATGTGTACATATTTTGTACACCAGCCAACAGATTTACACATATGTACATATCTACATATACATATATACATATATATATGTATATGCATATTTTTCCTAGTTAACACAAGCGCATAGCGCATATAAACCACTGTTATGCAGAGCTGTTAATCTAGCTAGACAAACACAAGCTTACATATATGTACATATGTATGTATGTAAATATATTCATGTTTTGCAAACTGGTTATAGGGTTTCTTGTGCTATTCACATTTTCACTAGCACTTCGTACATACATACATATTTCTATGTTATTCTTTCTCGCTTTGTGGCGACAACATATGCAGCACATATGTGTGGAAATTCAACTTTATCTGCACGTACATACATATGTACACACCCTGTTTGTGATACACATCAGCAGAGTGTACACACATATACATATGTACGTGCGTGAGTGTTTGTATGTATATTAAAAGACTGTATAGATACAGAAAATGTTTGTATATAACAAATACAGCGGCTGTCGTGTGATTTTTATCGCACACTGTATGTGTATAAACGGCTTATTTAAGCATGTTTATCGACTATGTATGTATGTATGTATGCATATGCATAAGTATGCTCTCTCACACGGTTTCATACGCTTTTGCTTTGCAGTGGGTAATATCGAAAATTTTATTTTATGTGCATATGTATGTATATAAATCAAATTATTTCACCATACAGCATGTACATATGTATGTATGTACATATTTACGAGAATACTTGTTTGTGCCTTTGCATACATACATACATATGTAGCATGTATAGAGGTCGCTTCTGGCGGCTGGGTACGCTTCGCTTGGCTTCGCTTGGCTTCGCTTCGTTTCGTTTCGTTTCGTTCGTGAACAATCGCTTGTGTTATCGTTTTCTTTTACATATATGCATGCGTACATACATACAGCCATATGGTGTGTATACTCAAATGAGCGTTAAGCAAACGAATTTCTACGAAAACTAATGAACAAATAAATTCTTATTTCCGTTTGTTTTCTCGTCGTCGTCGTCGTCGTTACTCATTTGAAATGTGTATTAGTCACCGGCAAGTTGAGTTGGCAAAAAGGTTTGGCACTTAAATAAATAAATATTTCAGTGCACTCAAGACTCATTTAAACGAACGCGCAGAACTGTATGTTAATATGTGCATATACATACGTATGTACATGTAAATGCCTGTATGTGGTATGTATGCCTGTGTAGTATGCTATTTCTACTTATCATGCATACAAACCTTCCGAATGGCTCAAATCGAATACAAAAACCAACTGTATTTAATAAATATATAAGCTATGCATGCCTGTAAACAAGTATATTTATATAAAAGTACGCAAGTATGTATGTATGTATGTACGTATGTATGTGTGTGTATGCATGCAAGCACCTTGTGGCTCTGTTATTTAGTGATTTTTTCATCATTTCACAGCAAATAATAGCATTTGGGTGGGTAGAGTATTGTGAGCGATTGTTCTCAAGTGTTGGGTAAACGACGCGACAATGCAATTGAATTTCGAAAATTGTATTTATGTACATATGCATGTATGTTTGTATGTACAAACGAACAGCTATGATTCTCATGTGAATACCCATATCGAATGTGTGTGTTATCGATTTTGGCTTTAGAGGGTTTTGATGCGCATTTGTTGAAGAAAGCTTCCAAACAGAATATTTTTTTCTGAGTGTGGCGCGGGGTGACATACATATGTACATACATACATACATATGTCCATATGTGTAAAGTTGGTAGTACACATGGTTTTAAAATATTCATTTCATCATTTTTTGCGTTCGGTGTTGAGAAGAAAATCCTCTTACAACCCACCAACGAGTATTTGATCTTTTCAGGGCTACTTTTTCCTGTATTTGTGTTTGACTAGAGTTTTCTATACGGAAAATATTAAAATATTATGAGTGGAAAGCTTGATGCTCGTCTGAGCTTGGGTATATACATACATACATACATATGTATGTACATATGGATCTGTATGGTTTAAGCAATGTTCGTCCGAGTTCCTCCTCCAATTTGTGGCGTGTGATTTGTGGTTTTTTCAATAAATGATGGCACCCACAGTTCTCTCCAAACCGCCACCGAAAGGTCGATGTATTTTTTAAGAGATTTTATTGATTCTCGGAGGGGTTGACATTCTCTGCCGAGGGATGACCGCAGTGAGATTTTTTTTTGTCATTTGTTTGATGGAAAGACTTACGCCTGAACAACGTTTACAAATCAACTTTATTACGAAAATTCACTTCCTGTAAAGAATGTGTTTCGCGCGCTTCGCTCTACTTATGTATGGTCAACATAATCCGCTTCCTGGCCGTGCTATTCGCAAACACCATCACCCATCTTGAGACCCACCATTCATTATTGGATAATATTCGGCCGAATAGACCACGTCTAGCATGCAGTGAAGAAAATATATCGGCGGCCATAGCTGATAGTGTGCACGAAGATCGTGGAGAGTCGATTCGGCGCCGTTTGCAGCAACTCGTACTGACGTATGGAACGATTTGGTGCATTTTACGTTGAGATCTTAAATTGAAAGCTTGCAAAATACAGCTTGTGCAAGTACTGAAGCCACTCGACCTTCCCAAGCGATATCGCTTCGCTCTATGGGCTCTTGAAAATTTCCAAGAAGATCCGACATTTTCGAGCCAAATTTTATTCAGCCATGAGGCCCATTTCTGGCTCGTATGTATGTAAACAAGCAAAATTGCCGCATTTGGGACGAAGAGCAACCTGAAAAGATTCAAGAGCTGCCATTTCATCTAGAAAAAACAACGGTTTGGTGTCGTTTGTGGACCGGTGGAATCGTCGGTCCATATTTCTTCAAAAATGATGCCGGTGAGAACGTAACCGTCAATGGCAACCGTTATTGCGCAATGATAACCGACTATTTGATGCCTGGAATTGAAGCTCGTGATCTCTGCAACAGTTGGTTTCAACAAGACGGCACGACTTCCCACACATTGCACCAATCAATGATTTTATTTAGAGAACACTTCGGTGAGCTGATAATTTCTTGTTTTGGGCCGGTCGATTGGACATCAAGATCGTGTGATCTTCCACCGTTATAACTTTTTCCTGTGGGGATATGTAAAGTCTAAAGTCTATGCGGACTTTCCCGCTTCGAATCCGGCATTGGAGCAAAGAATCACGCTTGTCATTCGGCAATTACCAATCGAAATGCTCGAATGAGAATGATAATAAACATTTCCAATTAAATTTTAATTTTCTGTTTTTTTTTTCTTTTGAAAATCGCAAAGGTATTACTCCAGCGTTTCAGCTAACATTACGCCACCCACGTTAGAATTGCTCTTGGATCTTATTATCTTTGGGCTCCTTTATTTCAAACAGTATTTAAATGCGTGCTGAAAGTGATATGTTGTTGTTGTTGTTGTTGTAGCCGCAGGAAATTCTCCAAATAAGGATTCGGGGAACATTGTAGAAGTGACAGTTCTTGGCCGGATAAAAATCCGGGTCGTTCTGGTATAAAGACCCAACAACCTCACCAGCGGCGTAAGCGTGAGCCAATTCATTCGCCCCTTCATTGCCCTCTATATTCGTATGATCTGCTATACAAGTGTCATCCACTGAGTTTGCCCTTTCATGCTCTCACAATTCGATTTTGTGTTCAAAGCATAACCCAGTCTCACGATTAAGCCCATAAATATACATACATACATTTGGATTTGTGTAAGTTGATAAAAAATATCTTCACAATTACCGTCAGCGTTACTTTTCGCACAATCCTCCCCACTCGGAAAGGAATAGATGGCCTGCACTTGGCAGAGAGTTTCCTCTTACCGGTGTTGTTGCTATTGTTGTTGTAGCGGCTAGCCAACCACGCCAGGTAGATCCAGTCTTAGCGTTGGAGATCATCTAACAGGAGGCCCAAGAAACGTGCTGTTTCTTCGGGTTCGCACCAGAGGGAGAGGGGTGTTAGATGAGTCCAGTTGAGTGGGCATGCAAAGAGGTGGTTAGTGTTGTACGGGGATTCGTTGCATGTGGGACATGTGTTGGGTATGTCAGTGTCGAGTCTGGATAGGTAGAAGTTAAGCCTGCTACAATAGCCAGACCATAATTGTGCCAGGGTTACGCGGGTCTCTCGAGGTAGCTCGAGCTCTTGTTGTACTATTGGATTCCGAGAACACCACTAACAGGAAGAGAATTCAAAAAGGTGTGAACGGACCTTCGGTGAATGGTGTTTATGGCCAGTCTTTAGGCTGTTCTGTCCAGTGGATCCCACCTGTATTGCTGTATGGAGTGCAGCGGTAGTCAAGTACTCCCTTCCTGATGTGCCTAGGAAGTGGTTCAGTTTCCAATAAGTGTCTGTTGGGATAATCCCTACAGTAGCATCCCAGCAGATATTGCTTACACAGCAAAGCATTAAGCACCTTAACTAGGAGTATAGATGTTTCATTTTATAAGTAGATTTTATGCGGCCAAGGGTTGCCACCATTTTGGCGATCTAGCCCCGCTTAGGCCATCAGGTAATCCTTTCTTGGGTAGCACTCTATGGTTAGATCGAATTTTTTTATAACTTTCTGTATGCTGCTCTGTCCTTCGCAGTTAATATTATAATTATCTAAGTTTTTAGGCAGTTGGATGCTTGTGTAGGTAGTTCTCATCGCGCCTGCTACGTGCATAACCCATATTGTAAAGAGTTTATTGTTGTATCCGGATGAAAACAGTTTTCATGGCCGTGGGTTAAAAAATTACAGCCTTCTTTTGGAGAGCAGTCCTTTTCTGTCCTTAGCTCCTATATGCCACATATGTAGTTCCTGAAAGAATTAATACGAAAACTACCATTACTATACTGACAAACCTAGATAGTTACATAAAGGAATGATGTGCACCGCGGCCAAAGGTCTATTGTGCCCACTAACTCTTATAACATCACTTTAAGCCTTGCCTTTTTCGCCTTTACTGGCGTTAAGGTTCTCAAAACCCACAACAAACTTGAAGTTTTGATTGACTTAATGTGATTCTGCTCCTGGTGCATGACTTCTGGGTATTTAAGTATTCATACATAGATTTATACTTCATCATCAGTCAGTGCCCCAGGCGAAATCGGTACATACATCCAGGCAATAGAAGCCATGGCGGCTCTTTACTCTACATCAGAGCGCCAATCACAAACAAACTTCGACGACTCAATTTACATGCGCAAGTTTTCCTTTTAGGATTATAAAATGCAAATTTTCACTCATAATATCGATATGCTGAGCACACAACCTAATACTACAATCACCCAACGAAATATCCACGCACCAAATCCTTTAACGTAAAAAAAAATGCTACAATCAAAGTTTTCTTCCATCATCAGCGGCCATCACGATAAAATATGTGCAATATCCGTTACATGTGATCGATCGATAACCTGCCGGTCGATAACATAAACAAAACATGTTGAGACAGATTGCACTACAACGTATGTATGTATAGGAAACGCGGCATTCCTGCACACATAATATGAATACATATGTACATACATACATACATATGTGCATGCAAACATAACTGCATACATGCATACCAATGTATGCGCGTACACATGAGACTTTGACTTCAAAGCAAAGGACATATCAGCGCCGCCGCTACATTTCCGTTTCCAGTTAGTTAGTTATTCGCGAAATGGCACTACAGAACCTTGCCGCACACACGCATTGCACACAACTTGAAAGGATTTTTTGTTTTTGCCAACGATGTTGTTCAAGTAAATTACACACAAGACAAGACAAACGAAAAGAATGCTACCTCTCTTTTCGTGTGTCTGTAGGTATAACAGAGAAGAAAAGTACCGCAACTGATAAGCCGAAAACTTATCACGCTTACAACAAAGCAAAGCAAAGCAAAGCAACGAATTTGCCTTCAGCGGCATGTGTCATAAACAAGTTTATGCGCCTAGCATACATACATATATACATAGATATATACATACATATGTATGTATGTTTATATTCACCCGCTTAAGTAGCTTGGTGACCGGCAAATCATTATCCCCCCCCACACATGTTAGACACCGAAAAATTGGCGCCAATCGAATCGGTTGTTAAATGGTGCGTGCATGTAAACAAAACAAAACGCATATGGTGTGCTACAAAGAATAAGAAGAAGAAGCGAAAATATGTAAAACATCATCCGCTGATTGCTGTCAACCCAACAATAAAAATGTGTTGTATTTATCAGACTACGCGCGCCGGTTGGGGTGGGTTGGTTGGCAGGTCAGGGTATTATTGTTACTGTTGTATTTTGTTTTGATTGTGGTTTTTAGGTGAATTTCTTGACGGATTCGCGCGCCATCATCACCACGGCACGGAAAAAATATGCTTAAAAATGTATGTATGTAGGTAGGTACGTATGGATTTGCTGCAAAGCGTTGAAAATCAGCTGTGTGGCGGCTAGCAAATTGTTTTGCAAACTTTGTTTTGATTTAGTTTTTCGTTTTTTTCGTTTTTTTCATTTTTTTTGTTTGCTTCTCTGGTTTGTGTACCATTCCAAATATAAAAACATCAATAAACTCGTCGTCGCTCAATGCTAAGCAGCAGGCAATGCTAATAACGCTAATAGGTAAGACCATATGTGTGTATGTATGTATGTATGTATGTATGTATTTATGTTTATAAAATGCAAATCATAGGAGATTTAACGACCGGCATTTCAATAGCGCGCGCAAATTGACAAAAGGCACTTTTCGCCAAGTGGAATATTCAAATTGAAAAGTAAAGTGAAGTTGCAGCAATTCAAATTCTGAAAAATTTCATAAAAATAAATTTCATAATTAAAGAAATGTGAAACCACGCAAAAGCTCAATTAGTAAATATCAAATTAAAATAAAAATCTTTCAAGTCCTCGAAAATTCAATTATCTTTGACTGAAAGATGTAAAAAAAAATTGCAAAAAAAAAATAAAACAAAGAAAAAACTTCTGTTTAAGTTCTTTTGTCCTCCAGTTGCCTTTTGCACTTCTTCAATCAAATTTATTTATAATAAACAATGCATTATGCAATTGAAATTTTTGTAAAATTTTTAAAAAAAATTTTTTTTAATTTTTTCTTTATTTAATTTTTTTTAATTTAATTTTTTTTTTATTAAAAGTATTTATTAATTTCTACAATTTGCCGCTATATTTAAACCACAAATTCAGTACACACAGAAAAAGAAAAGTTGATTTTTCTTCCCACCACAAACTAAAAAAGTCGCCATGCTTGGCCCCCACATCCGCTTGATGTGTCGTCGCCTGTCATAGTCATTTATGTGGCATTAAGGCGAGCCGCTGTGAATTGTCAAGTGTAATCGTAAACTGCAGGCGTTGCGTGTGTGTTGAAAAGAAACGAGAAAAAACATAAATAAAATATAAAAATGAAAGGAATGAAAACGAAAACCAACCAACAACAAAGTACAGTGTGTTTTAAGCCACATGACGCTGGTCGTTTAATCAACAAGCGGCACTGGCAAGCAGATTTCGCAGTGTGGATTTCTTACTAAATTGAAACGCCCCCATTTTCCGCTTTTCAGAGCTAGGTATTAGACAATATCTGCTGAAGGACTAGTTCAAAGTGACCTAGAGTAACTAGTTTGGAAGATCGTACGCGCTCAAGACCAGTTTTTATGCCACTCACAGCCTCAAAGACGTTCTTTTATAAACTCTATTTTCAAAATTTGTTCAAAAGCTACTGGATATGGATATATGATTTTTGTGTTTGGTAATATTTAAAAAAAAAATAAGCGGTTTTTATTGAAATTTTTTTAAAATTTTTGTTCAAAACTCATCTTCCAATTTTTTTTTCATTTCTATCAATAAAATTCGAATTTAAGATATTAAACACTTATTTTTTTTATTATTTCAGCTGATCGTGAGGAGCCACCGGAAATGATGTTCTCTCTTTTTTTTTTGCTCTTATGCCTTATGAAATTTATTTATTCCGAATGTTATAATCAGTATAATGGGGATTTCTTATCAAATTGTTGTTATGTCATGAGTCCTTGAGGAGACTGCAAAGTTCCAATAAAATCTAACCGTTGAAAGTAGTACTATCAAATCGCACATGGTATGAAAACGGAACATTTAGGCTCTGGAACACAAAGGAATAACTATAAGGAAGTGAAAATGTATACAAACTCTCTTAGGAAGTCCCATCAATTCCACCCACTGAACTTTCTGGATTTCGATAAAACAATCAAAACAATTTATGAACATCTAAAATACTTGAATATTTAAAGAATTTACCTTAGTTCATACTTACAAGATGCTGCAGACTATTTTTAAAGTGTGAATTGCGGGAGTACCTAGCAGTCATGCAGCCGGAGCATAATCACATTAAATCGATATACATAAATTTTTTGTTGCCTGTTAGGGCTTTTGAGGGCCTTGGCATTGCACGGATATGAATTGGGAGACTTAATAGACGCAGCTCTGGCCATTGCCGCTCGATTTTTAACTCAGCGCCTGGTGTAGCTTTGGTTATGCTGGATAACAATCTATGAACTCTAACAAATTCGTATGCTTGTGCTCGCCCTATTATCAACAATATCATCGATTATTTAAGTAAAACATAAAACACAAATTATTTGCTTACATATCTTAACTTTTTAGGCTTCAAAAAAATTAAAACCTGTAAAAAATTAACTATTTTCGCCAACTAATTACCTCGTCGGCTTCGCTCAAACGAAATTTTGCGATAAATCGAAAAACGGAGCAACAATTTCATTGTATTATCGAAGTTCGATAAATCAAATTCGATAGGACTTTTCAAGGCTTAACAATTCCTTAACTTTCTAGGCTTCAAAAAATTAAAACCTGTAAAAAATTAACTATTCTCGTCAACTAATTACCTCGTCGGATTCGTTCAAACGAAATTTTCCGATAAATCGAAAAACTGGGCAGTAAATTCATTGAATAATCGAAGTTCGATAAATCAAATTTGATAGAACTTTTCAAGGCTTGATAATTTGAGTAAATGTTTTTAATTTATAAAATAATTTTTTTTTGAGATTATTTGCATAAATAAAATGCTAATTAGCGGTACTTCTGTATTATTTATACAAAATTTGTTAATGTAAAAAAATGCTACCAGTAAAATGAAAGATTTTTTGCTTACATTTCTTAACTTATTTTTTTATAAAATAATTGTAAAAAAAAAAATTAAATTATGCTATTCATTTAAATACATACAAACATATGAATGTAGTACATAAAAGAGAAATATATTTCGAAAAAAATTACTTTTTTCAAATGTATCATTATAACTTAATACCAAGTCATTCTCAAAGACCCCAAACAGAAAATATTTTTTATTAAATTAAATACAAACATTTCAATTATCTTATCGAAATATTTTTGTGCCTCTAACATCAAGTTTTTTCCCCAACTGCTAACGCCCATAGTACTATTACGTGCGCATACGATCAAATTATTTGCTTGCCATGAAGCAAAGTTGAAAAAATTCCACATAAAATATATAGCAAGAAAAAAGACAACATGAAATATAGCAAGCTCAGCGACAAACGAACAACAAGAATATATGTACATAAGTATGTACATACAACGTATGCATATATGTATAAAAATATATGAACTGAACTGCCAGTTTCACTGTGGTGAAACCACACTGCGAAGGAGCACACAAAACGAGGTAGCAAAAAATTTAAGCGAATAAGCATGAAATGGGGGAAAATGCATATATATATATAGCACATACAGGGTACGAAGATATCACTTAAATATACAAATATATAAATTTGGACTTTAAATAAAGATATTCGTGCAAAGATATCGATAAAAAGATCGATTTATACAAAAAATCATTTTCTTCGCCCTTTTTACTAAACGTGTGCGTCTAATCACTAATGCCAGTCTTCAAGGCAAACTAGTACGCTCATTCGATAGAATGAATATACCAACACCACACCCTGTAAGCGATAATTTTGAAATAATATAAAAGTAATTGGTATATAGCACACAAGTAGCATTGAAGCAGACTGGCGACAGGCAAGCAATCTACAACGGGTATTATAGATATCCCGTGTACAAGCGAGCAGTGTGTGTGGGGTTGAAGATAAAGCGTCAAATGTATGCGTAAAAGCGAGAGCGCAATATGTGAAACCTTTTGTAATATAAATATCTAGACGGAATGTATGGAGGAGATGAAGCGATGCAGTGGAAACGTTTGCCAAACGAGTGACGATAGTTGAAGTAGAAGGTTGTAGAATGACATTTCAACTGTTTCGGCGATCAAAGAAAATTGATTAACGCGCCAAAAAAAACGAGAAAAAAATACAATTGAAGTACGAAGAAATGTCAGCGCCAAAGTGCAACACTGCAACCAAGTGTCAAATTTTAAATTAATCAAAATCAAAATATACTACAACTCTGTGTGAAAATTTTAAATAATTAATTTTATAAATACATATGTATACTGTTAACAGTGTACAGAAAAATCCAACCGCAATTGTATAAAAAATCTCAATTCATTAGAGAATATATTGTGTAAAAAATAAAAGAGAAATTCAAATACATTCGCAACGAGCTTATATTTATATACGGTCAGCATATAAACCTACGAAATTCAGTGGAAGTGGCATGTGAAGTGTAGAAAAACAGGTACAAGGCAAAGGCGGATTGTAGAGCAACAACAAAAAGCATATTGTAATAACACAGGGTTGTATGTGTTCATATAATAAATATATACAAATTTCACCACACTACCACGGACGACTGTGATAGACAGAGAGAGCAGTTATATATACAAGACTTGTTATATGTGTGCGTCATCTCGCTTTGGCCTTGTTTGACAGTTCACTGTATTCGACTTGGGCACAGTCGTTTCAGTGTAATTTTGCTTGAAAGTTGGGGCGATTGGAGAGTAGATTTTAAATTTGTGCTGAGATATACAAGAAAAGTTGACAATGATGTAAAATTATAAAAACTTGAAAAAAAATTACAAAAAAAAAAAAATATTACAGTTGGTAATTACAGTAAACTGAAATTGAAAATAAAGAAATATTAATGGTGATGATGGCAAACATAAGTCCGCTTACCTGCTACAGTTGTTGAAAACTTTTCATTAGCAGTTTCAATATAATCTTCGCGACTGCTGACGAAGGAAACATTCCTTTCTACGATTTGTGTGTCAAAATCAATATAAACTGAAGTAATTTTTTTTATTCAAATTGAACAAAATTTCTCTAGACGTGTAAGAAAATTAATTTACTACAAAGACAGCAGGCAACCAACTACAACGAAAGCAAAGGAGTAACAACGAAACAAGAAGTGTCAAAAGCAAAAACAAAACTCAAGTAAATAAAAAGAGGTGGGGAGGAAAAACTGGAAAAGTGGCCGATTTGTGGAAATAGTGCTGTAAAAATTTACATTCATTCAATGATACAAGAAGCAGTGTATTGCAGAAATTCCGATAAAATTGTAGAAGCAGCAATAAAAACGAGATAGTAAAGTAAAAAGGGCAAATATATATGCGCGTACATATATATATAATCTCTATGCAACGCAGCAAATCTTACGTGACATCTTTCTCTTTTACTCTTATTGATTGAGGCTAGCCTTTTAGCTGTCATATATTTTAATGCAGCAACAAATTACATACGAACGGAAACCCTGACGGCAATTGAGGCAACAACAGCAACAAATAAACAAATGCATGCAACCGCAAATGGTGAGATTTGATGCAGTTGCAACCATCACGAAACGATACAAAACTTATTAAATGTCGAAATGTTGCAACATGAGCTTCAAAATCCAATAATAACTCACGGAAAAAATACACATATACAATCATTTTCAGCCACAAATCACATTCAAACAACGAACAATTTGTCAAAAGTCCGTGGTATTTCTTCAATATTAAACGGTGCCAGAACTGCCATATTTGACTCCAGCAACAGCCAACAACAGCAGCGTACGGAACAACAGACCTCGAATAATACAATATTGCAAAACAACAGCAGCACGAATGATACAATGACATCCATTGCGTCAAGTCCAGCAACGCCACCCACCCAAAATGTTGGTGATTGCGGTGGTGGCGGTGGTAATGCACCACCAACACTTGGCGTCAATTTACGCGTCACAGGCCAATGTAGCCAAGGTGGTCGTAAATATATGGAAGACTACTTTTCGGTTGCTTATCAACAATCGGAAAATGCCAAGGATCTTGAATATGCATTTATTGGCATATACGATGGACATGGTGGGGCCGAGGCAGCTACATTTGCCAAAGAGCATCTAATGATGCAAATTATCAATCAGAAATCATTCTGGTCCGACTCGGATCATGATGTATTGCGTGCAATTCGGGAAGGATACATTGCCACACATTATGCAATGTGGAGAGATCAAGGTATGTTACAATGAAATAATAACTCAAAAACTATATAAAATTTAACTCGATTTTTAGACATTACAAATGTGGCTTTACTCACTTGGTATATCAATTAAGTTTTTGTTCCAAAAACCCATTTAATATATTTTTTTGGTTCTATAGACGTTAAGAACTATTTTCGCAAAGGAAGTTGTTAATATAGTGTAAACGGCAAACGCTAGTAAGCTGGGTGCAGACAATATATGATGTTAAGCTGTTAAAAGTAGATTTCATGTTGATGACGTAGCCAATAGTATATAGCTCTAAGAGACTTGAGGCTTTAGGTTTAGTGTGTCCCAAAGTGGGAGTTTTAATATGGCAGATGCTGCTAGACACATTGCTCATATGTTTCTTGATAATATAAGTCAAATACTAACATTAGTTTTCATGAAATTTTTAGTCTGATATTCCCTGTTTCATAATACTACTTTGATTGGAAACAAGCAAACATATACATATAATATAAACTTTACCGTGTGCATGTTTACGTTGATAACTGGTATACACATTTAATTAGTAAAATATAACAAAAAACACAGTGATTGAATTAGCTCAACTTTTAATTAAAAAAAATATTGATTTTAGTACAACAGCAATTCCATTAAAAAGTTTTGTCACTACTTTTACACACTGATTAAAATCCCATGTTGGATTTCACCACACATTTGTCAAATGAACATCAGGAGGTCTACAGTAAATAACCTTAATTCGTAGCAAATATAAAAAATTTTCCCCCAACATTTATTTAACCCATGTACATACATGATACGAATGAAAAATGTAGTAGAAACACGACGAAATTCGTAGTGGAATATTCCACACACATAAACCAAAAATACAGAATTTGTATGTGAAAAAGAGAAACTGCAAAAGTCGTGAGTATATAAAGTGTATTGAGTGTATAAGTAGCGTGACAACACTGGCGCACATAGGCGTAAAGAAACGGAAACGAGTCGTACATTGTATATCGATATGTGCATTATCGTGGTGTGTGTACTTGAATGCCAGGCATTGTATTTCAGCAGCTGTGGTGATTTCACTTATATAAACATTTTTTTCTCTGGTTGCCCTTGCAATGTGTGAAAACGAGTAAAATAGTGGTGTGTTTTATAATATATACATACATATTCGTATGTACGTGTTGTATAAATTTAGTCTCGACAAAAGTACAGTGTTGCCTATCTCGGGTTTCTGTATACATATTTGAGTGGTGGTTTACTGCAGTAAGTGGAAATCGTGTTGGTATGTGGGTAGTAGGTAAATGACAGGAAATAAATGAAATAGTATATGAATATTTAGCGAATTTTCTCGTTGTAATTTATGTATTATCATAAAGATGATAAGTTTTAAGCCTCTTAAATGTGAATTTCATGGAAAGCATTATTATTTTTATTTATTTTGTTTTATTAGTAATTTAGTATATATTTACTTAATTCTTTTGTTAGTTTATTTTTTCATCTAGTATTTTAGTATTTCTTTATTTTTTTAATTTATATTTTTTGTTTCATTCAATTTTTTTCCTTTTATTTATTTAATTTAAAATTTTTATTATTTTTTTAAATTTTATTTTTATTATTTTTTTTAAATTTTATTTTATATTTTTATATATATTTTTTAATATATTTATTGAACTTTTTTTACACTATGTATTTTTGTAACCATTAAAAGGGTTCATATAATTTAATATTTTTTTTTTTCAATACACAGTCTTGCAAAAAGATGATGCTTTCATTTATTGAATACATATAATTTAACACATAACATTTTTCCTAAAGCAAATTTCATGATATACCAATTAAAACATGCAAGCTAAATTGTGTATTTTAAACATAATCGATAATTAAATTTGCAAACTGCATATACAAATTTTCTTTTGCCCTTGTTTCGAATGCAACTCTGACCAACACCATAAATTCACCATTTTCCCTCTTTTAGATTTACGCGAGCGAGTCATTCCCCCGTGGCCTTAATATATTCGCCAACATAGTGGTGTTAATTATTACTCACCTATCAATAAGTGGCGGCGGAAAATAACAAACAGATTTTGACATTTGAAATTGCACTTAAAGATTTCGTGTTTCCTTTACTGCGTGCGATTTACTAAATTGCCGCATGCTATTCGTCACGCTCCCTCTCACTGCAACACCATTTATTATTATAATTTTTTTTTTTTTTAAGATTTCTTTGATGTTATTCTTTTGACATTTAGTTGAACATACAAACATACATATGTAGGTGATTGGTGGTAAAGCACTTGTGTTTTCAACGTTGTTGTTGTTTTAATGATAAGGAAGGGATGTAAACAAAAAACAAAGGTAGCAATTGTGTTACGGAATGTCAACTAGTTGGGCACGGTGCGTGAGGCGAAGATATCATATTTGTTTTGTTTACCTCATTCTTTGGGCATTTGGTATTACAAATGTTTGTACATATTCAAAAGCATATTTGCCAGCCGCTTAATACGACTTTTGTAGGTGTTAAGTTTGTTTAAAAAGTTATTTTTTAATGAAAACAATATACATATGTACATATATCTAAAATGCTTATCATTCTTGTATTTATATTTTTTGTATTTTTTTTTTTTTTTTTTTTACAGAAAATTGGCCTAAAACAGCGAATGGCTTGCTGAGCACCGCCGGCACCACTGCCACCATTGCATTTATAAGACGTGAAAAAATATACATTGGACATGTTGGTGATTCAGGCATTGTACTGGGCTATGAGAATGAAGGTGAGAAATATTGGCGTGCCAAACAGTTGACAATTGATCACAAGCCAGAATCACCAGAAGAACGTGCGCGCATACAACGCTCGGGTGGCAAAGTGGCTGTCAAATCTGGTGTGCCACGTGTGGTGTGGAATCGGCCACGCAATGGTTAGTAGAAGCAATAAAGCAACCAATTGGTTTACATGCATTCTAAAATGCTAATATTTCTCATTAATTTTCCAAACAGCTGGTCATAGGGGACCTATACGTTGCAATACACCCGTAGATGAGGTACCCTTCTTGGCGGTGGCGCGTAGTCTCGGTGATTTGTGGAGTTACAATGCCAAACGCAATGTATTTATTGTTAGTCCAGATCCGGATGTGCAAGTTATCAAAATAAATCCACAGACTTTTCGGTGAGTTAGAACAGAATTTTACATTTTAGGTTATAATTTTAGCAAGCGATTTTTTTTTTTTTTTGAAGAAATTATAGTCTAATTAAATTTTTATTTATTTTTCAGTTGCTTAATCTTCGGCACCGATGGCCTTTGGAATGTTGTTACACCACAAGAGGCTGTCGACACTGTCTACGAACGTGAATGTATTAATGAGCGTCTAAAAGCTTACACTAATGCTGAAATTGGCAATACCGAATGGACGAACCCAAGCAGGGGACTAGTGGAACGTGCTTTAAAGACGTGGTCGGCGAAAAAGATGCGCGCTGATAATACATCCGTTGTCACAGTCATACTCCATCCAACTACCGCTTGCGAACCAGCAAATGCACTTTGTATTAGGCCACACACCCGAGCATATAATGGTTTACCAAAGGATACATGCGGCCTGGAATATACCGCAATGTGTGCTGAAGTGCCAGCCGATAATTATGGTATATCATATGAAGAAATTGCCGAAAAACATACAATGCCGGAAGCTTTCCGTGATTTCGACTATTATCTCGATCAAGAGGCAATTAGTGCGGCACTTCAGTCACAACATGAAGAACAATGTGTTGGAAAGTATTGCAACGAAGATTTAAGCTATTGGAATAATTGGAGCTGGGAGGAGCATCTATCGGATTGCGCTGGTGATTATAATCATCATCATAATGCAACAAGTTTAGCAACACATAGTGATGTGAGCATATGTAGCAAAGCCATAATGAGTCATACTACATCAAATGCAACAACTACACGCCATAATGGACATAGTACACCCATAGGTGTTGGCGAAGAGAACGCCTTGGATGGTGTACATGCTAGCGCGTTAAGTGATGACGCCCAGAGCGGTTCCGGCATGTTGAATTACACACATTACAATGGTGACACCTCAACCCATTCCACTGCGTCGAGTGATGTGAGCAATGAATTGGGCAATCCCGGCTTTATGACATTTGCCGAATCGTATAATTCATTTTTGAACGAACAAATGTCACATGATAGCACAAACAGCTCCAATTCCAATTCGAATTGTCAAATTATTAGCGGCACAAGTGAGATCTTGCACGAACAACAGCTGTATCAACAGCAATGTATGTCCGAAGAGGAGGGTTATTCGCTAACCAAGTTGGAAACGCGACGTGAACAACAGCGCTGTACCAGCGGTGTGCAAACATTCAAAATTTTCCAAGCACTCGAAACAAGTAGCGGTACAAATTATGTGTCACAGCAGCAGCAGCAGCAACAGCAACAGCAACAAAGTGAAAATCAACGTAAACATGCAGAAGAACAAACGAGGCAACAACAACAAAAACCACAAATGCCAAACAAACAAATACAAAGTGGAAATGCGCCACAACAAGCCAACAACAACACAACGCGGCTGACCGTAGACGAGGCGCGTGAATTGGAGGCAGCGCTCACCTGGGAAGCGGCAGGCGCGCCTCTGAGCACGACAATCAATCCGTATTTGGATTACGCAGCCGAACATGAAAAGCCGCTCGAGTTAAATTCGTTACTGCAACAGGAACGGGCGGAGGAACAACAAGTTGCCCTTGAACGTTTAGAAATGCAACGAAAATTGGCGCTAACAGATACAACCAGCAGAGAGCAAGGCGCAGCGCCGCAAACGGAGCTGTCTAAAGAAGAAGTTGCGGCTGAGGAGTGTACAACAGCTGTAGAGTCATTGGACGAAACCGTGGAGATGTTGGAGGAGGAGTATATTGAAGAAGGGAGCGGAAGCGTGCAGTTGGCAGACACAGCTACAGCGACAGCGGAGGATGCAAGTGTGCAAATCAATGAAATATCTTCGAGCATGGGCGAGCAAACAGAATGTGATAGCACAAGCAATAACAACAGTCATGTAATATGCGCTACGACCTCGACTCAAACGCCAAAGGTTATAGAGAAAATTGAAAAGATTGAAATATTGCCACAGAAAGTACCAAGAAAACTAGAGCGTTCGGCGAGTCAACCAACGCAAATGTCACATAAAACGCCACGATACGCACAGAGCAGAAAATCTCAAGCAACTGCCGGCATTACTGCTTCAACATCGAAACACGCCGCCACTTCCACATCTCGACCGGCAGCGGTGGAGATTAGCAGGAAGAGTGATAAACCCAAAGTTGCAACATTTGAATTTACCTCGCGTCTACCCAAAGCATGTCCGGCGCGCACTTCGTTGAAACGCGCACAAGCGCAGTACCCTAATATACCGAATGAGAACGCGCGCGCCAATGAGACAGCGTCTGCGCATGCGCTTAGCAAGCGGCGACGTTACAACGGTTACAATGATTATCTGCTGGGCGCGGTTAGCAGTACATGCCACAGCAACAGCAACAGCAACAGCAGCAACAACAAAGCGGACATTGATGCTGTTCCAGCGAAGAGCAGCAGCAACACAAATACAAACAACAACGCGAGCGTTAGTAATTGCCGCAATCGGCGCTGTAGCAGCACTACAACCGCAGTCAGCTGTGCTGCCATCGCATTGGAGAAACGTCAATTACGCAGTAATAGCGGTCTCATCGACTACTCAAAACGTACGCTACGCACGCGCAATTCACTAAGCAAAGATCTGAAGGCGAAGGCGTCGCTCACCTCAACCATGCGTCGTGTGACGTCACAATTTCTACACGACACAGCGGTGAGTTTGATGAGCACCAGCTCGGCGTTGGCGCAACAACAGCAACGCCGCGACGCCAATGGTTGTACAGCCTTGAATAGAAGCGGTAACAACAACCACAACAATAATGCCAGCAGTGGCGGCGCGAACAACAATGCTGCGCGCCGTTCACGCTCAGAAAAGTTATTCACCTCAAATGCCGATAATTTGGAGGCTGCCTTCTCGCATGTCATCAATTTGCGTTCGCGAAAAGTGGCACACTTCGCTGTAGCTGCTGCTGCAGCAGCGGCCGCGGCAGCCAACGCCAACCACACGCAGTCAACGCGCCGCACTAAGAGCGGTCTCGCCAACAGTCCACTACTCGCCGCAGCATCGTCGACGGTGTTGCGACGTGAGCGCCACAACTTACGCAGCTTGAGTACGCGTAACGCGTCCAGCGCCGGTCTTACAGCGGTCAATGGGCAACGCGATTACGCCTATGGTAGTAAGGCGTCAACGCGTAGCGGCTTACATGCGACAAGTCTATGCGCGTTCAGCTTGCCAAACAACTCGGCGTCAGCGTCTGCATCAGGATCATCGTCTACGGCTAAATTGTTAAATGCAGCAACGAGTGTGTCTGCGGCGGCGACACGACCGCGCGCGCACGCAGTGCTCATTTCGCGACAGTCGGTAGGCGTACTTGGTGGCGCTAATGCCGCCACAACCACCTCATATGGTAAGCGTACGACGGCATCGCGTAATGGTAGTGGTGGCGCTGGTGCAACAATTATGCTTACGCGCAGCAGCGGACGTAATGGCAGAAGACTGAACCGTTAGTTGGCTAATGAAGACGGATTTGTTGATTGAATGTGAAGTAATTTAGTACAAAAATGCTCCCCCCCGTACCCCAAACATGTAATTTTCTTTGTTAAAAATTAAATGAAAAATCGATAGGACAGCACAAAAGCATACTCCACACCACATATATGTATATACATACAAACGCTGTAATAATGTTACACATTTGTGCAAAATTTTTTGTAAATAAAGACAACGTTTTTGTTGGTTTCCGCTGAAATTTATGACAGAGCGCTAATATTTCGAACTCATACACACACACACAAACACAAACACATGCACTTGAAATGTAATTTAACTAAAAATAAAAACTGAAAAAATTTCAAGAAATGCAATATTTTTAACAAATATGTTTTCTCTTAGTATTTATATATATATGCATTTAATGGCTAAAATTTTTATTGTTGATGAATAAAAAAGAAAAATTAAAATTAAAAACTTACTGGCGCTTTTTTAATAAACGTCGTATGTGTGGCGACATGTGTACATAAATAACATTAAAATAATAAAATTATGAAGAATTAGTGCTTTTGTGGTAAACAAAAAAACAAACAAAAAATAATTGAAAAAGAAAAAATTAAAAATTGTAATTGTTCCTGTTAAAACATTGATTTCCATGAAAATCAAAATAGTATTTGCATTAGGCGTTAAGCTTTAATTTGAATTAAAAAGAAAATTAAAAAAAAAAATTCTTTGTAAAAAATGGTTTAAAAGATGCTACTAGACTGTAAGCATTAGATGTAGGCTTTTTTGGAAATTAAATTTTTTTTAGAAATTAGATTTTCGTCTATAAATTAGGGTTTTTATAAATAAGATTTTCGTCTATAAATTAGTTTTTTTTTATAAATTATTATTAATATTTTTTTAATATAAACTGCTATACATTTGTAATTAGAAATGAGTTGTTGAGAGAAAAAATTTATTGTGCAAGCTATTGAAATGCTATACTTTCACATATAAATAATTTTTAAATTACTTTAATTAATAATATTTATTTTACTGTAAATTTTAAGCGTTATATCTTCTAAAATATATCATCAAACAATAAATATAAAATAATTTTCTAAATGCATAGTAGATTTATTTTATTTATTTATTTATTTAGTTGGCGCTAAGTTCATAAAAACACATTTCACATTTTGTTGTTGCGTAAAATTTTAATTTTTCTAGTGAATTTAATTTGATTATAAAATATATATATTAAAAAACAAACGATTAATAACTTAATTTGAAGCAAGTTTTTATTTTTCTTTACCAAACAATATAAATTGGATTTTAGTTTTTATTTGTTAATGAAAAATTCTAAAAATATATTTAATGCAAGTTAAATAAATTAAAAGAGGCTTAAGTGCCTAAAAATGCAAAGCATTTTTTTTTTAAATAAAAATATAATTTATTTTTTTTAAACTTTTGTTTGTGAATTTGCTTTCGTTTTAAAATAAAATTTTTATAATTACAAAAATTTTTAATTTTCAAATTTATATTTTATGTTTAAATTACCAATAAATATATAATTTTTTTTAAGTTCTAAATAATCATTTTTTTAATTTCAAAAATTTTAAACATTCATTCATATTTAAATTAATGTTTTTAAATTTTTTTTTTCAAAATTTCTATTTTCAATATATTTATTTATATTTTTAAATTTTTTTAAATTTCCTGTGCTTTTAATTTAATTTTAATTAAAATTTCTTATTATTTTTTTAAATTACAAAAATGTTAAATTTTCAAATTTATATTTTATTTTTGAATTACCAATAAATATATAATTTTTTTTAAGTTTTAAATAATCATTTTTTTAATTTCAAAAATTTTAATTTCGAAACTCATAAATATTTATATTTAAATTAATGTTTAAAAAAAATTTTTTATTTCAAAATTTCTATTTTCAATATTATTTATTTAAATAAATTGTATTACTTTTAAATATTTTTTTTTTAGTTTTTAAATATTCATTTTTTTTAATTTCAAGAATTTTTATTTTCTAAACATTTCATAATATTTAGATTTTCAAAACTTCATATATCAAAAAATTTTTATTTTATTTTATTTTCTTATTTAAAAATTTTGATTTTAAAAATTTTTTATTTGAAAATTTTTTTCTTTTTATTTTTTTTTTTAATTGGCCTCTTTAATACAATTTTAATTTAATTTATCTATTTTTTAATAACAAAAATGTTTAATTTTCAAATTTATATTTTATTTTTAAATTATTAAAACTTTTTTGAATTTTTAAATTCAAAAATGGTATTATTTTTAGATAATTTTCTTTTTAATTTTTAAATATTATATTTTTTTAATTTCACAAATTTTTATTTTCGAAACATTTCATAATTTTTAAATTATAAAAATTTATCATATTTAATTAAAAAAGAATTTTTTTTTTAATTTCAAAGTTTCAAAATATCAATTTTTACAACCTTTTATTTTTGGAGAGTTTTTTTTTAAAGTTTTTAAACATTCATTTTTAAATTACCGCAAAATTTTGAATTTTTTTATTTTCAAAAATGACTAAAATTTGTAAATTATGAAAATTAAATTTCATTTAAGTAAATAATATATTTAGACATTAAAAAAACTGATTTAAAAAAATTCAAATAATAAATAATATAAAATTTTTAAAAATTTTAAATCAAAATGTGTTTAATTTTTTTTAAAGAATTTTCAATTCTTAAAAATTTGTAATTTGTTTTTATATATAAAAGAAAATTGAAAATTTCAAAAAAATTCTGCAAATATATAAAACTAAAAAATTTTTGATAATTTAAAAATTAAAAACTGTTTGGAAAAGACAAAAAAATATTTTAAATTTAAAAATTAAGATATTTTAAAACTTAGAAATAAAAGAAAAGAATTTTTTTCATTTCAATATAAATTTTTTGATTGTTTAAAAATTAAAAATGTTTCGAAAAACTGTAACGAAAAAAATATATTTGAAAATTTAAAAATTTAAAAAGTTTTGAAAATAAAATTTTTTTTAAATAACTGAAAAATTAATTTTTTTTGAAATATGTAAAAATTGAAAAATTAAAAAAATTGAATATTGAAAATCTCACCAAAAAAATTAGCTTAAAATAAAAAGTATTGAAGATTGAAATTTTGAGTGTTTTAAATTAGAAAAAAAAATTCAAAATAAAAATTTTAAATATATATGAAAAATTTTCATAATTTAAAAATTATAAATATATATGTGTTTTTTTATTCATAAATATTCAAAACATGTTTAATTTTTTAATTTAAAAATTTCTTTATTTTTAATTTTAAATCTTCCAAAAATTTTTAATTTTTATATATTCGAAAATTTTTTAAATTTGAAATTTTGAAATTTTTATATTTTCAAAACATATTTAAAGTTTTGAGTTTTAAAATTTTTTAATTTTTATATTTTCCAAACATTTTTTAATTTTTAAATCATCAATAACTTAAATCTTCCAATATATTTTTAATTTTTATATATTCGAAAATTTTTAAAATTTGAAATTTTGAAATTTTGAAATTTTTTTCTTATATTTTATATTTTCAAAAAATATTTAAATTTTTGAGTCTTCAAATGTTTATATTTTCCAAACGTTTTTTGAATTTTTAAATCATCAATAACTTAAATCTTCCAATATATTTTTAATTTTTTATATATTCGAAAAATTTTTAAATTTGAAATTTAGAAATTTTTTTTTAATTTTTATATTTTCAAAACATATTTAAATTTTTGAGTCTTCAAATTTTTTTATTTTATATTTTCCAAACATTTTTTAGTTTTTAAATCATCAAATAATTTTTTTTTAATTTTTGCATTTTCAAATTTTTATTTTAAATTTTAAATATTCATCATTTCAAAAATTTATTTAAAAAATTCTTAATAATAATAATAATTAATAAATTTTTTAAATTTATTTTAATATTTATTGCTTAAATTTCAAAAGCTTATTTCTTCAATACTGTTTTAAAATTTTAATTTACACATATTTCTCAACTTAAATTTTTTAGATTTAATTTTATCTAATAAATTTGTTTTATTTAATTTTTTTTAGCTAATTTTTTAGTAATGTTTTTTTATTTAATTTTTTTTTTTAAATTAATTTGTTGTATTTATCTATATATATATATTTCTTTTAAATTTTAATAATTTTTATATTTCCATTGCAATAAGTTGAGAAAAAAATTTAATTTTGGTTGAAAAAAATCATGATTTATTCCAAACAAAAACTTCTATTACTGTATTATTAGACATTAAATTTGTTTTCATTTCACAAAATATCTGTATGTATCTACACACGTAAACTCGCTACTTTTAAGCTTCAAGTAAAACAAATTGTTTTAAACAATTGTAAATTATAGATTTTAATAATTTATATAGTATGTGTATATTAACTAGTTATAGCATTTTCCAAATAAATTCTAGAATATACATACATACATACACATGTATGTATGTATATATTGTTAGTATGTATGTACAAAACTAAATATTTCTAAAGTTGATAAACAGAGTTTATGAAAAGTATTTAAAATATGCATATTCAAATAGTATAAAAATATGTAAGTATGTAAAAATTAATTGCAAAAAAAAAAGCAACAAAAAATAACAATAACAATAAACATACAAACATATATTTTTTATGAATTGAAGAAGAAAAATAACTTTTTGGTATTTTTATTTGAAAAAAAAAAATCAAGAGCGGAAGGTGTAAAGGTCTAATAAAATGACGAATTTCTTCTAAAAAATGGATATTTTCTCTATATTTTCTCCTAAAAATCGACATTTGAACATGAAACTCTTGCAAGTGGCTGTCCATCGCTCCGATAATTTATCGTCTACCTATATGGCGCCGTTGGTTGTCGTTGTTGTTGTCGTTGTAGCGGCTAGCAAACCCCGCCTAGAGTCTGGTAGGTCTAGTCTTAGTCGTTGAGGTCATCTAAAAATCTTTCTTATATGTAAGAACCACGTAAAGCTGTATAACTACCATATACGAGTACTTCAAAGCTCTAGAGGGATGCTCGAAACATTATCTAAGAGGATCGTAAGTTAAAAGTAGACTAAGCAATAAATTTAAAGATCAATAATATTCAGATTAACTTTTGTAACCTTGAGCATAAATTCAAATTTGTTTAGACATCTGTCATGATGATGAAATATTCCAATGTGTGTAAGAGATTATAGAAAAATTCTATTTGTATGTATTTTTTTTGCAATTATTTCACATATTTAATTATAATCAGTTCGCAACGCTCTAATTAAGTGCAAAAAATATAGATTATGAATTCGAAAAAAAATCTAATAATTTCTATTGAAGTCGAAAATTTCCCATTTAAACACTTAACATTCACTGTTTAACTGTCTGCGGTTAATCTCGATTAGCGTCAGATATGAATCATAAGCAATGTCACAAAAAAAAAGGAACTCGCTTGAAATAAAGGGTGATCCAAATAGAACTACTTTTTTCAATGGCCTTTTTTTGACAGATCACACGTGAGTCGTGTCAAGCTCTAATGTTTTGTTTTGTTCAGTATTGTTTGGCATCATTCATCATGAAGGGACTTACGCCTGAGCGACATTTACAAATCATTCAATTTTATTACGAAAATTCACGTTCTGTAAAGAACGTGTTTCGCGCGCTTCGCTCAGCTTATGGTCAACATAATCGACCTACGCTGAGCGTACTATTCGCAACACCATCACCCATCTTGAGACCCAGCATTCATTATTGGATAATATTCGACCGAATAGACCACGTCCAGCACGCAGTGAAGAAAATATATACAGGCCGTAGCTGAGAGTGTGGAACGACTTGGCACATTTTATGTCGAGATCTTAAATTGAAAGCGTACAAAAGCTTTTGCAAGAACTGAAACCACTCGACCTTCCCAAGCGACATTACTTCATTCTATGGAGAGTTCCAAGAGGATCCGACGTTTTCGAGCCAAATTTTGTACAGCGATGAGATCCATTTCTGGCTCAATGGGTATGTAAACAAGCAAAATTGCCGCATTTGCGACGAAAAGCAACGGTTTGGTATGGTTTGTGGACCGGTGGAATGGAATCATCGGTCAATATTTCTTCAAAAATGATGCCGGTGAGGAGGTAACCGTCAATGGCGACCGTTATCGCGCCATGATAACCGACTATTTGATATCTCAAATTGTAGCTCGTGATCTCCGCGACATTTGGGGATTCCACAAGACGGCGTCATTAGATGTTGTTTTTGCTGTTGCAACCGCATAAAATTCCTCAAATTGGGCTTCGGGGAATATTGCGGAAGTGACAGTCTTTGGCCGGATAAAAATCAGGGTCGTTCCGGTATAAAGACCCGACTGTCGCGAGACCTATTGGATTCTATTCGCCTCTTACGACAGGCATGCCTTACCGCGGGTAAATTCTTTAACCCAGAGCAGATAATTTCACGTTTTGGGATGGTCGATTGGTCACCAAGATCGTGCGATATCACACCCTTTAGACTTTTTCCTGTGGGTGGTATGTAAAGTCTAAAGTCTATGCGGACAATCCCGCTTCAATTCAGGCTTTGGAGCAAAACATCACGCGTGTCATGTGCCAGTTACTAGTTGAAGTGCTCGAACGAGTCATCGAAAATTGGACTCAACGGATGATGGACCATCTGAGACGTAGCCGCGGCCAACATTTGAAAGAGATAATCTCAAAAAAATAAATGCCAAAGAATGTTCTTTCGAATGATGCTAAACATTCCACATTAAATTTACCGTGTTTTTTTCTTTAAAAAAGTAAGGAAACTCGAAATGGATCACCCTTTACAAATAATTATATAAAACGAGTTTTTTTTAGAATTTATTACTTTTACTTTTTATTTTTAGCAAACAAAAAAATAAATAAAAAAATTAAAAAAATAATCAAGTAAAATAAAGTAAAAAAAAATGCTGCGTGTTTTAATATAAAAAAATCAGTTTTTACCGTAATTTATTTTTTTGCATGACACAAAATAAAAAACACTGAACACATAAAATGATTTATTGCATTATTTAAAATTTTTTTTTGAAGTTCAACGCCTGTGTTTATTTTCGGCGATTTTAATTTATTCACGCTTGTGCTGCTGACATAATATATTTTTTGATTTAGTGTCAAAATGAATTTATTGTTTACTTCCGTTTGGAGTTGGTTTTTTTTTTTGAATTAAATGCACTAAATGTTTAATGTTTAAAAGTCAGTTTCTATCAACTCTTCACATACAAATGCTTATCTTCACCTCGAGCTCATCTTCTGTCAATCACGCGCCATCACAAATGGTTGGCAACACTACAAAATGCATTGAATTGACTACTGAATTCGATCAGCTTGATTAGTTGCAAGATTTTACGGGAATTTATGCACCAGTTGTGTGGAAAAACTTGAGATCAATAAGAGAAAATAACGCAAAGCGGATTTTTAAAAATCTTAACCAAAAAATTTCTGCTGACAAACTTCCAAGGCACCTCAGCTGTAGTTTCCTGGCAACAAAAGTAAAGTAAGATATGTTTGAAAGTAGGTGAGCTACTTGAAGGATCTAATTAACGCTAGATACGTCCTTTTGTTACACCAACGTTGGACTTTAAGATTCTTACTTTCAGGTGGGTAGACCCCCAAGTGATTACCAAGTGTCCTATAAGGAATTTGTTAAAGAACTAACTCTCACACAGACATTGGCCAACAGTTTCCTTACTCCCTTCAAGTTCGTAGCTCCAGGCACTGTATTTATTGGGCAGACCTATTTTTTCTGTATGCCCCCAAAGAGCTAATGACCCTTTATTGTGGTAAGATGGTATATATTTCTTCTCATACTGCCATTTGGAGGGTCGGGGGTCGAACATAAGCCAAAAATTATAAAAAAATTAATTTAAAGAATAAATTCGGTCATCCCTCGGCAGCAAATGTCAACCCCTCTGAGTGTATTTATGAGATGTAATAAAATATCCTCATAAAAATCCAGCAGCTCTTCTAGACGGTAATGAGGTTGTTTCCTTCCGCAGTTATTCATTAAAGCCCTACACGTCTTTTATATGTCTAGACACCTTGAAATATGCCAGCTGAGTTTGGTAGAGGAAAAGAGAGAAAGATATTAAGATCTTCGGTGTCGGAGTCTACGTTCGTACCCAATCCCTAGACCATTTTGTAATCCACGCAGTATATTGAGATGGCTTCATCCTATCCCACTATACCTTTTCTTTATTAAGGTTTTGATGACACGCTCGCCTGAAAACTTCTATTTCAGTCTAACCTTGGGGGTTTGTAGTCTGATTTACTTAAAGTCTGTTTTGAGACACCTCTATGTTCTTACTTTCAACCTCTGAAGTGATTTTCAGTCAGGCTCCTACTCTAACCAAGAAATTGAAATCGTCGCTGATCATTCATATCATATCCAATACACGAATGGAAACCGAAAGGAGTACAGCTGCCACTTAATTGCTTCAGTTTCAAGGAGATGTGCAGTAAATTGCCTGAGAGCTCCGAGGTAGGTGGAAGACTCCTCACGCATACGGACTAAACCCAACCTAATTCGGTCGCCGAGCCTGTGACACTTCGCGGGGCTTATCAATACCGATATTACATCGCGAGTCAGGTACTGGACGTTAGTCTGTCTCAAGGTAAGATTTCTCGCCACGCTGAGCGCCTATGCGCATTCCGTAAATATGTCTTCTATAGGCAACTTCGCCTTTTATAGGTCTTGAAGGTTCACCGCACTTCACATACCAGTTTTTTCGAGTTGCTGGCCCTTAACATTGAATCTTTTGCTGAACATGGCTATGCGCTCTGCGTTTTAGAGTTCACTATGACAATGTAAACAGTATGGGACCATCATATCTAGCATCCACATTCCCGGTGAGGAATGTGCTTCGGAAGCTGAGGTAGTAACTACTTTCGCCGTCTTGTGATCCATATGTCTACTCTTGGGATCAGCAACGGATCTGACCAACGTCCTTTCGAAGACGAGTGTCATCTTTGTCGACACTCCTTGATGCGCCGTTGCATGATTCCTTTACACCAATCCGAGTTGTGTCTGATTTCTGTCGCCGCTAATTTGATACATAATTAAATAAGAAAAAAAATTTAATGGATGGGGATCTAGCCACATTTGAAGAAAAGTGGAGCATTTTAAAGTATACAAACATACGTATAACAGGTCATTTGAAAAATACCCGGTCCACTATAGTAAGACAATTTTTTTGGGCAAAATTCATTTTATCCAACATAGTTCCCTTCTAGGGTGATACAACTGATTATAGCGATCCTTCAACTTTTCCTTTTCGTATTTTATAATACGATTTGTGTTTTGCTTCAAAATAGGCCTCAGTTTCGGCGATCCCCTCTTCATTCGATGAAAATTTCTTCCCAGCGTGCATTCTTTTGAGATATGTGAACAGGAAATAGTCACTGGGGGCCATATCGGACGAATATGGTGGATGCAGAAGCATTTCGATGTCCAATTCATGCTTTTTTTGGCATCGAGTTCACTGAATTGTGACACGGTGCACTTTGGTATTGGTGAAACTTTTTTAAATGCAGCCGTTTTTCGACTATCTCGTCCGTCGAACGGTCCAATAAGGCTATGTAATAGTCGCTGTTGATAGTCCTTCCTTTTTCAAGGTAGTCAATGAAATTTATCCCATGTGCATCTCAAAATACTGACGCCATAACCTTGCCAGCCGACTGTTGCATTTCTCCACGCTTGGGAGCGGATTCATCGCGTGCAATCCACTCGGATGACTGTCGATAGGACTTCGCAGTGAAATGATGGAGCCATGTTTCATCCATTGTCACATATCGGCGCAAAAACTCGGGCTTATTACGCTTGCACATCTTAAAACATCCAAACTCTGCTCTGAATCATCAACTCATCGTTGTTTTTGGTCAAAAGTGAGCACCCACTTTGCTTAGAGCTTTCTCCTACCCAAATATTCGTGAATGATATGATAAACACGTTCAGTTGATATCTTTAGAGGGCCTGCTATTTCATTCAATTCTGAATTTACAGCCATTCAAAATTATTTGATGGATTTTTTGGATGTTTTTCGTCGGTAACAACCTCTTTTGGGCGTCCACTGCGTTCACCGGCTTCGGCGCTCATTTCACTACGTCTAAACTTAGCATACCAATCCTTATTGGTTGATTTTCCTGGCGCAGTGTTCGAAAACTCGTCATCAAGCCAAGAATTTTGCTTCAACTGTACTTTTTCCCTTCGAAAAGCAACATTTTATCAGCAGGAGAAACTCCTTTTTCTACAATTTTTTCACAATCACAAAAGTTGCTTCACTCAAAATGCTATAATTCACAAACTAATCATCTGACAGCTGTCAAATTTATACACGCGTCTTTTGAAGGTTAGGTTAGGTCATTAAATAATTAATTTTAGTAGCGCCATCTATGTGTCAGACCGGGGACTTTTCATTTGAACTGTTGACTATATAGTTTCATATGTGGTATGTATTTTGCTACAGATGAAATTTTCTATGTATTTGTATTTGCCAACGTCAATGCAAGGCTGCCTACACTGCACCTGTTCCACGTGTTGTGCTTTTTCCAAAATGTAACAAATTTAAATTAAGCAAATTGACAATTTCTGCGAAAAATTCTCCGCATTTCATTTTAAAAACGTTTGAAAGCAGCTGTTTGTTGTTGTTTTGTTGTACTGTCTGTGAACCGGTAGCAAACTTGTTGTTGTAGCGAATTTGGCACGCTGTGACATTTCTTTTTTGTTTTTTGTTGTTTTAATTATTTTTCCTTTGTTTATTTACCCACACTTTTTCATTCATTCTGCATTGTCTTTGCGCGCGCTAAGCAGGGAATTCCCAAGAGACCAAAAGAGCGTGTTTTTATTTGCCAAATAAATGGTGCTAATTGATATATGTATGCACATAAAATTGACTTTTCTACGCAGCCTGACTGAGTCATTGAGCAGTTTTTGGTATTTTTCCGAATTCCGAACTCCAAATTTCTTTAGCTGGAACTGGTTCTTCAAGCACTTGCATGAAATTCTAATAAATTCACTAATAAACTCACCAGTTCAGCTTTAACGTAGGTATAATTAAATATTCGTTTGTGTAGCATTTTATGTCTGTTTGTATGTACATACATATGTACATATGTGAGCTTTATTATGTTATTTATGCTGCACAATGACGTTGAATCGCATCCGCTTAAGCATGCAAAGCGAATTGAGTGCAATTATAGGCGTAGAATTAATAGCGACAAACAAACAAATCTATGCGTGCATATAAAGGGTGATCCATTTCGAGGTTCCCTACTTTTTTAAAGCAAAAAAAAAAAACACAGAAAATTCAAATTCAATGGGGATTGTTTATTATCAATCGAAAGAACATTCTTTGGCATTTATTTTTTGAACATTATCTCCTTTAAATGTTGGCCACGGCTACGTCTCAGATGGTCCATCCGTTGAGGTCAAATTTCAATGACTCGTTCGAACATTTCAACTGGTAACTGGCGAATGACACGCGTGATGTTTTGCACCAAGGCCTGAATGGAAGCGGGATTGTCCGCATAGACTTTAGACTTTACATACTACTCACAGCAAAAAGTCTAACGGTGTGGGTGTGATATTACACGATCTTGGTGGCCAATCGACCGTCCCAAAATGTGAAATTATCTGCTCACCGAAGTGTTTTTTCAATAAATCCACTGATTGATGCATTGGGATGTGGGAAGTGGGGCCGTCTTGTTGAAACCCCAAATGTCGCGGAGATCACGAGCTTCAATTTCAGGCATCAAAATAGTCGGTTATCACGACGTGATAACGGTCACCATTGACGGTTATGTTCTCACCGGCATCATTTTTGAAGAAATATGGACCGATGATTCCACCGGTCCACGAACAACAGCAAATCGTTGTTTTTTTGGATGAAATTGCAGCTCTTAAATCTCTTCAGGTTGCTCTTCGTCCCAAATGTGGAAATTTTGCTTGTTTACATACCCATTGAGCCAGAAATGGGTCTCATCGCTGAATAAAATTTGGCTCGAAAACGTCAGATCTTCTTGGAACTTTACAAGAGCCCATAGAGCGAAGCAGCGAAACGATGTCGCTTGGGAAGGTCGAGCGGATTTAGTTCCTGCACAAGCTTCTGTATTTTGTACGCTTTCAATTAAAGATCTCGACGTAAAATGCACCAAGTCGTTTCATACGTCAGTTCGAGTTGCTACGAACGGTAGTCTTCCTGTGCACTCTCAGCTACGGCCGCTATATTTTCTTCACTGGACGTGCTGGACGTGGTCTATTCGGTCGAATATTATCTATTAATGAATGCTGGCTCTCAAGATGGGTGATGGTGTTGCGAATAGTACAACGCTCAGTAGGCCGATTATGTTAACCATAAGTTGAGCGAAGCGCGTGAGAAACACATTCTTCATTCACAGAACGTGAATTTTCGTAATAAAGTTGAATGATTTGTAAAGGTTATTCAGGCTCAAGTCTTTCCATGCCATGAAATGCCAAACAATACTGAACAAAACTAGCATGACAGCTTGACACGACTCACATGTGATCTGTCAAAAAAAGCCTATTGAAAAAAGTACCTCTACTTGGATCACCCTTTATTACGAGTAACTGTGTATGCATGTAAGCTCATATGTAACAGCGCCGAGGGTCGTGCGCGATGGCGTTAAGAATGTAAGCCAGCATTAAAAAAAATAAAAAAATTAAAAATAAAAATAGCTATAAATGAAAAAAGTCTAAAAAAAGTGTAGTACAATTGAAAATGAGAAATGCATTGTAATAACTCTACTACTAAGCGCGCGAGTATGCCTCTACAGTGCACCACAGCAATGCATGCATTTTTTCCCCTGTTTTTTTTTTCTTCTTAACGTTGTTGACAATCAATCTACAAGCCGGCTCCGGTACCAGCAACAACAATGCACTTTATGTATGCTTACATATGAATACACGCATAGCGACATCTAACGTTTCAAACGCTACAAAGTTTAATCACGAGCCAGTCAAGCGTGACTAAATTGAGGTGAACCAACCAACGGCCAAGAGTTGATTTGTCCCCAAAACTAGGCGTATAACAGCAGCAGCAGCAGCAGCAGCAACAGCAGCAACAATAATAATATCATCATTATTATCTGATGACTATTAATTAACATGAAGTGATCGTACACATATGTATGTATGTATATCCACAGGTAAACACGCGTAATAGTACGCAAACTTGATGTGCTCATTGTGACGTCATATGATAGCGAGCAACTTTAATACACAATGTAATGTTAAGTATAGTCTATGTAGTAGTACATGTACATACATATGTATATGCATACAAATGTTTTTGTAATTTTAATTATAAAAAAAAATGAATGAAATTTTTTTATTTGTGAAGAAGCAGCAGATAAGTGCCGGCAGAAGAAAAAATGGTTAAAAGTTAGGTGCAACGAAGAGTAGTCTTGCTTTTCGAAGGCAAAACATATGTAAAATATGTATCTGCGTGTTTGATTCGTCTAAAAACCATTAGTTTCCGGTACGGTCGGCTATTTATATTGGAACCGCTCGGATTTCCACTGCCGCAAGTCTTCAGAAACCGATTTACAGGTGTAACAACAACAATAAAATGTGAAAATAATTTTACAGCTGTGGGCAGCAGCTCAGTGAAAAAAGTAAAGGGTGATCCAAGTGGAGGTACTTTTTGCAATAGCCTTTTTTTTGACAGATCACGCGAGAGCCGTGTCAAGCTGTCATGTTATTTTTGTTCAGTATTGTTTCGCCTTTCTCAACATGGAAAGACTTATGTCTGAACAACGTTTACAAATTATTCACCTTTATTACGGAAATTCACGTTCTGCGAAAAAAAAATGTGTTTCGCGCGCTTCGCTCAACTTATGGTCAAGATAATCGGCCTACTGATCGTACTATTCGCAACACCATCATCCATCTTGAGACCCAGCATTCATTTTTGGATAATATTCGACCGAATAGATCACGCCCAGCACGTAGTGAAGAAAATATGTATATACAGGCCGTAGCTGAGAGTGTACACGAAGAACGTGGTTCGCAGCAACTCGGACTGACGTATGAATCGACTTGGCGCATTTTACGTCGAGAACTTAAATTGTAAGCGTACAAAGCACAGAAGGTCGTGCAAGAACTGAAGCCGCTCGACCTCCCCAAGCAACATCGCTTTACTCTATGGGGGCTCTTGAAAAGTTCCAAGAAGATCCGACGTTTTCGAGCCAAATTTTGTTCGGCGATGAGGCCCATTTCTGGCTCAATGGGTATGTAAACAAGCAAAATTGCCGCATTTGGGACGAAGAGCAACCTGAAGAGATTCAAGAGCTGCCATTTCATCCAGAAAAAACAACGGTTTGGTGTAATTTGTGGGCCGGTGGAATCATCGGTCCATATTTCTTCAAAAATGATGCCGGTGAGAACGTAACCGTCAATGGCGACCGTTATCGCGCCATGATAACCGACTATTTGATGCCTGAAATTGAAGCTCGTGATCTCCGCGACATTTGGTTTCAACAAGACGGCGCCACATCCCACACATCGCATCAATCAATGGATTTATTGAGACAACGCTTCGGCGAGCAGATAATTTCACGTTTTGGACCGGTTGATTGGCCACCAAGATCTTGTGATATCACACCGTTAGACTTTTTCCTGTGGAGGATATGTAAAGTCTAAAGTCTATGCGGACGGACAATCCCGCTTCGGTTCAGGCTTTGGAGCAAAATATCACGCGTGTCATGCGACAGTTACCAGTCGAAACGCTCGAACGAGTCATCGAAAATTGGACTCAACGGATGATGGACCATCTGACACGTAGCCATGGCCAACATTTAAAGGAGATAATCTTCAAAACATAAATGCCAAAGAATGTTCTTTCGATTGATGGTAAACAATCCCTATTGAATTTGAATTTTCTGTTTTTTTTTTGCCTTAAAAAAGTATGGAATCTCGAAATAGATCACCCGTTATAATATGAAATAAAATAATATAAAATTAAGTAAAGAAAAAGTAAAAATTAAAAATTAATATAAGTTAAACAAAATAAAATAAAATAAAATAATTAAAAGGAAATAAAGCAAAAAACAGTAAAAAAAGTAAAAATAAAAAATAAAATAAAAAAAATATAAATAAAGCAATAAATAAAAATTAAAAAATTATATAAATTAAACACAATAAAAAAAAATAATTAAATTGAAATAAAGCAAAAAAAAAAGTAAAACAAAATAAAGTAAAAATAAAAAATAAAATTAAAAAAATTAGTAAATTTAATATAAAATAAAAAAGGAAATGGATAAAAATTCATCTCAAAAAATAAAAAATAATAATAATAACTAAAAAATTTAATAAAATAAAAATAAAATAAAATATTAAAAAAAATAAAAAATTTAAATTAAAAGTTAAAATAAAATAAAATTTCATAAAATGAAACATAATAAAATAAATTGAAATAAAATAACAATTGTTAAATAAAATTGAATTAATATAAAATAAATATTTTTACAATCCTTTTTAATTAACAATTAATTTTTTATATTTTCGTCTGAGCACTTACTTCGTAAACTAAAGTTATGTATATCGAATTGATTTCGTATAATAATCGATAAATGCCTTTCATGCGATTTCACGCAGAAACTCTTTTTTTATTGCCACTAAATTGTTTAAAAATGTAAGAAAAAATTAAATTTATGCAAATTTATTTATATACATATATTAATATAAAGCGATCGCTTGACTCACTCAACGTCACATGGACCAACCCACTAATCTGGTTGCCGAGCCTCAACAAATTGTGAACAGACAACAGAACGGGCGACTAACAGACAGACAGACAGACAGACAGACAGACACGGTCATGAAACATTCCATTATGGAAACATCCCCGAGTAGAATGCAAAAAAAAAAAAAAATCAATAAAAGTAAATATAGAAACCACAAAAAGTGCCTTAATTGTATTTAAAATTAGCGATTCCGATTAAAATGATCAAAAAGCAAAAAACAGCGTAGAATGAATATGAAAGAAAGACAGAAAGAAAAAAAAATTTCGGTAAACAGCTTGGCAAGCTGCGAGACTGCTTAATTGATGAATAAGTGTTTGAGGAAAAGAAATAACAATTTTTTTTTTGGTGTTTTTGTTTACAAAAAACCTAAGTCATTAGTTTTCAAATTATTCTAAAACTGTTGAACCTGAAAATTAAATCAGCAAAAAATATAAAACATACACTCAGCAATGGTCAAATGAAACTCCATCTATCTACCTACGTCAAATAGGAAACCGGAATTTTCTATTTTTACACCGAGGTAAATTTTTATTTGGAATTTCTTTTGTTGTCTTGAAATTGTTAAGAATTTGTTTGTTTGTTTATTGAAAAATGCGAGTAAAATGAATAAAAAAAAACTTGCCAATCGACCAGCTGTTTTGCGGATCTACTACACCTTTTTTTATGGGATTTTTGTTGTTATACACAATTATGACCAGCGTCTCACGCATGACGGTGAAGACTGGTTAAGTGGCTGAACCGATTTCAAATGTGTGAAAAGTGTGCTTTTAGAGTTTCTACGTGGCCGGGTTTTCGATACAAATTTTGAAGCTTCACATCTGAAGTGATCGCTGAGTAGCAGCTCACTTCGACCCACAAACGAGCTCATTGTTTTACCAACACCCGGATCTGTAGAGTCCCCACCCGCTAGTTAAACCAATTTGTGAAGTTGACAAAACTGAGCAATCGACGAATTCTTGCTCCCACAACCTCGCTCAAGTATCTGAAGGTTGCCATCTCTAGAGGCTTAAACTCACTCCACCAAAACGTGGGGTATTCGCAAAGGAAGTGCTTAAGGTTTCTAGTTTTCCATCTTCTCCACAACTCTAGCAGAAGACGTTTGTTGATGGTACGCTCAGCCCCTATGCCTGCCAATTCAACAGAAGATTCCCTTTAAGGAGACCCATAATTGTAGAAATCCTCTTTTTTCAACGGATAAGTTCTCTTTACCTACTTCTACCCATGTCGGCTATGTTGTTTATGAGCGCTGCCGCGTCGAACGGTTTTATATTCGACTGGCACTCCCCATCTCTGAGAGCACTCATCAGCAACACGATATAAGGGAACTGTGGGACGGCGCTTTAAGCTCCTTTCTTACAACTGCAAAAGAAACTATTGGTTTTCGACAAGGTGAGTTGTTACGATGAGAATTGCCGTGTCGCATTGGAGAGAAAGCAGATTGCCTATCTCCTAACGTTGCGATCGACCACACCACATGCGGTGCGACGAGATAGATACCGAGAACTGAATAGAGAAGCTAGACGCATTAGCGGGCAGAAACACAGAGATGCCGAAATGAGTGAAGAACTTGAGGACTTAGTCAACAGGGGAAATACTGGAAAATTCGATAAAAATATTCGATGACTTACAGAAGGTTTACAGGCTTCTTTCTATGGGCGAAAAAAGTTGATTTGGATACTCATAGAACTATTGAATTGATGGCAAACTCGAAACGCGTTCCATCACCCGACTATGATGACGCTCGAATATCAATTGCTCGTCTGAACAACAACAAATCGGTTAAATGCGATGACTAACCGGCTTAACGGGGCTGTGGCGAAGCGCTGAAAAGGTGCAGCTTCTTTTCAGAATGAAGAATAAAGAATGTCATGTGAAAGCATACCCGACGAGTGACACCTAAGTGTGATCTTCCCTCTACACAAAAATGGGAGACCCCACAATCCCCCCACAAAAGGACATAAATTTTTTTTTCAAATTATATTTGGAATTTTTTTTAATTGAAAGAATTTGTTTTTAATTTTTTTTCATAAAATTTTTTTTTTAAATATTTCATTTTGATTTTTTTTTTATTAAAAGAATTTTTTTTTTAATTCTTTTACACAAAATTCTTTTGTTTCATAAATTTTTTTTCAAAAATTTTTTCTCTTAATTTTTTTTATTAAAAGTATTTATTTTTAATTTTTTTTTATATAAATTTTTTTTTTCATAAATTTTTATTTCAAAAAGTCTTTCTTTTAATTTTTTTTATTAAAAGATTTTGTTTATTAATTTTTTTTTTCAAAAATTCTCTTAATTCTTTTATTAAAAAAAAAAAAGAATTTGTTTTTTTAATTTTTTTTTACATAAAATGTGTTTTTCCTTTAATAAATTTTTTTTCAAAATTTTTTTCTTTTAATGTAATTTTATTAAAAGATTTTGTTTATTAATTTTTTTCATAAATTTTTTTTTCAAAGATTTTTTCAAATTTTTTTTTATACAAGAATTGGTTTTTTCATTTTTTTCATAATTTTTTTTTTTCATAAAAAATTTTTTTTTTAAACTTATTTCTTATTAAAATAATTTGTTTTTTAATTTTCTCACATAAAATTTTTTTTTCATAATTTTTTTTTATTTCAAAATTAAAATTTTTTTTTTAATTAAAAGAATTTGTTTTTAATTTTTTAACATATTTTTTTTTAATTAAAACAATTTTGTTTAATTAAAATATTTATTTTCTTTTTTTTATTACTTTTTTATTTTTATTTTAGCACCTGTTTCAAAGATTAAGCTTAGTTAATGCTGTAAACAAATGAAAATATTGCAAATCATATCAAAGCCAATCTCGCCTTGGTCAAAAAACCTTGCCCACAATACTTCCTTACTTTTCTTTTACACACTCATTTCACTAAGCGAAAGTAAGTATTGAAATTAGCTGCCTACTTAACCCCCAGACGACATTAAGTGAGTGCTGTGCATTTTAATACATTTTTTTTGCTTGAATTAAAAAAAAATGCAGTAAATAGTATTAAAACATTAAATTTATTGATTTATGAAAACTTCCGTTCAATAATATTTTATTGACTTTTTTGTTATTTAAAAAAAAAAAAAGAAATAGCAAAAAAAAATATGTGACCCATAAGCAATACGCGGTTCATGCGATTAATAATTATTTCCTAGCACATTTCTATGGTGAGAGAGAAAGGCAATTTTTTGAACTTTTGACACGCACGCATAACTGACTGCTCAAATTTACGCACAAATTAAATAATAAATGAGTTTAGATGCTCAATTTATGTATGTACATATGTACATAGAATCAATAATACATTTAATGTACTAACAGCAATAACAACAACAACAATTACGAGTGCAACAAAGAAAGTCAAGAGCGCACAGGTGAGCAATGAGCATAACGAGAAGTTCCGTTCGGTGAGCCAGTGAGCCAGTGAGCGGGTGAGCTGCCGCCGAGTGCGCTTGATTGTCAACGCAATTGCAATAGCAACAGCAGCAGCAGCAGCAGCAGCAACAACAACAACAGTTTAAGGCGCAATCATAGGTAGCAACAAGTTCATTAACTGCTGAATCATGTTACTACGTGCACGCGGCTCGCTTCGAGCATGTTTGAGCCGCAGTGAATGTTCTTGCCAATTTAAATTTATACACCGCTGGCAGTTGTTGTTGTTGTTACTGGGTTTTTATTGCTTTTACGCAAAGGCAGGCGCAAAAATACTTTAAAAAAGTGTAAAACACAACAACAACAACAACAACAAAAAAGTGTGAAAAAAATTTTAAGAAACAAAATCAAAATCAGCAGAACACAAGATGACGCGTCGGCAGCAGCACAGCAATAACAATAATAATAATAACAACAACAATGTTAGCAATAATAAACCCCCGCGCTGTTACTGTTGCTGTTGCCGTTTATGTTGTTGCTGTTGGGGTTGATTGGCGCGTCGACGACGCTTCGCCTGTACATACATATGTATGTATGTATGTACAACAATTTTTCCTTTATAAGACAACAGCGACGGCCAAGTTCAGTTTCTTCTGTTCACAAAACGCAAAGCGAACGGAACTTCGCGCTCAACGTGGTTTCGAGTTTGCGCGACGGCTCAACGAATACAAACATACAGAGCATACATACATACAACGTTTTAATAAGTTTTAATTAAGAACATAGCATACGTGTGAATGTAGGTTTGTAGGCGCAAAGTTTCGATAAAAATTAAAAATTAGCAAAAAAACATTTGTGCAGTAGAAATTGAATTGTATTGAATTGAGTATTGCGGTTATTTGTGGAAATCTACGTCTTCAGCTGATAAGAGAACAATTTTGTATCGCATTTTAAATAGTTCTTGTTGTTGTTGTTGTTTTTTGAACGAAAACATCACAAATTCCTGCCGCGAAAGCAATTCTGGCGTAAAATAAAAGTGAAAAGGCGAAAAGAATTGAAAACTTTGCATATATTTTAAGCGAAAAATAATTGCAAAGCTTGAATTGAATACAACAATATTACAACAGCCAAAGGTTAGTGCAAAAAATTATTTTAAAATTAGTAAATATAAAATTTTTACGAATTTTTCTAACAATAATTTAATGAAAAAAATTTATTTTTAATTATGGTAAAGAAATATAATGAAAATTAAAGAAATTAAATCAAATGAAGTTAAGGAAATAAAGGATAATAAAATAAATTAAAATAAAAAATTCAAAAGTTCAAATAAAATTAAGTAGAAAAAGACGAAATAAACTAAAATAAAAACAAATAAATAAATTTAAATTAAATAAATTAAAATATTGAATAAAGCAATATAAAATAAAATAAAGAAGAAATTATTAAAACATGATAAACAACAAAAAATAAGATAAAAAATAAAGAAGAAGAAGATAGAAGAGAAAATAAAAATAAAAAAATAATATATAAAATAAAATAAATTAAAACAAATTAATAATAATAATAATATAAAGAAATAAAATGAAATAAAATAATTTCAAGGAAAACGTTAAAAACTTCATATAAAATAATATAAAAAAGGAAAATAAAATAAAAACTAAATAAGAATAAATAACAAAAAATGAAAAGAAATAAATTAAAGTAAAATTAAATTAAATTTAATTATGAACAGAAAGTGAAATAAAATAAATTCAAATAAAAAATTCAAAAATTCGAATAAAATTAATTAGAAACAGACGACATAAATTAAAATAAAAACAAATAATTAAAATCAAATAAAAAAATTAAATAAAACATTTTAAAATATTAAAAAAAATATATTTAAAAAAAATTAAGCTAAAGAAAAATAAAAAATAATATTTAAAAGAAAAACAATAAAAAATAATATAAAGAGATATAAAAAATTTAAAAAATAATAATATATACAATAAAATAAATTAAAACAAATTAAAAATAATAATAAAATAAAGAAATAAAATGAAATAATTTCAAGGAAAAAGTTAAAAACTTCTAATAAACTAAGATAAAACAAAAAGGAAAATAAAATAAAAACAAAATAAGAATAAACAACAATAAAAAATGAAAAGAAATAAATTAAAGTAAAATTAAATGAAATAAAATTATGGAAATAAAGTGAAATTAATTAAATGAAACGAAAAAAATTATTAATTCATAAAAAAAAAAAATAAATAGTTAAAACCTCCAAATAAAATAAAATGAAGTAAAATTAGGCGAAATAAACTAAAAGAAATAAAATTAAATAAAATGATATAAAATAAAATAAATAAAAATTTATAAAAATTAAAATAAAATAAAATAATACACACTAAAATAAAATAAACCGAAATAAATTTAAATTAAATGGAAAAATTGTAAATGAAAGAAAATAAAAACAAATAATTTAAAACGAAATAAAAGATAAAAATAAAAATAAAATTATATAAAATAAAAACATAAAGTTAAACTAAATTGTATCAAGTTAACTAAATTTTAATAAAATGAAATTAAATTATATTAAATCTTGAAAAATAAAAAAATATTTAAGTGTTTAGAAGAAGGACCACCGCTATTTGGTGTGAATATTCATAATTTCTTCTAAAAATTCCTTGATTCATTTTGAAACATTTTTAATATTTAATTGGAAAGAGCTTAAATGTTATAATTAATCACAAATAAATATTTTAATGAAAGTTATTTCAATTTATATTAATTCTATTTTATTTTGTATTTTAATTTATTTTATTTTATTTTATTTTAATTTTTTTTTATTAATTTTTTCCTTATTTTATTTTAATTTAATTCACTCAAAGTTTTACATTAATTTTTATGGTTTCGTTTTATTTATTTATTTATATATATTTATTTTTTCATTTAAATTGAATTGAATTTAATTTTTTATTTATTTTTTCTTAATTTAATTAATTTTTTTCTTTTTTTTATTAGTTTTTTTTTAATTAACTTAAAATATAATAATAATTAATTCTACTTAGTTTTATTTTATTTTACTCATTTTAATTTGACTTAATTTATTTTTTTACTTAACAAATTTTTTATGCTATTTTTATTTTTATTTTTATTTTTATTTTTATTTTTATTTTTATTTTTATTTTTATTTTTATTTTTATTTTTATTTATATATTTTTTTATTTAGCTCAATTTTATTTAATTTAAATTCTTTACTTTATTTTAGTTTATTTTGATTCAGTAGTACTTTCTTTCTTTAATTTTCTAATATTTTTATTTTATTCTATTTTTATTTTATTCTATTTCACTTTACTGTATTTTGTATTATATTTTCTTTGTTTTAAAATCAAATTTATTTTAATTTTATTTCATTTTGTTTTATTTTGTTTTATTTATTTCAGTTTATTTCAGTTTATTTCGTTTTATTCTACTTAGTTTAATTTAATTTCATTTCAATTTCAATTTATTTAATTTAATTTTATTTTATTTTTTTTGTATTCCATTATTATATTAAATTAATTTTTAATACTTTTTATTTTATTTATTCCCTTTTATTTATATTAATTTATTTTATTTTTTTGGTTTTTATTGTTTCATTCTTTTTTTTAATTTTTTTATTAAAATTTTTTTTTAAATTATTTTTTTTTTATTTTATTGAATTTTTATTATTATTTTTTTTTAATTTTTTAATTTTGTTTTACTCTATTTTTTATTTTTTATTTTATTTTATTTTATTTTACTTTTATTTTTTTCACCTTATTTTATTTATTTTTTATATTATTTATTTTCTTAAATCATAATTTAATTTAATTTTTTATTAATATTTTAATTTTACTTTATTTTATTTTACTCTATTTTTTATTTTTTATTTTATTTTTTTATTTCATTTTACTTTTATTTTTTTCACCTTATTTTATTTATTTTTTATTTTATTTATTTTTTTAAATCATTATTATTTTAATGTTACTTTATTTAATTTAATTTTATTTTATTCTATTTAATTTAATTTAATTTAATTTATTTATTTTATTTCATATAATTTTATTATTTTTATTTATTTTTAAACCACCAAACTTCTAAAATAATACCCACATTCATATGAAAGTATTTAATAATTCTGAGAAATTCCTCCTAAACACCGAAAAAAAAAATACTTTTTACGTCAAAGCGCTAAGCAAGCATCGAAATGTGTATAAAGATAACACCTGCGGTAATAATTTGCCAATACACAAAGACAACAATAAAAAATTTATAACAAACATTTAAAAAAAAAGTATTAAAAATTCACACTTTACTCCATCAACGTACATTTCAGACAAGCAGAATAGTACATTAATCAAAACACTTTATATGGCTAAACAGAAAATAAGAAGAAAAAAATACAACTAAAATTACGCAAATAAATTGAAGAAAAAAAATAAGAATAGTGAGAATAGTTGATTGGTAAATTTTCAGTTTTAGTTTTGAATTTTGATTTGATTTTAACACAAAAGCAAACGCACATATGACAATAATTTGTAGATAAATTTCATAATTTTATATTTTTATTATATTCCAGCTGAAATTCTAATACGACTAGTAGCCGGTTTAAGAAGTTACATAACATAGATAGTTATTCATTTTGAATAGGTCTAGAATATTAGTTTAATCGTATTTAAAAAAATTGAAAACCAGTTGGCGTGAAATACATATATGCCAAATGTCGATAAATGAATGAATGAATATGTGTACATACATACATACTTATGCGCATAAATATTAATAAATAAAAGTGATTTGTCAATGAGCACTTGTTATGGTAAAATTTATTCTTTTATTTCTTTTAAAATGGCAGCACAAAATTCTTTCATATTTTTATGTATGAGCATACAGCCGCAAATATAGGTTTTACCAAATTTTTTTTAAGCAACTATTATGCATAAATATGTTATAAATTAATTTTTTATAAGCAGAAAATCACCTTTATTTACTAAAAACAAAATTTTAAGTAATTCACTAGAATTTTTGTTGAAAGCATTAAATAACTCAACACTTAAACAGCTGTTTTGAAAATTATAGAAAAATAATCACTTTAATGGTTTATAGTTTTTTCCCCTGCATAATTCTATCGTCAAATAACATTTTGTAATATTAAGTGTAATTAGATAACTTTTTTGAAAAAAATTTCAATACTTCAATGTGTTGAAAAAAAGGTTATTGCAAGCCATTGTGCAATGAAGAATCTTTATAACACATTTTTTATTACTTAAAAGTGACGCAAACAAAACTATAAGACATTAAAGAAACATTAAAAAATGTTTACATAATATTTATAAACAATTTAATTGTTGCAACAGTTGTTTACGAAAATTACTTTTTATAGTCATGCAGTAGATGCTTATTGATAACAAACACTTTATACGGAAAAAATAATAGCAAAAAAAAAAGCAAAAAAAAAAGCGCAGTGATCATTACGTAACAGTTGAATTGAAAAGTCCCCGGCCTGACACATAGATGGCGCTACTAGAGCTAAATAGATTTTTAGTTAACCCTAACCTCCAAGAGACGCGTGTATAAATTTGACAGCTGTCAGATCATTGGTTTGTGATTTCTAGCATTTTGAGTGAAGCAACTTTTGTTATTGTGAAAAAATGAATAAAAAGGAATTTCGCGTGTTGAAAAAATATTGCTTTTTGAAGGGAAAAAATACAGTTGAAGCAAAAACTTGGCTCTATGACGAGTTTTCGGACATTTTCCTAGGAAAATCAACCATCAAGATTAACTTTAGACGTGGTGAAACCAGCAACGAAGGCGGTGAACGCAGTGGACGCCCAAAAGAGGTTTGTTACCGATGAAAAACATCAAAAAAATGCACAAAATCATTTTTAATGACCGTTAATTGAAATCGAATGCAATAGCAGACACTCTAAAGTCATCAACTAAATGTGTATATCATATCATTCACGAATATTTTGGTATGAGCAAGCTCTGTGCAAAGTGGCACCCAGTTTTAACCCAAAACATCGACGAGTTGATGATTCGGAGCAGTGATTTGATGTTTGAAGATGTTCAAGCGTAATAAACCCGAGTTTTTGCAACAATATGTGACAATGGATGAAATATGCCTCACTCCGAAATTCAATCGACAGTCATACGAGTGGACTGCACACGATGAACCCACTCCAAAATGTGGAAAAACACAACAGTCGGCTGGCAAGGTTATGGCATCTGTATTTTGGAATGCGCATAGAATGATTTTCATTGACTACCTTGAAAAATGAAGAAACATCAACAGCGACTATTACATAGCGTTATTGAACTGTTTTAAGGACGAAATCGCCAAAAAAACGGCTGCATTTGAAGAAAAAGAAAGTGCTGTTTCACCCCAAGAGAATGCACCGTTTCACAAGTCAGTGAAATCGTTGACAAAAATCCATAAATTGAGCTTCGATTTGCTTTCGCATCCAACGTATTCACCAGATCTGGCCCCCAGCGACTCTTTTCTGTTCTCAGATCTCGAAAAGAATGCACGCTGGGAAGAAATTTTCGTCAAATGAAGTAGTGATCGCCGAAACTGAGGCCTATTTTGAAGTAAAGAGCAAATCGTACTGAAAAAATGGTGTTGAAAAGTTGTAGTGTCGCTTTAATCAGTTGTATCACCCTTAAAGAGAACTATGTTGAATAAAAAAATTGAATTTTGCCAAAAAACAAATGTATTTTACTATGGTAAGCCGGGCACGTTTCAATTGACCTGTTACATTATTTACATATATTTTAATAATAAATTATATATGTATATATTTTTTCTCATTTTATTTTATTTCAATTTATTTATTTTTTATTATAGCAACTAATTAATTATATACAATTGATGAACGCCATCTGTGATTAACTGCTATTATTTATTTTTTATTTTTTCTCTTTTTTTCTATTACTCGTAACATACAACAATATGATTTAAACGACAAATTAAGTCACGATTAATGTCTATCAGTTTTTTTTTTGGAACGTATTTTTTTTTTTTTTTTTTTTTGTATTATGATTTACAAAGTGTGGACACTAACATAATATAGACAATGAAATAAAGTGAAGAATATTTACAATGATTTTTATGGAATTTTTCAGAACATATATATATATATATATATATGTATTTATTAATTGAATTTGCTTATGCCATAAAATCCCTTTAATGTGCTTTTGACTTTCATTTCCAAGCACAATCAAAGCGCGTTTAAGGGCTGATTTTGTTGTTTTTTTATTTGTTTTTATGATCTGCCACCACTTGTTGTTTGTGTTTATGCAAATTATTTATTGCATTCAACACTATCTACTAGTATTAACACAACTATCGAAGTAAAAGGGCTCCTGTCACTTAATTAAAATGCAAATGTGAATAATTTTTCGCTAAACTAAACAAGTTTATTGTTAATTAAAGGTTGCTTAATTTTTTATATATTTTATTTGCATAATATGTATTATATATTATAAAAAAAAAATTAAAAATTCTTTTTTTTAACAATTTAACATCTAGTAAAATTTTTAATTGCATTTTATTGCATTAAGAGGTTAGGTGGGCTTCAGAGCTTAAAAAAGGAATTTTCACTATTTTTTTTTATATATACAATCATATATTTTATTCAAACAATTCACCCATATCAAAGATACATATTTAAACAGAATTTTGTGAAATTTTTATGCAAAAATTCCGAAAACTCAGCCGTTGGTACCTCATTTCCCTTGAAATGCTCTCGCCGTGGACAGCATAACTCATTATTGGTTCATCTAAAATAGAAAAAAACCAAAAATATTTCGTTAGTACATAGATAAATTTCGTTACTGAACGAAGGAAAAAAACAAAATTAAATGAAAATTTGAATTTTTGACAGACTTTGAAAGAAAAAACACATTTTTTTAAATCAAATTTTCGCCATGCATTGGCTCGAAAAAATTAGTTTTAATAAAAAAAAGAAAAAATCCTTCGTTTAATAACTAGATAATGTTATAACAAATATTTGTGCCAAATTTGCATAAAATCGCTTTATAAGTTTGCGAAAAATCGTGTCCATCGACTTAAAAACTAGAGTTTTGACATAAACGCGTTTAAAGTTTCAAATTGACACAGACATGGCCTGATGGGCGGAACATCCAAAGGGTCTATCTCTTAGAATTTTACTCCAATCGATTTGGAATTTTAGGAAAATATTTTAAACACATTGTACAATGTACAATAAGAGAAGACCGCTGTGGGTTAGATGTTCAAGAATCTACACATGGTAAGACATGCCTGTCTGTCGTAAGAGGCGCCTAAAATCCAATAGTTCCCGCGCGACAGTCGGGTCTTTATACCAGAACGAGTCCGGATTTTATCCGGCCAAGGACTGTCACTCCCGCAATATTCCGAATCGAAGCACAATTTGGAGAATTTTCTGCGGTTACAACAACAACAACAACAACAATTAATAAGAGGGGGGAAACAATCGATTTTTTTTTTAATTTCAAACCCATTTAACTTTATTTGATTTAAAAAACGGGAAGAAATCACTGGGTATAGTTGTTTCTGAACAATTTTAGAAAGTTTTTGGCATAATTTTTTTTGAATAATTTTTTAAATATTTAATTAATTATTGCTTTAATATTCATTTTTATTATGTATTCTTCAATTAAAATATACACACGTGATTCGTCCACTTTATTTTCTATAATTTTTAATATGTTCCTGCAATTCGACATAACCTTCAACTTGCTCAACTATTCGCCGAGATTACAATGAACCCACAAATTTTAATTGTTTTTTGTTAAGTAATTAATAATAATTAATTTGTATACGCACATACAGCTCCTCTATTTACAGTACATAACAATTTTTTATTGATTATTGCTTTTCATATGAAACATGAATTCTTACATTTAATTTTTTTTTTGTAAGTTTTTGTCATGCGTATGCGCATAAATAAGCGAGGAAATAAATATACAAACAAATTTTTAACTTCCTGCTTAGCTGGTTCACAATAAACCAACAAAAACAAAAAAAAAAGAGAATCCATAAAAATTATAACAAAAAATAAACAATATTTTTATGTTTAGCTCTTAAAACCAAATTTTTGAATTATTTACACTTGCTTCATTCAGGGCTTAAACAAATCTTTATTTATTATATGCCAAAGCAAATAGCGTCTATCCGGTCAACGCACTTGTTATGTTACCGGCATTGATTTTTCGAACGCATAAATTCGTTGCGGTCATTTTCGAATGAACCTTACGATTCAAACGATTTATGTTTTGTAATTATTGCATCTGATATACATACATATGTATGTATATGAATAAATAAACGCGTCTTCAACTATAATTAAACACACAATTAAAAACAAGCAATATTTGAAGAAAAAAAAAATATTAACTTAATTATATAGAACTTAGCAATGCTTAGCAGCTGTAAACAACAACGCGTATGTAAATGCCATATTTATTAACAGTTTAACAATTAATTTTAATGCTTTAAGTAGCTAGTTAGTAAAAGTAAATATTTTTTTAATTTAATTTTATTTTTTTTATATTTTTTTTTATTACTTTTCGCATTTTATTTGCAACATTTGAGTTGCATATCCAGGCAGGCAGCCAGCCAGCCAGCCATACATGAATGTTGCGGCTCATATGTATATAGCTCTCAAACTTTTGCGCAGGCAATCAAACGGTTTTTATTTGCTTGCGCATGGCATGGCAGCGATGTCATAAAAAGGTTATGTATGTTTCTTTAGCATAACAAAATTGCGCCCCAACACTAAGTAAGCCATTTATAAATGGTAATAATAAGCTTATATAACACTAATTTACACCTCAAATAAGCATAGATAAACGTAAGTTATAAATATTTAAGTTTATTGGCGATATTTATGCAGCATTTTTGCGGCTTTTAATGCATCAGTGCATGCATACGCTCGTCAAACTTTTTTGTTTTTTTTTATTCATTTATTTTCAGCGTGTGTGTTAAGTAAATAAATACATTTTACTTAAACGATTTGTTATGTAAGCATTTATTGATATTTATTTCATTATTTCTTAATTTTATTTATTTATTTATTTTTCATTTTTGCCTTGCAAACAACTCAAACGTATTTGGTTTTTGCGCTAGGAATTTAGAGAATTGTTTTATTTCAATTATGTTATGCACATTAATCGGTATGTAAGCATGTGTATATTTTACAAATCTGGCGACTATGCATTACAGATTTGGACTTATATAGGCGGCGGTTGTACATACATAAAAAAATATATTTATGTCTGGAAAACTGGCGGCCCTATTTGGTGAAGTTATACACAGACATACATATATACATATGTACATTTACTTTTTGAATTTCCTGCTGCACGCTTCTATTTTAATGGTCTTACGCAAAGATACGTGACATAAAAACTCCAAAAAAAAAAGATGCAACTTTGATTGTGCAATAAGAGAAAAAAGCCGAGGGTATACGCATTTTAATTATTTATTGTACACACTCACTTCAATTAGTTTGCGGCACGCACTGAAAAATCACAAAAAAATCACAACAAATCGGCAATAACGAGTTATATCAACTCAATTTTGAAGTTTAGCGCGTAATTATGCGTTAAATTGCTATTTCCATTTCACATTTATAATTTATTTAACGCACAGCTGTTGGCTAGCGCAACCCAGCAAGAGTCGAACACATATCGATTAATCGGTGGTGAATAACTGGCATCTGTGTGCAAAATTCAATTGTGCAAATTACGTTTGTTTGCTTATCTGTAATATTACAATATTTTTAGTATATTTTAATACAATTATTGTGTGATTTAATAAATATTTAATTGCGCTGCAGCTTTAAAAGATATTTTAAACGAAAATGTTACCAGTGGACTGTCAAAATTAATTACAGATTTCCATATAATCAATTGCAACGCACTTGATTTATGACTAAATTTTAATAATTTAATTCTATTATGCATAAAGCCGCTGTTGTGTTCTCATTAGTCGTTTACTCAACTACTTTTATAAAAATTTACAATTTTTCTTTATTTATTAATTATATTAATTTTACTATTTAATACGCTTGTTTTCAATGATCTCGCACTACAACGTTGAACTTATTATTAGTTACATAGCATTAAAATTGATTAAAGATTATTAATGAAATTAGTAATTCAAATACAAACACGTGCAAAAAACTTATTTTGTGTGTATGTGTGTGTGTGTGTGTGTAAATATATGCTTTAAATATGAATGAATGTAAAGTTTCTTATGAATTACTGAGAATAAAAAACAAAATCATCGATTTAAAAAATGCTTTGTAATAATAATGAGTACTTTTATATACATACATACATACAACCATACATAAATGTGGCGTAAAAACAGCATGAATTAAATTTTAGCATTTTTATCCAATATTAGTGTGCAATTTAATATGAATTCATATCTATTTGTATATACATACATACAAATATATGTAGGGTATTTATTCATCAACAAAGAACAGCGTGTTGTAAACGCAGATTAATTAATATTAACTGCTAACCATTTGTAAAAAAAAAAGAATAACAAAATAATTGCTGTACTTGTTGAAAAATTTTGTTACTGGCATGTTGAACAATGAAAACTCTTTTTTTTTTTGAATTTGTTTTGTTCTATAGGGGTTTCCAATAAGATATTGATGATATGATTTCTTTAAAAAAGAAGCACACACTAATTGTTAAGGAAATGTTTTTTGTTTAATGTGAAGTACAAACGATGAAATTAACTTCTGCATATAAATCATTCATCCACGTGGCCACCACGACTTCTTTTGCAGGAGCGAACTCGATGAATTTAATATTTGACCACTTTTTCCACTAAGTCAAGTCGTCAAGTGTCACAGAATAGCACCTTCAATATTGACTTTTAAAGCTTGAAGAGCGTCTGGTTTATTGCTAAACGCCATTGACTTCAAATAACCCCCCACCAGAAGTCGACTAATGGTGTTAAATCACAACTTCTTAGAGGTCATTCAATGTCACAATTTCTTAAAATAATCGAATCGCCAAACGTTTCTCGCAATAATTCAGTTGTTGCACGTGCTGTGTGACATATAGCGCCGTCTTGTTGGAACCAGATGTTGTTAAGATCAACTCTTTTGTCCAATTGTGGTGATAAAAAGTTGGTTATCATCGATCTCCACCGCTCTCCATTGAGAGTAATGGTGCTACCGACACTTCTAAATCATATCATCCCTGTTGGAAAACCTTTTACAACAAATTTTTTGAATTTGACATTATTTTGTTTTAGTTAATTTTTGTTGTTGTATTTTATACAATTTATTTATTTTATTTTTATTTTATTTTTCTTATTTTATTTTGCTTTAATTTATTTTATTTTCTTTTATTTTACTTTTCTTATTTTACTTTAATTTAATTTTTATTTTATTTTATTTTATATAATTTTGTTTATTTTATTTAACTTTGGTTCATATTTTAATTTTTTTAGTTGAATTTTATTTTGTTTAATTTTTATATTTTGATTCTTTTGATTTTATTTTAATTATTTTATAATTATTTTATTTCAGTTTGTTTCACCTTTTTTATTTTTCTTTAGTTTAATTTAGTTTATTTAATTTATATTAATATATTTTGTTTTATTTTATTCTATTCTATTTTATCTTATTTTGTTTTTAGTTAGTTTAGTTAGTTAGTTAATTTAATTTATTTAAGTTTATTTGGATATTTAGCATAATTTGATTTAAATTATTATTTTTTTATTTAATTTAATTTTATTATTAAAAATATAAAATAAAAACATAAAAACAAATAAAAAAATATTTTATTTTATTTTTCATTTCATTATTTTTATTTTTTTATTTTTATTTTAGTTTATATTTTTTTTAAATTAATTTTTGAATCTTTTTTTTATATTTCATCTTTTATTAATTTTTTTATTTAATAGTTTATTTGATTTTTTTTGTTCATTTTTTTACTTCATTAAAATTTTTTACCCCATTCAGAATTTAAAAATTATTATTGTTAATTACTCATAATTTGCCACAGTCTACAATTGTTACAAACACATGCATATATACACATGTATATTACATATTTCTTACATTTCTTATTAAATTCATTATTCTAATGCTCATAATTTTTCGTTTTTTAATAATATTACGATTAATAAGTAATCAGTTAATTATTGCAAAATCCTAGGAAATCTTCGCTGCTTAGTACTAAGTAGCGCAGGCAGAACTCAACTATGTAGATCAATAATAAAGTTAATTTGTGTTATGAATTAATTGGAAATGCTTTTAGAAACATGTAATTAGTTACATATATGTTATATATACTATGCATGTGTATGTGTGTGTATGCATGCATGACAGCGGCAAAACAGCCATATCATTAACATGCACAGATGGTAGTCTAACAGTAACTGAAAGTGTGAACACGTGGTAATTAATGATGTAATGTAATGTGAATGTATGTATGTTTGCGTGGTGGTTGTGCGCAGAAATGCTAGCGACATACTACTTAACAGGTGTAGAGGTAGAGGTCTAGTAGAGTGACAAACATATGTACATACTCGTACATATACTCGTACATATAATTAATTAGCAAGTTTGTAAAGAGTTCTGATAGCCATAGCTGGCAGCAATAGCTATTGCATTTCTTTGCTATATGAATGTGCACTTAACATTCTTTGCAGCAGTTTCTTCTTATATATGTACATACATACACACATATAATTTTTTTTAAATTTATTAATAAGCATTACATGTGCTAGACAATTTAAATTGGTACGCCTTCATTATGTTTTTTTTTTTTTTGCTACTTAAAATCCTATGCATACAATGCACACACACATCTACATACATATGTAAATATGTTAAACATAAAACTCAAGGTTGATTGATGTAGTGACAGATAATCAGTTAAAAAAAGTGACAATAAAACACATATGTACATACATATATATAAGTAAGTATGTACATACATATGTATAAATGAAATAATTTTAGCGGATATTATTATAATTCAAGAGAACAGCAAATTATAAATTATTTGCTATTTGCATATATACATATGTATGTACATATCACTAGCAACAAATTCTATTTTTTTTTTTGAATCATTAATTTTCATATCCGTACACATTTTCTCACTTACTTTATTGCTTCAATGACTTGCAAATAAATAAATGAAAAAAATATATCGATTACTCTATAATCGAAAGTAATCGCCAAATAGTGCCGCTAACTTTGCTAATCAACAACACTTTCACTGACAACAAATAAATCAACGCTCACCACTGCATGCATAATGCATAACGGCGCGTGCAAGCTCGTATGTGTGAATTGTAAGGCGCCACTGCCACTGCCTATTGAAATGTCACTTTAAATATGTAATTATGAGCCGCCGAATTTAGTCATTTCAATTAGCGCACTTTTTTTTCGGTGCATTGCAAAATTGTTTGAATTTTTGTTAAAAAAAAAAAAACATTTACAGTGGCGGCATGGCGGCATCGCTTTGTGGCGCCAGTAAAAGTGAAGTGTTGTTGTGCATAAGCATTGCGGAAGAGATTTTTGTGTACACATTTTGTGTTTTACTTTTTATTTTTTATATTTTATATTTTTTATTTTTTATTTCTATTTTTTATTTATATATTTTTCCCCTTTAATCGTGCATTTTGTGTTGGCTTTAATTAAGTGTGTAAATTTTATAAATTTTATTTTAATACATACTTCAGTTAAATGCGGCAAATAATTATTAAGTAATTTCAGACAATTATTATTTGAATACAATTTTACAATTTTTATTGGCGGTGAAAAATTAGTTTGGACTTTTGCGTCAATTTCATGTGTAATTTTTGTATTGTTTCTGTGTTATTATTAATTTTTTTTCTATTTCAAAAAGAGAAATCAATAGTTTATTGTAAAGTGCCGACACGCACATCAAAGTTTGCATACTTTAATATTACTAAAAAAATATGTATGTACATATGTAATGGGTGATCCATTAGGAGGTTCCTTACTTTTTAGAGAAAAAAAAACACAGAAAATGAAAATTTAATATGGAATGTTTAGCATCATTCGAAAGCACATTCTTTGGCATTTTTTTTTTTTTTGAAGATTATCTTTTTCAAATGTTGGCCGCGGCTACGTCTCAGATGGTCCATCATCCGTTGAGTCCAATTTGCGATGACTCGTTCGAACATTTCGACTGGTAACTGGCGTATGACACGCGTGGTGTTTTGCTACAAAGCCCTCCAATCGAAGCGGGATTGTCCGCATAGACTTTAGACTTTACATATCAGCACAGGAAAAAGTCTAACGGTGTGATATCACACGATCTTGGTGGCCAATTGACAGGCCCAAAACGTGAAATTATCTGCTCACCGAAGTGTTATCTCAATAAATCCATTGATTGATGCTTTGGGATGTGGGAAGTGGCACCGTCTTGTTGAAACCCCAAATATCGCGGAGATCACGAGCTTCAATTTCAGGCCATAAATAGTCGGTTATCAAGGCGCGATAACGGTCTCCGGTCGGTGACGGTTACGTTCTCACCGGCATCATTTTTAAAGAATTATGGACCGATGATTCCCCCGGCCCACAAACCACAAAAAATCGTTGTTTTTTCTAGACGATATGACAGGTCTTGAATCATTTTCAGGTTGCTCTTCGTCCCAAATGCGGCAATTTTGCTGGTTTACACATTCATTGAGCCAGAAATGGGGCTCATCGCTAAACAAAATTTGGCTCGAAAACGTCAGATCTTCTTGGAACTTTTCAAGAGCCCATAGAGCGAAGCGATGTTGCCTGGGAAGGTTGAGCGGCTTCACTTCTTGCAGAAGCTATATTTTGTACGCTTACAATTTAAGATCTCGACGTCAAATGCACCAAGTCGTGCCATACGTCAGTTCGAGTTTCTGCGAATGGCGGTCTTCCTGTGCACTCTCAGTTACGGTCGCTATATTTTCTTCACTGCGTGCTGGACGTGGTCTATTCATCGAATATTATCCAATAATGAACGGCTGGGTCTCAAGATGGGTGATGGTGTTGCGAATAGTACGCTCAGTAGGCCGACTATTATGACCATAAGTTGAGGTGAAGCGCGCGAAACACATTCTTCATTCACAGAGCGTGAATTTTCGTAATAAAGTTGAATAATTTGTAAACGTTGTTCAGGCGTCAGGCGTAAGTCTTTGCATGTTGAGAAATGCCAAACAATACTGAACAAAAAAAAAACATGACAGCTTGACACGACTCACACGTGGTCTGTCAAAAAAAAGGCTATTGAAAAAACTACCTCTACTTGGTTCACCCTTTACATACATACATACAAACTCAAAAGCATGCAAGCAAAAAGTAGCCGACAGCTAGCTAAGGGGTCAGTTCGTCAGTTCTTAAACAACTTGGACGTTAATCAAGCGTTAAAGCATGACTTACGTCAAATACAAACAATTGTAGGTTATGTAAATAAAGCGCTGCGATATACAATGACACAGAAAGAAAAAAGAGCACATTTTAGTGGCGCGTGGTGCCAAAAACGCAGTTAATAAATGCATAAAAACGTAGTAGAAAAAAAATTGAAAAAATAAATGCAAAAAGTTGCAAGCAAACAAATTTAAACATAAAAATTAATTTAATAAAAATATATAAACACAAACCGCTTGGTTATCCAACAACAACAGCAAATGCATATATGTAAATAAACATAAATTAAATGAGAAAAAAATCGCATATTAATGAAATGCACTGCTGCACTAGAGAATTTGCTGCACACTTTTTTTTTTTGAATTATGCACTAGCGACAAATGCAAATGAAGTGTTATAAGTGAAAAAAAAAAACGCTGCATTGAAACCACATTTATCGTCTTTAGCTATTTTGTATCACTGCCAGGCGTTACACCTTAAATGCATTTTGCAAAAATTGCATTTTTAATTTAAAAATTCCACAGCCAAACGCTTTAGAATTTTCAATTAATTTAGTTAAAACATAGTTAATGCAGTTTAAGAAGTCGCCAAGAAGCCTTGTGCCCTTTTTTTTATATAAATTTTAACCTCACACAACTGTCTCAAGCGCATCACAGCTGGAATTTTTTTTTTTTTTTTTGGGTTATTATTGCTAAATTCATACAATTGCCAAGTTGTATACAAAGCAATGCATACATAATTTTTTTTAAATTTTTTTTATACAAAAACAAATTTTATATGCTCCGATTAGCTAACAATTGCGCATCGGACACAGCACATTCCGCACAGGCATACATTGCCTTGCCAAATGTCATACAGCACAAGCATCGACTTTCACGTTTATCGATAATTATTACACGTTTTTTTCTTTGTTTGTTAAACACTTTTAAGATGAAAATCAATATTTTCTACATTCTATTAATACAAAAATGCACATTTTAGATTTTAAAAAAATAAATATATTTATATAACAATTTTTGTATGTAATATGTGTATATGTATAAATGCAAATTATATAATTTAACTATTTATAAAGCATATTGGCATAAGTACATCTGGCACACTGCACAGCAGCTGCGATTTGCAATTCCGGTGACTGTTGCCGCGCATGAAATTATTTTTTTAGTTTATTTTTTTTTCTTAAATTTTTACTTGTCATTTCCCACCTGTTGCCATAAATCAAATAACTGCATAAATAAGAATAAGAGCTTTCTGTACCGCCTAGCAGTTGAAAAATGCGCGCGCTTGCGCTGTTAAATATTTTCTTTTTTAAGTTTTTATTGTTTATACACACACACACACAGAGTAGTACATATAAAGTTGTCGTAACTAAAAAAGTATTTAAATTATATTTTATATGCATACATACATACATACATACATACATACGAGCATGTAGGTACACTCGTCAGTTAGCTGTTTTTATGGCTATTAATTGATTTTTACCTAGAATTTACACAACGTTCAGTTGCTATACTATATATATATATATATATATACATATATATGTCTGTAAGCAAGTATTTTATATTTACATATGTTTCCAAGCAACGTTGTTGCAATGCACACTAGAATGAAGCAGGGATTAACCAGTTAACCTTGGCAGCGATTGCACTTGCACTAAGTTTACTACGTAGATATGTATTTAGTAAGTTCAAGTCTTTACATACAAATATACAAATTTACATATGCATATGTGCATGCTATAAACTACAATATTTAATTTGCCATTAAATAGCATTCAATTATGCATAGTTAGTGAATTAGGTGAGAGAGAAAATTATTATTATTCAAAAATTGTGTCATTTTCCAAAAAAAAAAAAAACAACAACAAAAAATTGTTTAAAATATCTCGTAAACATTAGTTGTCCCCACGTGTCGCATGCAATTTGTCACTAGTATGCATTTCATCTCATCATCATTTACCCCATTTTAATTGTGTACTAATTTGCTGCCAATTTATCGATAGATATACATATGTACATATGTATGTATATACTTAGCTAATTGGTGTTTTAACACTTCACTGTGCCCTTAACACGTTGCTAACCCTGTTTTTTCTTATAACTTTCAAATGCATATGTATGAGTTGCTCTGCTTTGAATTTCATCATTTTTGATTATCACCTTCGGTTAACTGAATTGCTTTGGCGTTGCCAACTATGCATTTATGTCTACACTTCACTGCTCACTATCTGCTAAACGGGAATGAAGTGTTTATCGATTATCGATAAATATCAAGAGAAACAAGCAATTCTAAGCAAATTTCACATGGAAAGTGCAATATTAATAAAAATTAAATAAGAAAAAAATTAATAATGCAAAAGTGCTACAAAAAATTTTCTTTGCTTTACGGGCGCTGTTTTCCTGTGCTGCAGATGTGTGCATTGCAATCGAGAGTAACTAAGAAGCAGCAAAAAAGCATAAAGTTAATAAATATTTTTTATGCCCAATGGCATAATTAATTTTTTTTTTTTACAATTTTTCAGCATTTCTGCATTTGTTAATCGTTTGTAGGCTGGCCAAAGAGGCTGTGAAATGTATCTGTCCACGCAGAATACACACCTTTACCGGTTTTTAAGTAATAAAAATACCGAAAATATAAATACTTGTTGCCATGTTGTCGCATTTGACGATATATTTACAAAGAAAAAGTACTTTTTTTCCAGTGAAATTACATGACTGTAAACGGTGATTTTTATGTGCGTGAAAAAAAAAACATTACAAACACATAAACTTTTTGTTTATAATTAAACTTCATGTGAGAAGAGCTGCAATGAGTTAATGTTAATTAAAACTTAAATTTAAGTGCGGCAAGTGCTTGAACGCAACGATATTTGTGCACTAACGCAGCAAATAACCGGTTTCACGGTTAATTTATGTATTACGGTTTTGCTTAATGCTTCCACCACATTTGCATGACTGTACAAGTACTTAAAATGCATGTTTCTGTGTTTATTTTTAATTTTTTTTTTGTTTTTTTTTTTTTTGTTAGAGCGCAGTATTAAAAAAAGATGCTACATTAAATAAATTTGCCTTCAACAGCTGATCAATGAATTTTTCATTGTATCAGCTGATTATAAATGACTAGATTTGCATGATTCTCGCTTTTAGCCTACGCAATTCGGTTGCGTAAGGAGTTGACATGCTTGTTTTGCGATAAATTATACTTCCGCACTTCGTTGTCTTCAGAACAAGTTTTAATACATATTTTTTATATTTTTTTTTCCATTTTTTACTACATAAATACGCATTTCTTTCCACTCGCATTCAGTTTTCAAAAGTTCATTAACTTCTAATCGATATTTCAATCACATTGCGTACTCTGTGCCCTTATGTATTTAATCTTCTTTTTCCCGAAACAGCTGCGGCTTAATTTTAATTAATATGTATAATTTATCAAAGGAATGCAATGACAAAGTGCACTTATGTAATAGCTTAGTTATTGTCGCTATGCATTAATCGATATGTCACTCATGTGGACAATAGTGGTTATCTGTCATTGAAAAATGTCATTGAGAATGCATGCCTACTACTTACTACAGCTGTAGAAAAGTAGTTGTTTTTTTTAATGCAGTTAAATGTATGTGGCTAAAGATGAGCATACATACATATATTTTTAAGTAATAAAATTAACAATTTTAAATAAAATAATAAATTTTGCAGAAAATTAAATTTTTTTTTAATTTTTAATTTTTTCATTTTAATATTATTATTATTATTATTATTTTTTGTATAACATGTACTTACTGATTTTGCATTATATCAAGCGTTTATTAATGGATTTTCTCTCCTCCACCATCATAAAGTCATCAACAAAACCTCAAACCATTACACTCACGCAAATGGGTAAATACCAATTGCATTATTACCTTAATGCTTCATGCATGGAAATTCCCACTATATATATATTTACATACACATATAAGTAAGGAATTAATTTTTGCACTCATTTTTCCACTTATACGCAGCAGCATGTGCGCCGGCAGCGCCATTTAAGCCGGTTTTAATGCGCGCGCTTCTTTAGCAACCACTTTTGCTCTCGATCACTACTAAAGGGGATGCCCCCAGACAGACGTAGCATCTATGTAGTTATGGTGTTTCTTGAAGTGTTTAAAGCTAAAATAACAACTTCTTTTTGCAACGTTTTTTTTTTTTGCACGCTGCAGAATATTCGCGTTCACACAAGCACGTGATTAATACGTGCAGCAATCTGAAAATGGTGAATCATGCAACCATGCAACCAATCAACCGTGTGTGTCTGCTACAATTTCAAGGTTTTTTTTGTTTATTTTTATTTTTCAGTTAACACTATTTATCATTGCAAATGGATAACCGGTTCTGTGCAACAATTGCACAAAAAATTTGAAATTTTTGCAACAGACAAAGTCAATGACAAACTAGTTGTACATTTGAAGTGTCACACATTCTTGCATTCTTGTGGTGGGGGTTTAATGTGACGTAAAAAACCTTGGGGGCAAAAGTGTGGTTAATTATGGAGGTTCGAAATTTTAATGGCAGACCGAAAATAACTACTGCAGTTATACATACATATATTATATTATTCTTATTATTTTTTTTTTTTTTTTTTTACTTAACAAACGAAATTTTTTAATACACACATAAAAATATTTGGAAATTGGCGTAATAAAATCTTTATTTTTTTCATAATCCTTTCATTTACAGAATTTTAATTTCTCAGTTAAACTTCCCCAAAATGACTCACAACAGCCGCTCACTTCAACTGTCAACCTACATATTTGCATATGCTTTATTTTCAATTATTTTTATGTATATAATTTTTTTCCCCTTTATAAATGTTTGTATTCAACACCTATCACAATAATCCGACTCATTCATTTGCCTAGTCATCACATTCAACTGTGAAAGTATAGCAGCTACGCTACACTACTTAGCAGCCGCATCAGATTGTTAACTACCTAATAAATGTGCTCTAACTCGCTAATTACATGCATTTATTTTTTGTTTTTTTTTCTTTTTACTTTATTGTATTTATACACATTTCATTTATACACATTTATGCCGCACAAATTGCCCTTAAATTACTACCGACCACAGAAAGCGGTAAACACATGAAATCGATAACACAAATCGATATGCAAATGGTGGCAATTGTCATATGTAAACAAACATAAAGCATACACGCAGGCATGGATTTTAATGATTTTAATTAAATTAAGAATTTCTATTGCCATTTACTAAAATTGGAATAATTTCAGGCAGCTCTTGTGTGGAAAAAAATGTTTTTATTTATTTATATATAAATAAATGTGTTATTCCAGCGACTCTATTGTATGTTAAGGCATAATGGCCCGCCTGTGCAAGCTATACAAACCTAACCTAGTATGTGTGATGCATGTCAACCACATGATGTGTGGGGAAAATGTTATTGCAATTAATGAAACCACAGAATGGCCATAAAAAATTATTATTTTTTTTATTTGTTCACTTTTTTCGTATATACACAATCACATTAAATCGATTCTGCTGTCGCTATACTTATTTTAATTTTTTATTATTCCTTTTTTTTTTCTTTTTTTTTTGTTCTGCATTGAGCTCCGCTTTGCTGTCAAATTTCGATTGATGTGCGCATACATACATATCTGCTATTGCTTGAAATTATAGCAATTTGCGTATGCTTATTCATTCATTAAGTGCTTTAATAAATTATTGTGTTCGTATACAAAATTATGTTAAATGAAAGGCGAACGCGCATTTACAAAATGTTTCACTTTTGTTCATTTACTTATGTATGTGTGTATTTAATGTATTTTTTTTCGTATTTTTTGCCATATCAATTCTTTTGTTGCGATTATCTGCAGGTGATTGTGATTTGCTTTTATTTTCTTTTCCTTTTTTTTGGAGTTCTGTTGCTTCCTATTAGACACATAAATGTTTCTATGTACATACGTATAAATGTATGTATATATATTCCTTTGTGTGCTGAACCTTCAAATTGGTTTTTGAACTCAAACATTGTTTTACATTTGAAATCCATTAGCCGGCATATCCGCTTAAACAAAAAATAACTATTTATATGAGAAAAAAAGACATAAATATCAAACATAAATGCTTGTGTATATATTAAAAATGCAAAAAAAAAATGCAAAAAAAAAAAACAAACAAACAATGCTTCTCAAAAACTTCTCTCTCACACGTCTGCTTGTTGTTAAGGTGTTGCTTTGATATTGTCATACTTACATAAATTCTAACAAGTTTGGCGAATTCTCTTGTAAGCACATGTAACTAATTTGACTAATCATTTGCAGACACGAAATGCTAAAGGGTTGCCAAACTACATAGAATATTGGTTTTTACCAAAAAATGCGGCAATTCTTTTCAAAGAAAAAATAGATTTTCATAGTTTTTCATGCTTTTTATGCATTCAATTTTCCCATACTTTTTTAAAGAAAAAAAAAGAAAAAGAAAATTCAAATTTAATGCGGAATGTTTATTATCATTCGAAAGAACATTCTTTGGTATTTATATTTTTTGAAGGTTATCTCTTTCATATGTTGGCGGCTACATCTCAGATGGTTTATCCGTTGAGTCCAATTTTCGTTGACTCGCTCAAGCATTTCGACTAGTAACTGGCGCTTGACACGTATGATGTTTTGCTGCAAGGCCTGAATCGAAGCGGCATTGTCTGCATAGACTTTAGACTTTACATACCACCCACAGGAAAAACGGTCTAACGGTGTGATATCACATGATCTTGGTGGCCAATCGACCGGCACAAAACGTGAAATTATCTGCTCACCGAAGTGTTCTCTCAATAAATCCATTAATTGATGCGATGTGTGGGAAGTGGCGCCGTCTTGCTGAAACTCCAAATGCCGCGGAGATCACGAGCTTCCATTTCAGGCATCAAATAGTCGGTTAACATGGCGCAATAACGGTCGCCAATGACGGTTATGAACCGATGATTCCGCCGGCCCACAAACCACACCAAACCTTTGTTTTTTCTGGATGAAATGGTACATCTTGAATATCTTCAGGTTGCTCTTCGTCCCAAACGCGGCATGTTTGCTTGTTTACATACCCATTGAGCCAGAAATGGGCCTCATCGCTGAACAAAATTTGGCTCGAAAATGTCAGATCTTCTTGGAAATTTTCAAGAGCCCCCATAGAGTAAAGCGATGTCGCTTGGGAAGGTCGAACGGCTTCAGTTCGTGCACAAACTTCTGTATTTTGTACGATTTTAATTTAAGATATCGACGTAAAATGCGCCAAGTCGTTCCATACGTCAGTCCGAGTTGATGCGAACGACGCCGACTCGACTCTCTACGGTCTTCGTGTACACTTTCAGCTACGGCATGTATATATTTTCTTCACTGCGTGCTGGACATGCTCTATTAGTACACTCAGTAGGCCGATTATGTTGACCATAAGTTGAGCGAAGTGGAGCTCAAAAACTCTCAAAATGAACCCTGTTTACTTAATTGAATGATATTTTGAGACTGCTAATGATCACCCAGCCATTTTGAATGTCTAGTAAGAGCACGTTCAACTGTGATCACCGATGGACACGCTCCAAACGTTTCCGCCTGGCGTCGATATCAATGCGATTTATCTGGAAAATGTTTTAGCTATTGCTTTGGAACCTTGTGTGTAGGAAGAGCAAGGTGAAGACAAAAATAAAATCAGCCAATATGGATATGTTGAAGAAAGTCGTTGTGCGAGAAGGGCATAAACTATGAGAAGATCATATTTGTGAAGCCATAACCTCATTTTTTATTCGTTGGCAGACTATAGTCAAGGCAAGAGATAACCAAATCGAGTGAAAGCAGGCTGAAATTTAGATTATTTTTACATTTAATGTAATTTGGTGCGAAAAAATAGTAGTTCCCTGTATAATAAAATCTTAATATTTTGATTAATGAATTTATTAATAATATAAAAGTTTTTTCTTTACTAAAAGTTTACAGAGCATGCAAAGAACTGCAATTTTTTATTTATTTAAAAAAAAATTTTTTTTTATGAACAAGTATATACTTTAAACATTTATTGCCACCTTATATGTACTGATGTATGTACGCCAGAATAATTAAGAATAATTATCACAGCATCACATGAATAAATACTTTCGATTGCTATAAATGGCGCGGCTTACATCCTATTTGCTATACAGAGACACAGAGAAAAAAAAATGTCAATTTCCTTTTTGCCTTTCAAATGCCAGTCACGCTTTTCGACTAGAACTATATCTACAAACCATAGATAGAATCGCAAAAAAAATATTTGCAAAAAAAAAATGAACAATTCGAACAATTAAAACATTACGATACGAGCGAAATGAGTGCAAATATTAGAAATATTTACTGAAAAAGACACTCCAACAAACAAACAACAACAAAAAAGGAATAAGTAAATGAAACAGATGACAAAAGCTCGATGCAAACCCACAATCGTGCCGATATCTATAAATCATTGTCAAGTGCATAAGCAAATATAGACCCTGTAGGAAAAGCAATGCATGAGTGAAAATATACCTCACAAATAATTGACTACTTTTAAATAATAAATTGGATTGCGAGCATAAAAGGTGATATTTTAAATAAAAATAAATAATATTTATACATAAACTAGCTGATTAGAGTTGAAGGAGTACACTATTTTTTATAGAAAAATGGTCAACAAATCTCTAAAAAGCATAAAAAATGGATTCCTATATGTAGTGATCCAAGTAGATGTTTCAGAAACCTTTTTTCACAGATCACATGTGAGTCGTGTCAAGCTGTCATGCCATTTTTGTTCAGTATTGTTTGGCATTTCTCAACATGGAAAAACTTACGTCTGAACAACATTTACAAATCATTCAATTTTATTATGAAAATTCACATTCTTATGTAAAGAATGTGTTTCGCGCGCTTCGCCACAACTTATGGTCAACGTAAACGGCCTACTGAGCTTACTATCCGTAACACCATCACCCATCTTGAGACCCAGCATTCCATATAGTATAATATTCGACCGAATAGACCATGTTCAGTACGCAGTGCAGAAAATATAGCGACGGTCGTAGCTGAGAGTGTGCAGAAGACCGTGGAGAGTCGTTTCGGTGACGTTCGCAGCAACTCGGACTGACGTATGGAACGACTTGGCGCATTTTACGTCGAGATCTTAAATTGAAAGCACACAAAATACAGCTTGTGCAAGAACTGAAGCCACTCTACCTTCCTCCCAAGCAATATTGCTTCGCTCTATGAGCTCTTGAAAAAATCCAAGAAGTTCCGACGTTTTCGAGCCAAATTTTGTTCAGCGATGAGCCCCATTTCTGGCTCAATGTGTATGTAAACAAGCAAATTGCCATATTTCGGACGAAGAGCAACCTGAAGAGATTCAAGAGCTGTCATTTCATCAAGAAAAAACGACGGTTTGGTGTGGTTTGTGAGCCAGTGGAACCATCGGTGCATATTTCTTCAAAAATGATGCCGGTGAGAACGTAACCGTCAATGGCGACCGTTATCGCACCATGATAACCGACTATTTGGTGCCTGAAATTGAAGCTCGTGATCTCCGCGGCATTTGGGGTTTCAACAAGATGGCGCCACGTCCCACACATCGCATCAATCAATGGATTTATTGAGAATACACTTCGGTGAGCAGATAATTTCACGTTTTGTGCCGGTCGATTGGCCAACAAGATCGTGTGATATCACACCCTTTAGACTTTTCCTGTGGTGATACGTAAAGTCTAAAGCTACGATTCAGACCACAGGAGCAAAACATCACGCGTGTCATGCGCCAGTTACAAGTCTAAATGCTCGAACGAGTCATCGAAAATTAGACTCAACGGATGATGGACCATCTGAGACGTAGCCGCGGCCAACATTTGAAAGAGAGAATTTTCAAAAAAAATAAATACCAAAGAATGCTCTTTCGAATGATGATGAGCATTTCCCATTAAATTTGAATTTTATGTTTTTTGTTTTTCTTTAACAAAAGTAGGGAACCTCGAAATGGATCACCCTTTAGTTTATTTAACTCTTAAACTTTATAAAGCCGCCCATAAGCGTGGCGGCATTTATATATCATTTAACGTGACTACTTTTTTGTTTTTGCTTCTTTTGAAATAACTAATAATAAATTGCTATTTCGGAATTGTAACACAATTGATATGTTAAAAAGTGTAGACAACTCATGGAGTCTGTTTTCTGTGCATATTTTGCACTTTTTATTGACATTGAATATCAATTTGCCTAAGTGTATGACATGAAAGCGGGAAATAAATACTCGCATTATGAATTAATACAATAAAAATTCATAAAAACAAGTAACTCATGAAAAATAAATTGTAATACTTTGACTCATTCATAAATTGACCTTATTTTAACTAGCGATCGGTGTAGATTGAAATGTGAAACCTACCAAATTAAGCTAAACTAACCAGTTAATGAATATTCCACCCTTGCAATTTTTTAATTATACCACTTCTGAATTATTGATAATTATGCCACTTCTGAATTATTGATAATTATGCCACTTCTGAATTAAGAAAATATTTATATTTATTTTTTAATACTAGTTTTTGAAATTATCCTATAAAAATTTTGCTTAACTCTACCAAAACGAACCTAACCTATAAAATTATGAATATTTCACTACCAATTTTTTATTATTCCTCTTCTGAATTATTGATAATTATGCCACTTCTGAATTAAAAAAGTATTTGTATTTATTTTTTAATACTAAATTTTGAAATTATCCTATAAAAATTTTGCTTAACTCTACCAAAACGAACCTAACCTATAAAATTATGAATATTTCACTACCAATTTTTTATTATTCCACTTCTGAATTATATGATACTTATTCCACTACCGAGTTTTAATTAATTTTTAGTATTTTAATTTCTCTTTAAATACCATTAAAATGTTTTGAAATTATCTTATCAGCATTTTGCTTGTTTTCACATTCCTTTCAGCACACATTCAAGTCACAAAATGGTTCCGATAGTCAAGAAAGTTAGCAGTTTTTACAACGTCTATGTTCTTGGCGTTCTCACTGTTGGCTATATACTCGGTGAATTGGGACATTACCTGATCGGCGTAACTTCCAAACAGACTGCCATTGAGTTGGATTATGGTGATAAGGCTTGCCAGCAAAATAATACCAGATTCACACGTCACGAGTTGCCAAAGCAATGTGCGCTGGTGAAAGAAGAGGATAGGTCGGTATTTACTTTAAATTGAATATTTTAGTTTGAGTTCATAAAAATTTTCTTTTTATTTTCTACTTACAGTTGTCTTGCTTTGACACACAATGAAACGACGTACTGTGAATGGAATTATAATGGTCTGGGCATTGATTATCAAATACTTGCTGGTCCCACCTTCATCTTGGTTTTCACAATTGCTGGTGTTTTTATGGGTTTCGCTGCCGATAAATATAACCGTGTTAAAATGTTAACTGCATGCACATTGATTTTTGCTGTTGCTATAATATTGCAAGGTACCGTTAGCGCTTACTGGCAGCTGTTGCTGTTGCGTATGGTCATGGCGTTGGGGTAAGTGTTTGGTATTCTCTTCAATAATAGTAATTATTTTATTAATTTACGTATTTCTTCCCCCTGCCAACAGTGAATCTGGCTGCAATCCTTTGGCCACTGGCATTATGTCCGATATTTTCCCCGAAAATAAGCGTGCACTTGTTATGGCCATTTTCAATTGGGGCATCTATGGCGGTTACGGTATTGCTTTTCCCGTCGGCCGTTATATTACCAAATCGAATTTCTTCAATCTCGGCTGGCGTATGTGTTATCTGGGCACTGGTGTTTTGGCTGTATTGCTGGCGGCGCTCACAGGCGCCACACTCAAGGAGCCGGAACGTAAGGCAATCGGCGAGGCAGATCGCACCAAGGATGGCAAAAAGATGGGTTTGTGGAAGGTTTTGGCTAATCCAGCCATGATTATGTTGATGATTGCTGCCTCCATACGTCACTCGGGCGGCATGACTTTCGCTTACAATGCTGATCTATACTACAATACATATTTCCCGGATGTTGATCTCGGTTGGTGGTTGTTTGCCGTGACCATTGGTATTGGTAGTGTGGGTGTAGTGGTTGGTGGTGTTGTTTCTGATAAAATTGTCGCCAAAATGGGTATAAGATCACGCGCCTTGGTATTGGCTGTGAGTCAATTGATTGCTACTTTGCCAGCATTCGGTTCGGTATACTATGAACCGTTATGGGCTATGATCACCTTGGGTTGCAGTTACTTCTTCGCTGAGATGTGGTTCGGTATTGTTTTTGCGATCGTTGTGGAAATTGTACCGTTGCAAGTGCGCTCCTCAACAATTGGCGTATTTCTGTTCGTCATGAACAATGTTGGTGGTAATTTGCCAATTCTATTGGATCCAATAGCGAAAATGATCGGTTTCCGTGAGGCGTTTATGATCTTTTATGCTGGTTTCTATGGCATAAGTAAGTTCGAATTGTGGGAAAATTGTTTATCCATGTTTTATATATATATTTCTTCTGTTTTTTTTTACTCCCTTAGGTTCCGTACTCTTCCTCATCACCTGCTTCTTGCTGGAAGGCAAACCAAAGGATAATGATTCCGCAACAGCGGTGGGCGAACAAAAGATCGATGGTCTGGAGGCGCACACACGTCAAATGCGTGGTCATGATAACTCGGTTTTCTCCGTGGACGAAGTACTGCCACACAATGGACGTCCAGCGGTAATTCCACAACATTTGCAGCTGTCGAGTAATGGTCAAGACAAATATACGCCCGCTACGCGTGAGAGCAGCAGACTGTAAGGCATGTTCTACAAGTATAAACCCAACGACACAGGAAACTATTTGGATAATAAATTTGCGAGTTTTTCGAAATCTTTATGTACCTCATGCGCAGTTAAATTTTTTTTTTTTTTTGGAAAATCGTGAAAAAGAAGAAACAAACAGTTGTTTAAGATTGTTGTTAAATAGTTTAGTTTGTTAAGTTTTTTGTCATTTTTTTGTAACTGTAAAACATTCAACGTTATTATTAAAGTTTAACAGTTGCTCGCGGTAGGCTTTGTGAGCTCCGTCGAGCAATTGTCAAATTTATACTTGATAAAGTTATTAATTAGATTAGTAGTTAATAGACGTTAATGTTATTGCTTTTTGTAGTAGTTTTATATACATATGTACATACATATGTACATAAATGTGCGTACTTATTATATAGATGCAAACTTTTACACCAATGAAATTAATAGTGAAATTAATTGCGAAAAGTATTTTGTACAAATAAATCTTGTACTTAAAGTAGTTTTATAAACAATTTAACCAAAATATATTGTGTTTTCTTTGAATATACATATGTAAAGGGTGTTTTTTATAGAGGTATGGAACTTTAAGTTGCAATAAAACAACGATGGATTATTCGATTGACATGAATTTAATTTATCCGAAAGATAATCTTGTGGCATTACATTTTAAATATGATTTCTGGCATATGACCGCCACGGCTGGCGCGAATGTAGTCCAATCTGGACGTCAAATTTTCGATGACTTTTTTGAAAAAGTACGGACAATGATTCCACCAGCCCATAAACCGCACCAAACAGTCAGTTTTTCTGGATGTAACGGTGTTTCAACATACACTTGAGGATTACCTTCACTCCAAATGCGGCAGTTTTGTCGTTTGGGCCCATTCGACGAATCTACGCCTTACGTGAGTCTATTCATGATGAATTGCCAAACCAAACTGAGAATAAATCACTTGACAGCTGTTAAATCGGTCGCCATATTGAAAAGTAATGCCAACTTAAAGTTCTATACCTCTATAAAAACACCCTATACATACGGCAGCGATTATAGCCGAGACAATTGCGCTCCCGTTGTCCGCCCTTATCGCGGTTCGGTACCAACCGATAGGTACTGCATCGAACATTTTCAAAGTTGGAAGTTTTTTTATCCATCCGGAGGATATTAACTATGCACGAGCAGTTGCTTCCCCTTATTTTGGTGTTCTATATTGATCTCGTCATACATATATTCCATATAGCTTACCGTTTCACCACCTGGGGTATTAATCGTCCCTGTACGCAAAGAACTATAATTTTTTTCATAAAACGCTCCTCCCGAAAACTCGTTTTTGTTGTTGTTTGTTGTTGTTGTGTTTGTTGTTGTTGTTGTTGTTGTTGTTGTTGTTGTTGAAACAGCAGAAAAATTCCCCAAGTTGTGCTTCTGGGAATACTGCGGGAGTGACAGTCCATGGCTGGATAAAAAAACCCGTGTCGTTCCGGTATAAAGACCCGACTGTCGCGCGAGAACTATTGGATTTTAGTTGCCTCTTACGACAGGCATGCCTTATCGCGGGTAAATTCTTGAACCGCTAACCCGCAGGGGAAATTGGAAATTGTCATAGTCCACGCTTTTGCACCATACAGCTGGAGGAGTCTTGGTCCAAAGTAGCACCAATTGTCAGTAGTGATTTCAACCCCGTTCGATATGATTTCTTGTTCAGTTTGGAGCAGTACTAAGTTGGAGCAGAAACTTTCATTAACTCGCTGCTTCTTAACAGGCCTTTCGAGCATTTCTTTTGACGGATAAGTTTTCGTACTCTCGCATCGGAAATCAAGAGCTTTTCTGACGGCAACTTGATGGATTATCTTATAACGGTATCTGGTACTATTTACAATCATATTTCGTACGCCCATTGTTGTTGTTGTTGTAACCGCAGGAAATTCCACAAATTGGGCTTTTGGGGAATATTGTGGGAGTGACAGTCCTTCATCGCACTGGATAAAAATCCGGGTCGTTCCGGTATAAAGACCTGACTGTCGCGGGAACTATTGGATTTTAGTTCGCCTCTTACGACAGGCATGACTTACCGCTGGTAAATTCTTGAGCCCCTAACCCGCAACGGGCTCGTACGCCCATTCATGGATGCTTCTTCATGCAAGCTCACGCCAGGTATTTTTACTCACATCATCCTTGTTTCTGTGTGGAGTAGGCGCAAATCAGCGATGTTTTGGAAAAACTCGCTTTAATTCGGATTTCTACGAACAGTTCGTCCACCGGGAACAAGAATAGTACTCGACAATAGACGTTCAGAACAAATTGGAAGTATCACAAGAACAGATCTTTATCGCCCTTTCCTAACCATTACATCTCTTGAACAGCGGTGATGTCAGCCAGAACAGTCTGATTAAAGCGTTTGATGTAGTCGTCGTGGGTAGAATTGAAAACACATCCAACGTTTCACCACTGATGAATAAACGCTGTAGTAATAAGTGATTTACTACAGAAAGGTTCCCTATTTTATAACCAAGAATCCACATGTGCAACTCCCATAAGGGAAGAATAGAATTTGAATAGAATTTGTGTAACTGCAACTGCTCCTAATAACCCCAAAAAAAGTTCCCATAAATTTCCTTGTCTACACCGTCGCTTTTGTGCACGACGTGCTCTTTTATTGTCATTACTTGCACTCCGTTCTCGACTCCATCGACGAAATCCTTCATCCCCAGTGACTAGACACTCCAAAAATATTGCAGATTCTTTTCCACAAAATTAATTAAAACAGAAAGCGTTCCGCACATCTAAATATCTTGTTTTGATTATTGTCACATTGAAATGTTCGCGAAGGACTCTCACCACTGTGGTGACTGATATTCAAAATAATGCAGACAACTTTTTCTTCTGGTGGGCATTTTATATGAGCAGTTTCTTTGAGTTTTTCCACACAGTCTCATGTGATTCCCACGACGTGCCGTTTGCAATATTTTCATAGTTTCACTTTGCTTCTAGATTGACTTGATCAGCCAGGGGTTGTGCCCTCGATATTATCAACTTTTGACTCACTTGTTGCACATAAGTACATATGTATGTAAAGGGTGTTTTTTATAGAGGTATAGAACTTTAAGTTGCAATAAAACAACGATGGATTATTCGATTGACATGAATTTTATTTATCCGAAAGATAATCTTGTGGCATTGCATTTTAAATATGATTTCTGGCATATGACCGCCACGGCTGGCGCGGATGTAGTCCAATCTGGACGTCCACTTTTTCGATGACTTTTTCCAACATTTGTGGCCGTATATCGGCAATAACACGGCGAATGTTGTCTTCCAAATGGTCAAGCGTTTGTGGCTTATCCGCATAGACCAATGACTTTACATAGCCCCACAGAAAGTAGTCTAGCGGTGTTAAATCACAAAATCTTGGAGGCCAATTCACAGGTCCAATGTCTTTCAATAAATCTATTGTGGCACGAGCTGTGTGACATGTTGCGCCGTCTTGTTGAAACCACATCTCCTGGACATCATGGTTATTCAATTCAGGAATGAAAAAGTTAGTAATCATGGCTCTATACCGATCACCACTATTGACTGTAACGTTCTGGCCACCATCGTTTTTGAAAAAGTACGGACCAATGATTCCACCAGCCCATAAAGCGCACCAAACAGTCAGTTTTTCTGGATGTAACGGTGTTTCAACATACACTTGAGGATTACCTTCACTCCAAATGCGACAGTTTTGTTTGTTGACGTAGCCATTCAACCAGAAGTGCGCTTCATCGCTAAACAAAAAAAAAAAAAAAAAACATTATATTCGAAATCAAATTGCACTATTTGCAAGCGTTGTTTAGGCGTGAGTCTATTCATGATGATTTGTAAAGCCAAATTGAGAGTAAATCACTTGACAGCTGTTAAATCGGTCGCCATATTGAAAAGTAAACTTAAAGTTCTATACCACTATAAAAAACACCCTTTATATACACAACACACCATTTTGATTTATTTTGACGAATTTACTTTCAGCAGAAGATCGGAAAAATCTGACTGAACATATGCGAAAAGACGATTTAATTTAAATTTCATGCACAGGGTGCTTCATGTGATTGCCAAAATTTAATTGAAAAATTACAAATCAAAAGTTTATCATGTAAAACCGTTATGCATTCAATGAATAATTTTTTTTTTTGTACAATTTATTGAGAAATAATTTTTTTATATTTACTTCGATTATCTCTGTACCAGTTGGTTTTCTGATTTATCAAAAAGGCGGAGAAGCAAAGTACACAATTGCATGAACTTCATGTGGAAAGCTTCTGTGACAATTTTAATGTTAAAGGTCGGTACGTACTTCTAGCGAAAAACAAACTCATATTTTTCGTGGACGAAAAAATGTAGTGGTCAGGGAAATTTTACAGATGATTTTCTATTGTGAACAGCTCTTTATAAAGGAAGTAGATATGCAAACGTAAATAAAGAAAAAGGAAAAACATGAGTAGAGCGCGCGGCAAATATTTGTCGCTGATTATGTATACTAACGTTTTTCATGCCTAAAAATAAATAAAAGGTGTAGAAATTGATGAAAAAACTAAAAACATTACATAAATTGCATTATAAGCTTGCTTTAATACGTTTGAAGATTAGTCTTCCTCTTGTGTTTCTCGCGAAATATATGTATATGAGACTACATATTTCGCTCGGAAACCTGTGTTGCGGTGCTTTCGTATTTGTTAAAAAAAAACTTTAGAAATAGGCAGTAGAAAATGGAATTTTTTTCGCTGGAGGCGCGTACTGCTTCGTAAAAATATTTTTCGCACATCGTTTTTTTTTTTGCACTTTTTTTATATAGAGTTTTTGGTTTTCGTAAGAACTGCATACCGGCCTTTGCCATGAATTTTATGTGGCAAGCTCATGGGAGAATTTTAATGCTAAACAAAAACAGGGTGAAAAACTTTTTTTATTTTTGTGGTTATATGTAAGTAAATGAGCTTTATTCAAAGATCTATTTTGTTAGAATTACTTGAATTGAATATTTTGTGATATAACAAAGAAAAATTGGTAGAAGTGACAGCTGTTTCGGAGATCACAACATCTTCTCATCAGACTTCTTTTGCCAGGAATCGAACCGACGGATACTGGCATCACAGGCGAGTGCTGTAACAACTGAGCTAACGTATATTTGGTTTGTTGGTGTATTGTTTTTGTCATTTACATTTTTGTAATTATTTGCTGGTTAACAGATAGCAGGAAAGAAAAAGTATTTTTAAATATGAGTTACGCTCATCAAATATTTATTTATTATTGTTGTTTTCATAAGTCCCTGTGCTAATATTGTTTTACACGAATCATCCTCTTCTTAAGCGAAGACACAAACCTTTGTAGGTAAAGTTCTGTGCTTTGTATGATAAGATTTTTTTTATTAATTTTTTTTATTTTTAATTATTTCTTTTGATATTCATGGGTGATACACAATTTATGTACATATTTATTTACATTTAGTTAAATATATTAATTTAATGTTGCACCTACATAATTACAATGCCAAAATATCAGACTAATTTTGGTGTAGTCCAAAAAAATATGGATAAATCAAGTGTGACATGAACTTCCTTTCACCGAATGACTTTAAAACATGCCGTAGGAAGGGCGTGTGTTTAACGGAAGACATTATTTACATACATACGTGTACAAAATGTTTATTGTTTTTGGGAATTTATAATAATATTGGTAATAAATATTACTTCTTCTTAAGGTGGAGAAGTAAAAGTAAAAAAATCTTAATTTTTTTATTACAGCATAAGTGGTTAAGCTTCAAAATTAACAGCACACACAGTTAATTTGGCTTCGCTTATCCCAAAATGCATATATATACATACATATGGACATACATATGTACATATAAGTGCGCATATTTATTTCACTTTCATAATCTCTACTTAATTCCTTCATAATTCTCGATTTTCCTCTCTTTCTTCTTACAACTATTTGCTATCAACGCACGTACATATGCACATACCTACACATATTCCACACACACACACGTTCCACACTAATTTTCTTTTGTCCGCATTTGCTTATTATCTTTCACTTTCTGTTTCGCCGTTGTGTAGTGCGGTTTAGTATTTTTGACTGCATTTGGTGTTCGCTGTGTGAAAGTGTTTAGTTAGAAATTTTTCAAGCGAATTTTTATAAAAATAAGTTACGAGTGTTCTTAATTTGAACGCAAATTTTCAATTTATGTATTCATAATTAAATTTCTTCGTTGTTGTTAGAGTGGATTCGTTGATTTTTTTCTTTTTTGCCATTCGTGATGGATAAAGCTGCAGTTGCCATTTTGTTATTTGTAAGTATGCGCGGTGTGAAGGTTGCAAATGCGATTGAAGATGAGTGTTGCCAGAATTTTTGAACAAAATTTTAGAGAATTTACATACATACGTGTATATTTAGGAATATAGAAAACCTCAACAAAAAAACTTGTGTTTAAAAGTGTTAATGAAATGAACGGGGAACGTATAAAGTGGGAGGTGAGGTGATCTAGTGTTATTTGCTTTTGGAGAAATTTTAGTTTCAATTGTGACGATTTCGATTGCAATAGTAGTTTCAAATATAAGAATTTATTGTCATACTGTTTTAGATATTTATTTGGAAAAACTAAACAATTAATTTTCATAACCCCAATTTTTGCTCGAATTTACAAAAAAAAAAAAAAAAAAGTGGAAAATAATTATTTTCTAATAAACCGTGCTATAGTCGGGTAAGCGGTGACTACGCCATTTAAAAAAAAGGAAAAGAAAAAAACCCTTTTGATGTTTGTATAATCAATAACCACGAAAAGCGAAGAGTTTTTGTGTCGTCGGTTTTTGGTAGCGTCATACATATGTACATACGTGTTGTGGTTTTTTGCGGTCTGTGCTAAAAATTTTGTATTTGTAAATTAGTGAGTCCTACATATTGGCTTTTTTAAACGGTATATTTCTGAACAACACCAAGTAAAAATGTTAGAAGTGACAGTTGTAGCGGATATTAAAGCGTGATCCATTTCCAGGTTCCCTACTTCTTTAAAGAAAAAGAAAAAAAAACAGAAAAAATTCAAATTTAATGAGGAATATTTATTATCATTCGAAAGAACAATTTTTGACATTTATTTTTTTTTTTGAAGATTATCTCTTTCAAATGTTGGCCGCGGCTACATCACAGATGGCCCATCATCCGTTGAGTCCCATTTTCGATGACTGGTAAGTGTATTTCGACTGCTAACTAGCGCATGACACGCGTGATGTTTTGCTTCAAGGTCTGAATGGAAACGGGATTGTCCGCAAAGATTTTAGATTTTACATATCCCCACAGGAAAAAACAGGAAAAATTCTAACTGTGTGATATCACAGGATATTGGTGGCCAATGGACCGATCCAAAACATGAAATTGTCTGCTCAAAAAATCCATTTATTGATGCGACATATGGGAAGTGACGCCGTCTTGATCTCCATTTTGAAACCAAATGTCGCGGAGATCACGAGCTTCAATTTCAGGCATCAAATAGTCGGTTATCATGGCGCAGTAACTATTACGTTCTCACCGTCATCAATTTTGAAGAAATATGGACCGATGATTCCACCGGCCCACAAACCACACCAAACCGTTGTTTTTTCTGGATGAAAAGGCAGCTCCTGAATCTCTTCAGGCTGCTCTTTGTCCCAAGTGCAGTAATTTTGCTTGTTTACATACCCATTGAGCCAAAGATGGGCCTCATTGCTGAACAAAATTTGGATCTTCTTGAAACTTTTCAAGAGCCCATAGAGCGAAGCGATATCGCTTAGGAAGGTCGAGCGGCTTCAGTTCTTGCACAAACCTTCTGTACTTTGTACGCTTACAATTTAAGTTCTCGACGTAAAATGCGCCAAGTCGATTCATACGTCAGTCCGAGTTGCTGCGAACTGCGTCGAATCGACTCTCCACGGTCTTCGTGCACACTCTCAGCTACGACCGCTATATTTCCTTCACTGCGTGCTGAACGTGATCTATTGGGTGAATATTGGTCAATAATGAATGCTGGGTCTCAAGATGGGTGATGGTGTTTGCGAATAGCACGGCCATAAGTTGAGCGAAGCGCGCGAAACACATTCCTTACAGAAGAACGTGAATTTTCGTAATAAAGTTGAATGATTTGTAAACGTTGTTCAGGCGTAAGTCTTTCCATGATAAAATGCCAAACAATACTGAAAAAAATAATAATATGATAGCTTGGATACGACTGTCGCGTGATCTGTCAAAAAAAGGCTATTGAAAAAAGTACCTCTTCTTGGATCACCCTTTACAACATCTCTTCAACAGATTTGCTATGGTTGGCGTTGAATTAATATCTTCTACACAATTTCTTTAAAACTTACAATCTCTTTAATCTCATCAGAAGCCAATATCTTCATTAAGTCTCATTAAGTCTCTCAAGTAATGGGAATGTAGGCCTGATTGTGGGTATGCAGTTTAATTTGCAGGAAATGTAACCTTTATGCATATATCCAGACATATGTACATATATCGTTGATTTGGGGGCATATGGAGCCATATAATACTTAATATCGAAGCGTCCCATATCATGGCATGAGGAAATTCTACAGTAAAAAATTCTTCAAAATGAAACATTTCCATGAAACATTCCATTTTTTATCAAACTCAGTATTTCTGCGCAATTCTTTTCTTGATTTTTACCAGGAACTTTAAATTTATGCCATATATTGATTGCAGATAGCGAGTTAGTTTCAAGAAATGGTTCCAGTCGGACGAGAATTGCGCCTCCTGTGAGGAAATAACCCGTAGTATATTCAGCATAACCTCCAGCATTTTCTGAACTGTGCAAAATCGGGCTAGAATTTAAACAAACCTTAACTCAGCGGAGTTTGAAACTACGAAATTTTATACAAAATGGATAACAAGCGCAGATAGCCGGTCATCATTATTATATATATATATATACATATGTATATTTTGCTCTTTGTAACCGCTGAAGCGATTTTTGGTTGGTCCTCCAATTTATGGTTTAGCGTCTTGATGCTCTTACCAACAAATGGAGGGACCTACAGTTTATTCTAAGGCGCCTCCGAGCGGCCGATGGATCATCATTACTACCTGGTGTTCTGTTGACTAGCAACAACTCCTTATGTGAGCGAGAATTATTCACTGCAAAACATGAGGATTTAGAACTAAAGCTGGGTGTTATCGAACAATTTTTTTTTGTACGATTTGTGGTCCAGTGGAATGCTTGAAACCCTCAGTCCCATACAATTTAAGTACAGTTCGAGGACACACTTGGTGGTTAAGTGGTGGTTGTTATATTAAGCGTTTGTGTTCTTCTACAGAGAGAAATACGGAAAGTTTTACTTTTCGAGGAAATGTGGAAACCGTTCTTAATGTTGTTGTTGTTGTAACCGCAGAAAATTCCCCAAATGGGGCTTTGAGGAATATTGCGGGAATAACAGTTCTTGGCCGGATAAAAATCCGGTAAAAAGACATGACTGTCGCGGGAGCAATTGGATTTTAGTCGCCTCTTACGACAGGCATGCCTTACCGCGGGTAAATTCTTGAACCCCTAAGCCGCAGTGGGGAAACCGTTCTGAATGGTTCGCGTCTTTTGGTTGTTTATTTATTTGTATAATTCCTTCGACAATCTACGATTACTCTTAATTTTCACCGCTTCGTCTTCAAACTCGAAAATACAACATTGAGCTGAGGCAGTGTCAAAGTCTTTTCTACTCTACGTACTTCGCCTGGTTATTATTTCATCAGGGTTCGGAGAGGGCTTTGAAAAAATTGTAGGTTCATTCTTTTGTTGGAAAAACATCGAGACGATCACACAAAAGTAAGAAGTCAGAGCCATCAAATTGAATTATCAAGAGAACAAGACAATTCACAATAGAAGTACAGTGAACTCACTAGTATTTCAGATTTTCAAAAAATATGCTTACATACTTGTACAATGCCTTGCAATAGTCCCCCATTTATCGCCTCACGCGAAATGAACCGATTGATCTTTATTAATATTGATTTTGTTCGGAGAACCTATGGCGAAGAAGAAACTTTTACCGTTTTCGTAAGTAACTGTACTAAATTAGACCCCGAAATGTGTATTTGAGTTATATCAGCTCACTCTGAGTAATACTTATTTGAACATACTTACATATACATACATACATACGTATTTCATTTCCAAATGCCGTATTATGCTAGATCTCTCAATCAACATTTCATATTTTTACTGCCGAACTCATTTTTATAAACGACATAGAATGTAAAAAACAAAACATATACCATCCACTTACCTTCCATTTCCTACCTATTTACAATGCTTTATATTCATTCCTTTCATAATACGTTCTACCTCCGCTTTGTGTAGTATGTTTTCCCCACACGCAGTATTGTATAGCGAATAGTGGGCGCGGCTGGGAGTGTTTATGAAGTGAAAAATACATATTACTAATAGAATAGATTAATTTATTAATAATAATTTTTTAAAAGTAATGTTGCAAGAGAGTTGGAGTGCATTGAGTGTTCTATATTAAATTCTTTGCCATTTGTGTGACCAATGGAAGGTGCGATCGATAATAAAAGAGTTGCCACATTTTTTTTTATACCATATTACCATATACTCGCATAAATTAAATGTAGAAATTTCAGTGCTTTGATACCCGGAGTAGGTTTTTTTTTCCTAAAAAATAATATCAACCAGAAGCCAAGTAAGCGACAATTAGTCACAAAAGTGGCTGTCAAGCTTGAGTGGAACTCTCTGATGAGAAACTAATAGAAAGTGGTCAAGATTGATGAATAATGAAGAGGGTGAAAAAAACGAAAATCCAAAAAGTGAATTATTAGCGAAATATAAAATGGCGATTATGTGCATCAGCGGCACCAGTTCAGTTGAATTCTACAATACAGCCGCAGTAGGATTTTGTTTTGGAAGGGAAAAACCTAGTAAAAGATGAAAAAGACTACAACAACTTTCAAGGCTAAGAAAAATACAAGCTATTTTGACAAAATATAATTTCTTTTATTTGCACGAAATCATGTATGTATATAGTCAGAGGAGCGAAAGAAACCGGAATTTTCAAGTTCTACAGTATAAATTTAGCAGAGACCTATTTTTCTACATACACCACTAAAATGACATCGATTAAGCACGAAGTTAATAATATAAAAGTGTACGATAGTTGTCGCAAAACATGCTCAATTCCCGAAAGACTAACAACTCGGAAACGGTTGAAAAAAATCAAAGGCAGACAGGCATACGCTTTGCCCCAAAGGTAGTAGCGCGTATAGATGAAGCAGTTGTTTACTCATGTATAAGATGCACACTGTGCTAAGTAGGTGTATACACTATTTAATAAGTTATAAATAAATATTTTTGCTACCCACGAAGTTTTGCAAATCCATAACGAAAGACTTGACCACAACGTGAATTCAACGAGCGTTTGATTTTTGGCCGGAAAATTACAATGGCGGCAGCCGATTTGCAACGAAGTGTGTAAAAAAGAACCATTTCACAAATCGAAAGGGGGATTACTCGGGAGCTCACAATGTTGATTTCAGCACTTCCGTAATAATTAAAAAAACAGCTTGAAAAATAAACACAGCAGAAATTCTTTTTTTGGTGAATTCTGTTCAAATTGTGACGCAGCGTGAATATTTTTTTTTTTGCTATTATTAAAAGGCTCAACAAAATATACGCCAAACGTACGTGCGAGATGTGCGCATTCCAGTTTGTTAGTGGATTGTTTCCTTCCTTCTTTCTTGTTGCTTTATTTTTTTTTTCGCCGCCAGCATGAAGATAATACAATTTTAAAGCATAGCTTTGTTGTTGTAAGCTTCGTTTAGAATACACAAAAAGAAATCTGCATACAACCAACAAATGGGATGTATTTTTTTTTTGCTTTTCAACGAATACCACAACAACATGGCCACAATTTTTTGTTTTTTTTTTGTTTTTTTTTTTATACGCCATACAGACAGAAATTGTGTTCCCAGCCAGCAAGCTGACGTAAGCATTCTGTGAAAATATACGCAGTTGCGCGCCTCCATCTTCTAGCCTTTTTCGCTATCGCAAATAGCTGAAGCGCATTTCTTCCGCTTTAATAAAGAAGCGCTACCATTTTGCTGGCGAACATTCCAGTTTTCATCCAACCTTGCTGTACCAATAAAAGGTAGCCGAGCAATGATGCATTATGCACAGCTTTATGTACATATGTATGTATGCAAAGCGATTGCCCTCTCCTTTTTTGCCTTTTTTCTTTTGCCTTGACTTTTTAACAGCAAGCGCTCGGCGTACGTGCTCCTCGACTGCCAACCAACGACTGACTGTTGTGCTCATTGTGAAAACGCCATTTAGTACAGCGCTGTTCTTTTGCATATGTATGTTTGTATGTATGTATGTATGTATGTATTTAGACAAATGTGCATGGGAGTGTGTATATCATTTGTAGCTCGTTCCACAAATTCTGCCTTTACTACATACCTTTTGTCTCTACGCTTCATCATTTTAATATTCGGTTCGGCATTTTGCAGTATTCGCGTGTCAGGAAGGTGCGCATCACATACATACATATATACATATGTAGTATAGTATTAGCTGTGCAGCGAACAGTTTCTTATTACATTATTAGATTTCCAGTTGAGTTTTTTGCAAGCTGATAAATTGACCATAGAAAAATGTACCTAGAAATTGTTAATTATTATTATATTTTTTAATAATAATATAAAGGAAAAATATTGAATGAAATTTTAGGGCTGTGAAAGTGTCGTTTTTAAGTATTTACAGAACATACATATACACATAAACTGTAAAAGTATAGACGGCAATGTGAAATAGCACTGAAAAAATGAAGATTTTCAGTGAGTGAAGGACAGAGGTAGAGAGCAATACAAAAATACAACTTATACTATGTATCCCAGCGTAAAATAGAATTTTACAGTTATTAAATATGACCGACCACTAAAAAATATTTATAGTGGAGACATAATTCTTAACTAAGTAATGTTTTTTGTTTTTTTTTTTTTGCTCCTCGTGCGAAAAGGTAGTAGATTCTTCCATACATTTCTCCTGGGTTATGCAACTGTTTTACGAGAATTTTATGTATACTATATAGTAGTTATATACATACATACATATATGTAAGCCTACCTTTTTGTTGTTGCACGCATTCACAAATACACACACACACACACACGTAATTCTATGTATGCATGTATCCATACAATTGCCGAAGTCCCTTACTACGCTCGCTTGTTGTTCGTGTTGCATCGTCGCTGGTGTACGATTGCAAGCCGAACACTTGCTTGCTTAACGACGACACGAATACGCTTTAAGCTACACACATAGAACACTTATATATATATATACATATGTATATAGCAAAAATGATTTCTTCTTGGCATACTAACTTTTCCGTTTGAGTGTTTTCAAAGCAAACACGCGTTTATCGGAGGGTTGAAATGTACTATGTAGTTGCGGAGATACCTAAAGCAGAGTATTGTTGAAAAATGTGGAAAATGATCTTTAAAAGTTTACCTCAGTTGGTGTTGAGTACCCTGAACTGGTTGTTGAATAAATTCTAACACGAAAGGCAATGAGAAGAAAAAGTGATCTTAAGCACAACGTAGTGGCACGGTTAAAGGGAAATAATATCAAGCTAAAGTGCTGAGTGAATGTAATTTTGGTATGAAAACCAGTCGATCACACTTATATACATACATACAATGTACCGCAAATTTGTGTATGTATATTACTGTATTTATGTACATATATGCCCGCACAGTTATACGCCTTTTCTAATTGCTTTTGTACAAATCAATGCAGTTTTTCAAAGAGCGAAAAGCATTTATTTGACCAAGTTGTATACATACATATATAAGTGAAATATCAGTGGTTTGTACTCAGGTATTTGTAGGTAAAATTTGCATTTCCACAAACTTCTGCACTGCTGCATCCGAAAAATTAAAAAAAAAAACTTGTTTTATATAACTCCATACAATTGTAAGGGAAATAGTGATTTTATAGATAGATACAGAATGCAAAACTCGGTTAACAAGAGCGCACATACATACAAACACATAGGGGGGTGTACGCAGTTTTTTTTTGTAGTATTGTACAGCAACCAAAACTTAACAATTTCTGCTGTGTGCATCGGGTCGTTGTTCAGTTTTAAAATACAAATGTAAATTGTTCACCGAGTCCTAGCATTACTACACTTTAAATTTGTTTTCAAAATAATAAGATAATCATGTTTGTTCATGATCGACTCAAAAAAAAAACTAAAATTTTCCTATACCCGAACTTGTCATGCTGCTTGCCCACATCATAGCATCACCACAACCGTGCTTTGCCGTAGGTTACCGTAGGTACAAGACTTTGCTTTACCAGCGTTGTTCCACTTTTCCTCCAAATAAACTTACGGCCTTTTATCACAAAAAAAAAAAAAAAAAAAAAAGAATGTAAAACTTGCTCTCATCCGGATAAAGAACTTTATACCAAAACTGTGGAGGCTTGTTTAAGTGCTCCTTCGCAAAGTTCATCGATTTAAGACGATTTACTCTCGATATGAAGGACTTTCTTCGTGCAACTCTGCTATAAAATCTGATTCTTTTCAGAATTTTTCGTACCATATCTGGACATAATTTCTTCTTTTGGGAAAGTTGGCTTGCTGTTAGAAGTGGGTTAGATTACACAAGAATGGTTGGCTTGCGCTCTTCTCTTTCCGTCAGTTTCCTTGGACGACCAGAACGTGGCTTAGACTCAAAAGATTTTATTTGTTTGTAGTTGTTTATTACTCTCTGGATAGAGGAGTACTGTCTGCCAACAGTTTTCGCGATTTCCCGATAACTTTTACCATTCTGCCGCAAACCAACAATAATTTTCCTTTCGCCAATTTCTATTTCTTTTCGCTTTTGGTCCATAGTCAGAAAGATAAGATGTTTCTCCTACATTGATATAAGCTTTAGCTTTTTCCTAATCGCGGTTACTATCGTGTATCATTTCAAATTAAATTTAACATAAATAATTTGTATTTTCAATGCAACAAACAATCGCTTTTTCAAAGTGAACGCACACTTTTTCTGCTCAACTTACTTAAGCTTAAGGTACTACAATCCCGTTAACTCAGAACGATGCAGCTCAAATTCTACAAAATTTTGCTCGAATATACATACTTCAAATAATTGTCTACAAAATAAGTGAAAATAAAATTGGATTTGCTTTAAAATGCTTCAATTTTTTTAGTGGAATACTTTAATACAGTGAGTGAACGCAGACTTAATCTACCATGTGTACATATGTACATATGTACATACATGCATATGTTACTAGGTAACTACTCAAATATTTGCATTAAGCAAATATTTAGACTTTAATAATATTTCATTAAAGATAAAGATTTGTAGGCACTCAAATAATTGTACTTAAACTTGTCTATATACATATGTACATATGTATGTATGTACATAATTTTTGAAATTAAAATTAAGCATGTGTAAGTAAAATTTAATTATTTGATAGAAATCTCAGGAATAAAAACACAGTTTTACTCGCACTTAAATCAATTCGCCGCAAATTATTAAAAAAATTACTAAATAAATTCTTCGCGAAAAATATGCACTGCACACTGCGGCCATAAGCTATTTATTGAGTATGCAGCATCGGCTACAAATGGTAACAGACCGGAAGCAAAAAAAAAAAAAAAAAAAATTTGCCAATATAAATTTCTTCAATTTGCATAAACTACATCACATGCAGGCAAAAAAGTGACAATTCCCCAAGGCAATAGAAATTGATCCAGGGAGTGGGAGCATCCCCCAAAACTAATGCATATTTGCCAATGCACGGCAGATTTATAAAAAAAATTTTTTTTTTTGCAATTGCTGGTCCAAGTAGTTGGAAAAAAATGTGTTCATTGTGTATGCGCACTCACAATAATCCAATAAAATGAAAGTCAACGCACATACACATATGTACATATGTATACACACGTGCATATTTAAGCTTGCGAGCAACATCACCTACCAACCAACCATTAATCAATTAAAAACAAAATATAAAGCATAAAAAGCACGCACAACGAGCCCTACATATTTTGTAACAAAACAAACAAACAAACAAAAATCATATTCACGCTAGACTCCTGATTTTAATTGATGAAAATTAGTTGTTTGGTAACTACGAATGCACGTTGGGTTCTATCCGCAATGGAATTAAGCGAAAAGCAGCTGATCAACGAAACAAGTGGTGGCACTTGCCACCTGGTTTATATTATCAAATTGATATGGCGTTTACACTCTGGTCAAATGATTTGTAACAAAAATTATTTCAATTAAAGAAATGTGTATACATAAATGGAATTACAACAATACTTCAAAAAAAAATTCTGCGAAAAAAAACTGCAAATTCGCATATGAGAAAGATTGAAGATAATAAATGTGGCAAAACTGAAATACTTAAGAAATAATGAATGATGCAACTACCAAGAAAAAGAAAAAATAAATTAAAACAATACCAAAAAGCATGCTATGAAGAAGATTTCAAGGTGGACATTGATTACGAACGGTTCATTGCCTGTGTGATGATGCGAAACGACCGCAGAAGCCGTGTGCTATCATGCGTTCGAATCCTGTACAGAAAACATTCAATATTGCGCCGAAAATGCGAAGCGAATGTCAGATGAAAGAGAGAAGCCGATAACTGGCGTTTTCTAGAGCGTGAATCGAGAACAATTCGATTGTACCATGCGGCAGTTGCGAACAATCAAATTGAGTATATAAGAGCGAAACTTAACTGCAAAATTAATCAGTCGTAAAGTGAACGCATTGGTGATAACACTACAGTGAAGTAAAAAAAAAGTAAATTGTGGAAGTTTTAATACAATTGATCCTAAATAGTGAAGTGAATTGTGAGTTATTGAGTAATAAAAGGGCATAGAGTAAATTCTTTAAAATCAAGAAACTGCAAATATAGTTGACTACATTTATTTAACAATCCAGTGATCGGACTCGAAGGATTTGGAAAACCATTGAGGTTATTCAGCAAAATCGTAACAATATTATAAAAATAGTTATTGCAGTCACTATCGGCAGGGAACATCAATTAAACACTTTATATTTCTAATATGAAATAAAGAGCTTCTCATAAAATTACATCAGCCGTTCGGAGGATTCAGAAAAATAAAAACTATATACTCTGTTAATCTCCCTCTGTCCTTTTGTGTAAACATACCTAAATTATACACATCAGTGAAATTTAAGTTTAATTATCGATTATTTTTTACATGTGGCATCGCCATGTTTCTTGAAGTTGGTTGTTATGAATTTTGTTTTTCTGAAAAATGTTAACAGATTTTTCTTTAAAGATTTTCCTTAAGAATTTTCGTTGAATAACATGAATAGTAATTAAATGATTTCATTAGAATATTATTATTATACGAGTACTCTGCGTAATCAAGTATTGCTTGGAAAAAGAAGGGGCTGCCTTTTCCATATTTAATTATCCAATATTGGGTTTTTAACTGGAGTTTTAACATAGTATGGTTGTTTCTTACCATAAGAGCGTAAGCCAATGCAACCATAAAAATTTACATGTCATACGAATTTCACTGCTTTAACCAGACAAAATAAATGAAGGGTTTGTTATTTGTGATGAGAATATCTGTAAAGTATCCCGGAGCACTGACGATCGATAATTCCGTTATAAATTTCTGTTATTACAACTGCTTAGTAGACAAAAGGCGGGCAGATTCGTTCAAAATTTAAATAGCTTCATATATTACTTATTCCCAACGGTTTACCCACCTCTCGCCCATCCGCACGTGGGGCGTAGTCCGCATGACGTACAGAACTTGTTTTGTTTTTCATGAATACCGAGTTACGATGAGCAGGGATGTGTTTAGTGTCGAGAACTAAAAAAAATGTTCAGCTACAGAACAAAAATTCATCGGCTCATTTTTAAGAATAACTTAATTCAAATATAAAATGTTTTTTTTTTTTTTTTTTTTTTAAATGGTTTATTGAGAGTCGACAAAATAGTTTTCTTAATATGAAATAGCGTGTTAAATATGTCAAATGTGCTCGAATGAGAGTTCAAGTCGAAACACAACGAATGCAAAATCTCGTGAAATTCAAAATTCGTGTTACAAGTTTTCAGAAACAAGAAGTTTTTTTTCAGCCAAAAAAGTCTGGACATTCTAAACGGCACATTAAATTTTATTTCATTGAGAATGAGACGGCTAGAAATTGAGCCTGTTATTATTTTAATCATGAAAATTACACCAAGCATTTCCCGGTGACTGGCAAGAGTAGGGAAATTGATAATTTTCAGACGACTAGTATATTGTACTGAAGGTCCCAATACAAATTTCTTAAGGTAAATCGGAGGAATTGTTTTTGAATCTATCCTATCCTATCAAAGTATAAGTGGAAATAATTTTTTTTGTTGTTGTTGAATTTTTTGATTTTACCGACCTCTTTCCGAAAATCGATGCATTTTACATACAACAAGTACATCACTTGGCGCAGAATGCACACTTTTATTTAGAAAATAAGCTTCGACACAGAGAAACCAGACGATCGACTTTACACAATATTTACATTGCACTTGATTCACACTCCTAATCGTGATTCGTTATCTCATTCGATCAAAATGATTCGCCATGAACTATTTTGTTAACGAAACTCCAGATTTGTAGAGAACTCAAACTGAATGTAGAGTAGAGTCACCAAAAATCGATTATTTCTCTAATTATAAACGGATATTTATCGAAAATACTTGTCAAACGTAGTTTTAAAAAAAATTATCGATTCAATGAACTAATTACGTGTCTTCAAAGAAAGATTTATTTTGAAACTACGAAGCATTTTATGATTTGGTTGTACTCGTATGTACATAAGTAACTTTTGACGGAATGTAGTCTATTTTTGTACAATACGAAGGAACAAAAGCCTACTTTACTCCCTTCCCAGTCGCCCACACTTTATTTTTATTATTTGAGATTTATATATAATTAAATATTCGAAATTATATCTAAAGTATCTAAAAAAAAAACTAGGACAACCGACTGAGATATCAAACTCATAGCGAATTTGAGTACATTTTGTGTATTTGAGTACTTTTATTTAACAAACCAGTGATCGGACTCGAGTGATTTGGGAAATCATCGAAGCTAACTTAGCGTAACGTAACGACAGGGTGATTCACCATTTGAAACTTAAAGTGGTAAACACGTGATTTGCTGCTTATCCTGAAAATACCGATACGAAAGACACGCTCTGGCAACACATTTTGCCCGGCTGTTATGAAAAAAAAAATGAAAAAAAAACTGCTCTAACCGCCTCAACAGCTGGTTAGGTATAAAAGAACGTAAACATATACAAACATACATATATGCAAACGCACTCACATACATATGTATGTATGTATGTATGTATGCATGTTGGCATAGCCGATTGCAAACTGTTCGTTATTTCGTTTTGTTAAGCTCTTCGTGGTATTTTTCACCATTGCTTTAGTTTAGTTTCGGTTGTGGTTTGAATAAAGTTGAAATTTTGAAGGCTACAAAATAACATCATTTTGTTTTTATACACAAAATTTAAGGAAATTTATTATTAGAAAATATTAATACGAAAAGAGTGCGTCAAGGGGAGGTTGTGTGGAAATATGTTTTAGATATCCTTAATTGTAAAAGAAATATGAAGGATCACCAGCCAGTGTACCTAAGGATGTGCTGAAGTACATTCATATACATACATACATACATATATGCAGATGTATACATACTTACCTTTGCAAATACATAATTGCTTACTTCAGCTTTATCGTCTTTGGTTATTACGTACTTATAAACATATGTACATACATATGCATATATGCATATAGAATATATTTACATACATAAATATGTACATATGTATGAAGCATTCATTTAGGTGAGCAAACAAATTTGTTTATATAAATATATATGTATGTATGTATACAAACATAAGTATCTAAGAGGTTGCGCGGTCGCAGATAATATATGTACATAAATAAAATATTCATGTCACCTATACGTACATATGTACATATGTACATACATATAGACCAACAGCAAAGACGAGATTAGAAATATCTAATAATGTTTCAAATATGTTGTAGGAGAGTAGAGATCATGTTTGGTATTTTAAGTGTTCATATGTATATACATACATATGTATGAATGTATATGCACATTCCTGGATGTTTCGTACAAATGTCATGTTTCGTGGTGTATTCATGTTTATGCAACAAATATAATACATACATACATACATATGAACATTTCAGTTAAGTATGGATTTTTGTGTATGATGTATGTACGATATGTACGATATGTATGTGCACATCTGCGTTCGACTAAAGTATACCCTAACTGCTCCAAAGACATGAAGAACACACCACCAAGCTCTATTATACTTGAATTTATTTAAAACAAAACACTAGACGATCTCAAGCGGCCATTTTTAGTGTGTTTATCGGGCGTAGTATAAGACCGTCGGTCTTTCCGTGTGCGAAACAGTGAAAATTTGTGTGAATGACAGGTTACCAGGTTTAAAAAGGAATGGAATCCTGTGTATTCTGCCAAAACTGTCAAACTCGCATTTGTCTGTCAATCTCCTCAGTATTAGACTGTCAAATAGAAAATCATAATGGCTTCCCTCCCGTAAGGACGACAGGCAAACTCGACGATGCGGATATCGGTACTAGTGCAAAGGTTTTCATAACAACAACACTGAAAAGTACGCAACAGAACGCCTGAAAATTAATCAGGCGTTTCAGCCTCTTGCGGCAAACAGTTGTGTGGAACATGTGGAACTTAGTTCTGGTACTTGCCAGTGCATGGCAAAAATGTAATCGATAATTATTTTAAAATCTTATAAACATTGTGTATAAAATACATACAATGAAATGTGTGAAAATACAGGTTAAAATGCTAATATGAATATGAAGAAAGCCTACAAGTTCTACATACTCAAAATTATACTAAATGAAAACTTCTATTCACATCAAATTCTTATATGTATGTTTAATCGATAAATTCTTCGCTACGATAAATAAATTGCGGCCATACTAATAACCTAAAAATATTATGTCTACCAAAAAGGACGAAGCACTACATATCCTTCACGTACTTCTGAACAGATTTCAAGGTAGTTATCTCGCCTAGGCATCAATGGAATAAGATTAGTATCAGTAAATGCAAACCCGTTTAATTTTTATATGTATGGGTGAAAACTCGATAACAGGTTCGGTGACGGTGTATACTCAAAAGAGTTTGTTATTAGCAAATCCTTACGTCGACCGGATAACTGTAGTGCCCTTTCAGGCGTCAGATCACTTAATATGATGGCTGAACATTTCTCTCTAAGCTTAGTATGGGTTGTTGTTGTTGCTGTAACCGCAGCAAAATTTCCTAAATTGGGCTGCAGGGAATATTGCGTGAGTGACAGTTCTTGGCCGGATAAAAATCCGGTTCGTTCCGATGTAAAGACCCGACTGTCGCGTGGGAGCTATTAGATTTTAGTCGCCTCTTACAACAGGCATACCATACCGTGGGTAAATTCTTCAATCCCTAACCCGCAGGGTTAACGTAGTATGGGTGCTTCGGCATAGTAACAAACCGGGCAATAAGATGGCGGACGAGCTGGCAAGGAAAAACAATTCCCTTTAGCCTTCGTCATCATAGAAGATTTTGGGCATGTTACTCTCCACTTGTAAGCTTTCTAATAGTGAAAAAGCCTCAACGTTTGCAATGTGATCAGGATAATGTAGCCAGCCTGGAATAAAAGAAAGTCACAAGAGCTTAACGCGCTTAAAAGAAAGAAGATATCTACATCTATTGGTTTTCTTACAGGGCATACTCGATTCGGCACACACAGGCAGAGCGGTTGTGCATACCATCAAACGACTTTTGTAGTAGTTATAGAGTGGAGGAAGAACTTAACACCTCAAGGCACCTTATTTACGAATGTTCCGTACTTTGAAGGAGTAGATTGCAGTTTCCTGGGGGGAGAGACTAGAGCGTGAAGTAGCGGGTACAAACATAGGTTGATTGCTCAGTTTTGTAAACTGAGAGTATTGGTTTGACTACCGTATGGGGATCCTTAGGATCATCATTCTCCATGATAAAATGATACAATGGGCCCGTTCGGTAACCTCAATGAGCTGTTTCAACCTTACCTGACCTATTCGAGCTGAGTTTTCTACCAGCGACCTTGTCCTGTCAATTTAGCCTCAATTGAGATTAGCCTTCTGTGAGCCCACCCCCAGCGAGGAGTTGCTTTGTTTCATGCGGATCCCGAAGAACACAGGGGCTCCGTACTCCGCACCGGTCTATTCGGGGGTTTTATTTTTTGTAGGATTCCCGAAAATTTAGGCATTACAATGCTCGTTGGAGACATTTTCATGCGAGATCCGATGCTAAGTTTCGGTTAGACATCTATTGTTTGGCTGCCTACTTCAGTGATGCCTTTTTATGGCAGGAAAAATTGAAGAAGATAGTCAATATTACTCTTGAAAATGAGCAGCCTTCCGGGAAGCACTTTTCAGATCAACATAGATCGTTAGTGCTTAGCTAGAAAAGCTGAGTAATCCAAATACAATACAAATGAAAAGACGTTCAGTGTGACATAGACCTAATGTATTGTTACGTTTTGCTGATTAAACCTCGATGATTTCCCAAATCCTTCGGGTACGATCTCTGGATTGTTAAATAAAAATCGCCAACATAATTTGCAGTTTCTTTATTTATAAAGAATTTAATTAATGTCCTTTTGATTACTCAGTAATTCACAATTCAATTACAATTCACTTTACTATCTACAATTACTTGTATAAAACTTTCACAATGTACTGTTTTTATTACTTTACTCTAATGTAATTACCAACGCGTTTATTTCACGACTGAATCACTACTACTCTACCCTCTGCAGTCGTGTGCCGACCTTATATACAACTCCCGGTTGCTCGCAACCAACCGTCTAGAATAATCGAATCTCTCTCTTTACGAATGTTCTCGAATTCGCTTTAGAATATGCCAGCTATTGGCTTTTCTCTCTTTCATCTGACATTCGCTTCGCATTTTCGCCACAGTATGTACATGTGTACTCCATTTCAAACTTTTGCCTATAGGCTTAGCAAAAGATTAACGAAATAACAATCTGGCAGCACTACAATCGTCAAATATTCTGTCAAGCGTGACTCTGGCATTTGCATGAACAAACTCATGCTGCGTAAAAGTTTGCTTAAATCAAAAGGGAAGAAAATGCCTGCTTGCTGATTGAAGAAATAATTAAACCAAGTAAAATTTGTGAAAAAATTATTGAAAATCCTCGTTAGCTTAAGATTAGATACGGAAAAAGATAATGCGGCAAAAAAAAACGTGTTTTGCAGTGAATTAGGCGTGAGAGCGAGACTAAATGCCGTTGCTAAAATTTCGTGCTTCACATGAATCTTTACATCGTAGAAATGAGAAAAAAATATTTTTGGACTTTTTTTTAGTAAGCACTTTGACTTATTTTTACTTTGAAAGTGTATTTATACTTATTGAAAAAAAAAATTAATTTAATATCTGAAAAATTTTTCAAATGAAATGAAATGTTGTTGACTTTTGAAGAAGAAAAAAATATTTTCAAATAAAACGTGAGTTATTTGCGCGATAGTAATTTAAACGCTAACTAGCGTATATAATTGTACATAAATATGTACATAAAAAAAAATCGGTGCTCATATATTTTAGTGCGAAAAAAAGGTATTTTCCATTTTTTCCGTAAACCACTAACCGCATAATTTTTTTTCGAGTGCATTTAGGTTTCTCCATTTAAAGAAATTCTTGTGATTATAATATTTAGAGTGTTAGTATACACTGAAATACTTCCAGTGGCATGGCGTGAATGTTGACCACAGTAAAAACCAAAAAAAAAATTTTTTTTTGTTTTTTCAAAATGGGATCGCTTGTCGGTAGGGAACGTAAATACATAGATAAACTCGAAAATTCTAATTTTTCACAAAATTACACATGTTATTTTCGTAAAATTAGTTTTGCTCTTCGGGCTGAAAAACCAATAGTATTTCGCTAGTAGCAACTTTCGGCTTCTGAAACTCGACCGAAAACCCCTTAAGCTGTTATAAAGTGCCAATTATATGCATATACTACAGTTTTAAATGAATATTTATGATGTGTTTAATAATACGAGAAATGTGTGTATTAACCATGTGCTCAGATTGTGAAGACAATTTTTAGGTTAGATTTTTTTTTGGGGCTCATGTTTGCTTGTAAGAAAAAGCTTGCATCTATAAATATATAAATGAAAAAAATATATAAATTATAGATTAAAATAGGTTAAAATATTAGTAAAATAAGTATATAATAAGTTAATATTCACGACAGATTACTAAACTATATATTTTTGTGTCTTCCATTTTGTTTATTTTTTATTTTTTTTTGCAGTGAAATGAATTGGTCCCTTTAGATATACGTTTTTTTATATTTACTACAAAAAAATTTAAAACAAAAATTTTTAAAAATGGCTGATTTTGATACAAAATTTAAAGAAATGCAGAAATATCTGCCATTTCTACAAAATGTCATCGACAAATTGCGTAGCAGCTCCGAACAGAATGATGATAATCCACGCAAGGCGCAATTAAAGAAAATGGAGGTGCTGCACGATCTGCTAAAGAGTAATGGAAAAAAGTACGTTGGAAAGTTTTACTACATAAACAATAATAATTATGATAATAATAATAATAATAATAATACATACAAGACATGCGCCGCATGGTCGCTTTGTTGTAAGATTTAAAATAAATAAATGTGATTATATATATTTTTTTACTATGAAAATGTTTCAGGTTAAAAATGGAGACCTTATTAAAATGTGAAGGATTATTAATTAAGCTGCATAGCAAAATGGAGCGGGTAGGTTGGAATTTAATATTTATATTTTTCTTTAATTTATTGAAAATAATTTTGTTTTAAGTATTCATATTGATTTATTTATCCAAATGTGTTGCTAAAATTATTTACTTTTTTTTTGTACTTTAAATTAAGTTTTTTTTTTTTCTTTTTTTTTTTGTTAAGTTTCCTTAAGATGTTCGCCACTTCTGTTATCTTTCTTTCAGCAGGCTCGCTTTTATTTTTTATTAATTTCATAAATGCAACCCTTTATTTATTTAACTCACTCCACTAAACAAGATCCACATGCTTATCAAACACAGTATAAGTTAGCTTTTATACGACAGGGTTGCTATCAATGAAAGCTACAAAAAAAATAAAAGAAATAAAAAGGCGCTGCTGTGCATTTAGAAGTGTAAAAAATGAAATGACACGACACGCTGTAACCAATATACATACATATAATGCTTGAAACACAATACCGACGAACAATGAAATTTTCGCCGCGAATACACACACAATCAGAGTCAACGACGTAATTCGCCCGGTGTTAGACATTTTTATGTTGTGACTAGCCAAAAACATAGCAACTCAGCGGTAACAGCATATCATATGGGAGAGCGCCATGTAAATGAGAAGTTATTACCGCTTGACGTTTGTACCGCAACAACCAGCGGCGATTTGATTTTTTTCCGTAAAACTACTCAGCTGATGGCTCGCTGTTAGAAATGGGATCTCAGTATTGACTTTTATAAATAAACTTTAACACTTTTATCAAAATATTTATGATTTAACAGCTTTAAGCGTTATCTATTTAGTGGTTAGTAGATGGTGGAAAGTGCAGCGCTGTATTTTGACATCTGTCAAACCAAACATGCTTTGTTTTTATCTAAAAATCGGGAATTTATGAAAATGGATCGCTTAAAACCAACACAACGCGTTAAAATTGTTGTAGCTTAGTACAGAAATGCTGATTCAAACATGGCCACATTTCGTGCTTTAAGAGGAGATTATGGTGCACATAATCGTCCAACTACTCAAGAAATTGGTAATATTTCAAAGAAATTTGAAGAGATTGGATCGGTTACAGATATTATAAGGCCTGCGCTTTATCGTTTCGCTCGGTCCACCTCAAATATCGCTGCTGTAAGTGAAAGTGAAGCCGAAGACCCGATTGTGTTTATTTCTCGACATTATCAAGAGCTGGTACTTTCTTACGGCACATTATGGCGTATTTTGCACTTGAACTTACACCTACAGCCATATAAAGTCCAGCTAACACAACAACTGAAGCCAGCTGATCATTCACAACGCCGTAGTTACGAAGATGAAGTTTCCTTCCAACAAAATTTTCTTCAACGACGCGGCACATTTCTCGCTCGTTGGATAAGTGAATAAGAAAAATTGTCGCATTTGAGGTGCTGAGAAACCTCAAATAATTGAAGACAGATAATTACACCAAAAAAAAAAAAAAAAAACTCACTGTCTGGTGCGCTCTTTGATCCGGAGGTGTGATTAAGACCGACCTTACCTCTTTGAAAACGATAACGGCGAGACTGTCACTCTCAATTCAGAGCGTTTGGTCGTATGATAACCGACTGTTTTTTTTTTTTTTTTTGGCCTGCAATTGAAGAGCACGAATTGGACAATATATGGTTCCCATGAGTTGATGCCACATGCCACACAACATGAGCGAATATAAATTTATTATGGCCGCGTAATCTCACGTCTTGGCGATGTCGATTGTCGACCGAGATCCTACTATTTGACACCGTTTGATTTTTCTTTGTGGGGCTACGCGAAAGACCCTGCTTATGCGGATAAACCCTTAACTCTTGAGCACTTAAAAATCAACATTCGTTAAATTATGGCTGAGATACTACCCAATATGTGCCAAAAAATGATCTAAAATTAACTCAAACGGTTCGAATTTAGCAAAAATTCACGAGGCTGGTCGTGCTATTATTACCACATCCACTGCCAGCGCCTAACAACAGCGTCGAAATTCGTTATCAGCTGATTTCGTTGACGCGGGTATTGTTTTTTATTGAGTGAATATTATGTATCCGTCAGCCACCGGCATTGTGTTTCTAGCATTATGATGGTTACGGAGTAGCGGCTACCGTGAACAACCTAGTATTCTGTACTTGACAATTAAAGAAATTAATATTTCAATTTAAGTCAAGGCGAATTTAACAAGGTGGTGTTACTATGACAGCGTAGGTAACTTTTTTTCATTGATTAAATGTAGAGATTGTCCAAATTTTTGTAAGGTTATGTTTTGTAAGCATTGCATTGACTCATTTCCATTTTCTTCTTTAATTTATTCACGCATTTTTATACATTTATACATACACATGTACATATTATTCCATAACATTTCTGTTCTTCTCTGCTATTTTGTGTTATTTTCATTCGATCGTTTTGTTTCTGTTTATTTAATTGCTTTTGTTCGGCTTGAAAAAAAAAACTGATTGTACTTAAACACATACGAATCACACACAAAAAAAAAAAAAACTCCATGACAATGAGCAGATACCGTTTTTGCAGAGTGACAATGATACTTCCAAATCAACAAATCAAACTTCCAACTTAAACAACACAACAAAAACAACAATGTCAAATAATGAAGTGCCAAGTAAAACGAAAATGAATGATGAAACTAGTGTTGAAGTAGTTGATATAACAGGACCAGAAAGTCCACCACCACAACCATTGGAGGAAGTGCCACCGGTGGAAATACCAATAGAGCGGTGTTGTTCACCAGTTGTTGAAAGTACAGCGACAAATTCGGAACAACGTGATAAACACCACCAAAGGCATAGCTCGAAATATGGACGACATCAACATCAACATCAGCATCAGCATCAACATAACCATCAACCTCATCAATCTCATCATCAACAGAGTAAGCAGCAGCAGCAGCAGCAGCAACAGCATAAGAAAGATCATCACGAACGCCATCAAAGTCAATACAATTCACGTGAACAACATCAACAACAAAATATGAATCAAAATAGAGCAGGTGATAGAAGCAGAGTTCCAACAAATGACTCCTTAAATGCTTTCAATAGACTGAGCGGGGGTGCGGATAGCACGATGACTGATAAGCAACGTTCGGAACAGCTGAAAAATCGTGATTCACGCGCGTCTCAAGCACCTAATCATGACATATATTCACCTGAGGAGTGTTGGGACAATATAGAAAGAAGTAAAACGCCCAGCGGTAACTTAAATCATGTAACGGTTTCAACTAGTCCTGCTTCGCCCACCACTATGCAAGATCGCACTTTTCACGATACGATTTTCAATTTCAAGAAAAAATTACCAAAAGCGAATGAAATGTTTTCACGTGTACGTAATCCTGCACAGCCTGCTGGGCCAAACAACAGAGCTGCAGCATCGCCCATTTCCATACCTGTTAAAGTGCCTACCATACCGGATGTGTTGAAAAGTCCGCCATTGTCGGCTAGTGATATCTCCGACTTATTGAATGATACTGATAGTAGTAGTAAGAGCGTACCAAGTATCTCAGAAATTGGTACACGTCGTTCAGGGAGGAGCACACCCAATAGTACGCATACGTCTGCCCCTCTAACATCTGCTGAAGCAGCAGCAACACTTGATAAAGCGCGTAAAAAGTTTGCATTTGTTACACAAAACTCACCACAGCTACGGGGTAGTCCGGACACACTTAAATCGCACATAACCTCCACAACCAAAGATGTTCCTACATCATCATCATCATCATCAGCATCCTCATCAACACCGTTACCAAAAGAACGCATAGCTTTAAAATATAATCCACATCCGCGTACGGAACGGAACGTACAACCGAAGAATAGTAATAGTAACAGTACACAACACACACAACCCACTGATCCACGCTTAAACCTAAATCGTCTGAATAGTATCACAAATAAACCTGTTGTGCCGAGTTTGGTGCCACATGATCCAAGATTACGCAAACTCGCGCCCACCTCTGATTCACCAAGTTGGAACCAGCAGCCGAAAATAGCGTCACAAAATCCAAATTCTGCGTCAGCATCTAAAGCACCTGCGAAATCTTCTCATATACCCAATATATTGAATGTTAAAGTGAAAGATCCACGTACTACACCGAATGTCGATTTCCCTGGTGCGCCAGTTGTGGTACCGGCACAACAAATGATGAATAATATGCAAACAAATCAATCAAAAGTGGGAATATTTTCGCGTAGAGACCAACCAGCGAATGTAGGTGCACCCTTAGCTTATGGCGGCGTGCAAACACCACCACCCAAGGTGCAAGGGAGAAGCAAAAGTGGTTACAGCAGTGAGGAAAACTGGGATTCCGAGCCGGATGAGCCCACAGCGGTGCCTCAGGCTTCTCAACCACTCTTTGTGAACCCGTTTTCAGATTTAGTTACTAGAAAAGATATTCCGGTGGAGACTGGATTTCGACCTACAAAGCCGCCACTACTATCTGCAAAACCTCCATTACTACCCACAAAACCTCCATTGCTACCCACAAAACCTCCACTACTACCCACGAAACCTCCACTCCAACCTACGAGACCTCCACTACTGTCTACACCACCGTTTGGACGTCCAAACACTCACCACAATACTGCGTCACCGCATATAAAGACACCACATTTCCAGCAAATACCCAAGAGTGCACCGCAAAATCTCAATCATTGCAAATTCAGCGCCTTACTTAATGATAAAAAAGAGCGTTCAAAATATTTCGAATCGAAAAAGCAGAAGCATAGTGAGCCACGCACCTATATGGAATATAAACAGGCAAAAGCGCGTGCGGCAGCAGAAGAGGCGGCAAGAAAAGCGGCCGAAGAGAAAGCTAAGACAGCAGCTGAGACTACAAAGGATATTGGTGAAGTGAGTGAGGTGGATAGTACTGTATTAGCCAAGCTCTCAGAACAACCGCCGGTAACTTCGACATTAGATAAATTATATCGGAGCACCGACTTTAGTAGCTGTGAATTTCCCAAGGCAAAAACTAGTTTTAAAATACCAAAGAAAGTTACGGAAACCGTAGCCGAGAAGAACGTACCAGCGACGCAGGCGGCAGGTAATGTTGAGAAAGGTGAAGATGCTAATACGAACAAAAAGGAAGACCATCCAGGAGGCCAACCAGAAAAGGACGTTAAAAAGCCGGCTACTGCGAGCAAAAACAAAACGGTGGAAAAACAAACGTCAAATGAAGACGAGAAGAAGAAAAATGAGGCAAAGGTGCAAGTACCAAATAAAGCACAAGCGAGTGCCAGCGAGAAGAAAGAGGCAAAAGAAACCAACAAAGCAAATAAGAAAGGCTCTGAAAATTCAGAAAAGAAGGCCGTAAACAAAACACAAGCTAAACGGAACGTGGCGGATAAAACACAAGCAGGGAAAGACTCCGCAAGCGATGTGAAGCATGAAGCCGAGCAAAAAACAACTCAGGAAAATCAAGCAAATGACGTGATTCCAACAAAGGATACTGAAGCAGATAACGCACCCAGTGGCGCCTCAGTAAACGGTACACCTAAGACTGAAAAACTTGCAACAATTCCAGTGGTGGCTGAAACTCAAGCTGCCGTCTCTTCAGACACTAACGACAAAACCGCCGATGAAGAAGTAGAAGGGAGCGAAAAGTCAACGCCGACAAAGTCAGAGTTTTTAAAAGAGTTGGAAAATATCGGAAAACCCGCACGCATTTTAAAACGTCGTAATACCATGATGGTGCATGGTAGTTTACCGGAAATCGATAAAGAAAAAATCTTTCCATTCAAATCTTTGGTATACGAGGATATACAAGGCGCCAAAGAAGCGGAACGTCGCAAACAGTTCGATGCGAAATTGCCCAAAATGAACAAGTCTCTGGCAGAGATTTTTCAAAAAACCGATGACAATTGCAAGGTTTCAACGCAGAACATTATTACCGGTAAACGACGTACACGCACGAATGTAAATTTCAATGAAGTGCATCGCTCGCTAGAGATATTTCAACGCAAGCGTCGTAGCGGACCTACAAAGCAGCAAGCAGGTGAGCTGCCAACACCAAGCACAAGTAAAGTCACGCCAAAGGGTAAGAAAGCAGCAAAAGGTAAGGCGGGGAAGAAGGAGGCAACAAACGACGTGAATGTGAGTGAACAAGTTGCAGGTGAGATGGAGGTGGATATAGTGCAAGTGCCAGTAGTGAAAACAGAAAAGACAACGAAAAAGGGCAAAGGCGGTAGGAAGATAAAGAGTGAACCAGCGGCGGAAGAAGTAGAGACCACTAAAGCAGTAATTGATAAAGACGACGCAGAACCGTCCGCAGAACAGTCCGCAGAACTAACAAATAAAACAGCAGCACCAACAAAACTAACAAAAGCCACAGCAGCAGCAGCAGCAGAAGCAGTGGCGGAGGAAAAGTCAACTAAAGTCGGCGCCAAACCTGACGGTCTCACCGATGATGATGCGCAAAAGAGACAGTTGTTGGAGAGCTTCGTGCAGGATATACTGAATCCCAAAAAGGACAAAGCACACATATTCAGTCTACTATCGCTTATACTCAGTGAGGATAATCTGAGAATCGTGAAGGAGATAGTTGAGAATACAGCCGAAAAGAATGCAAAACAAAATGAAGAGGCAAACGATGAAGCGATTGAAAACGAAAGCGTCACATCGGCGAACGATGAAGCAATTAAAATGAACGATGCCGATGAAAAGAGTGAAGGTGACAGCAAGACAAATGTGGTCGCCGCAACTTCACGTACGAACAAAGGCAGAAAGAAAAAGAATGAATTGGATCGTCTTAACGAGGACATACGCACCATGTTCATCAGTCAGGGTGTGTTAACGGCGACCGGCCGACGCATGTGCACGCTCGTCGCTGCAGCCGAACAAGAAAATAACACGAACACGAACACGAACACGAACACAAACACAAACAGTACAAGTGACGCGCAACACGTACAAAGTACAGCGGAAGTTGAAGTGAAAGCCAAGCTGGCAAACGCAGAAACGCATAAAGAAACGTCAACATCGGTGCCACGTATACGTAAAGCAAAAGTCGTCTTGGAACCGTTAAATATTAAAGAATTTAAAAAACCTTACGAAACAGTAGATGAGGCTTGTGATAGTCAAACAAATAGTGGTGAGATTAAGACTGAAATATCACCACCACGTAAAATGCCAATACTTAAACCGCATACACCGATAAAACAATCGGAAGTTGAAGATGACTCTACAGAAGAGCCGGCTGAGGGCAGTAGACCAAAGAAAATTAAAATGGACATCAAAGTGAAACGTGCCAGACCAGGACCGAAATGTAGTAAGAAACAACAACAAATTGATGACACATTGCCATCAGACGATGACGATGATGATGATGATGATGCAGTTGACAATGAGGCAACTACAACAAGCGTTGCCATTGTGAAAAAAACCGACGTAATAAAAAATACCAACAGAGAATGGCACTCACAGTCCAAATGGGTTAGATGGTGTGTACTATGTGATACGAAAATTTCTTCAGCCACCCATTATGTACGTTTCCATGATGAATTCTATGCCTCACGCTTACCACCCGACATATTGGAGAAACTGAAAGAGGGCAAACTGTCAAAACCCTTCTTTGGCGTGTTGCAAAAGAAAGTCGTACACTGGTCATATCGTTGTCCATTTTGTCTACAACATAATCGCACCATGCAGGGCAGCTGGATTGAGCATATGATTACGCACACAGGTGAATATAATTTCCAATGTAGTAATTGTCGACGTCCCTCCTCGAAGGCGCATCAACTTGATCAACACATCAAAAAGGTATGTGTGGGTGCGACTGCAGTGCGTAGGCACACGATACCACATGGTCCGGTGTTGTGTGCACATGTTTGTCATCTCTGCGATTACATACAGTTAGCCAGACCGAGCCTCGATGCGCATCTCACGAAACAACATGGTATTTCGAAACTGAAAGCCATGAAACTGGGTTACACAATAGATCTGATAGATACCAGAGATGTTGAAGTTATTGATATGGTGAAAGGGATTGAATTGGAAACGCGTATTAAGAATGAAGGTTTAGAAAGCATTGATTTCACTACGACGTGCACGGAGCACACCGACTCCACGCCGCTTGTAGATGTCGCCGAGCCGAACAAAGCGTTAACGGATCTCGCTAACAATGAAAGTGTGGACAGTGATGATTTGCCAATTGCAAAAACCATTGTGCAATTGCAGCACTGCAGTGCGAAAGATCAAAAGTCTGCCGTGGAGAATGCATTAAACTCAAATATATTCGTGCCCACACGTGACACCAACGATTCGCCTACTATGAATAATTTTGCGCAAAGTTTATTCACAAGTGAGCAACCAGAAGTTGCGATCAGCAACTCAGCGGCGATGGCCAACTCGGGCACCATGTCGATGGCTGAACGTTTGTGTCAAAAATTTAAGAATATACAAAAGAACAAGGCTAGTCAAGTGTCAAGCGAGGGGTCAAGCGAAGTGTCAGCGCTTGTAGAAAGTGCCAAAGCCACAACAGCGAAGGAAGTTGAACTTGAAGTGGCAGCCGTGGAAGCTACGCAAAATGCCATAAACCAAAACACTGTTGGAGAACGTAACGAGTGCGTTGGTTCAAGTGTCACAGACCCATTGAATACAGACTCTACAAATGCTGAGAGTACAAGCACAGTGAGCTTGACACAGGCAACGAGCGGCTCTAAAACACCGCGCACAAATGATAATTCATCCGCCGAGGATGATGACGACGACTGGGAGGATATTGAGGTTACAGAATCAGCGCCAGTTAAAACACCAGTAGCAGCAGCAGCATCACTCTTAGCTGCGCCCAACAGCAGCAATAAAAATACTAAAACTAAAGGAAAACATGTATTGCATAAGCTAAATCGCCTCTATGCCACAAACAACAAGCTAAAGAAAAGCCTATCCATCACGATCGGTAGTAGAAAGAAAGAGGAAAGAAAGGAATTGTCAGCTAGTAAGCTGGTGTCTAAAGAAAAAGTTGATAGACCAACTGCAGTTTCGACAGTAACAACAGCACCAGTCACAGCTGCTACTACATCAGTTAGAGCGCCAGCAGCAGTTCCAATTGTAGACAATGTACCACCAATAAACACTGTGCCACCTACAGGCACCGTTGATGCAGTACCTGTAGTCGCAGCAGTTTCAAGTTTGGTAGAAGTGTCACCACCCTTAGTTTTACTACCACCACCACAAGCCGCAGCGACTTCATCCACAACAATCACTGCTGCATCAACAGCTCTATATACGACTACGTTGCCGGCAACAGTCACCACGGGTGAGCTACCACCACTCAACTCAGTTACCTTACCAGCTTTACTTCCAACTGCAAATTTCGAGCAAGAGATAATGCCTTTGGCAGCTGCTCCACCAGAAAGTGTCGCACCGAATCTTGGTTTTCGTCCGTTGATAACCAATCTCGATGATTTACTGCCCGATTCACCATGCAATGATCCAATCGAGCTGGTGCCCGAATTAACGCCCATGGAATCACTGCAAGATCTCTGCGATGTCTCATCCATACTCAATTCCGATTACATGTCAGCAGACAATTGGGTGTCGAGTATAACACCCATCGATTTGCATAACGACAGTAGTCATCAGGCAAATATGCAAGAAGCTTTGGATTTCGTTAAAGAGCAACAAAGCGTACAAAATAATATTGTCACCTCGAATAATGCAACGCTGGCCATACCTTCCATACAACGCATACAGAATATCGGTTATTCCAAATCTGTTGATGATAACACATACAAATTCTACTGTCTCTCTAAGAATTGTACATTCCTCTACTCGAGTGAGGTTATCGGGCTCGATACACATTTTCGTGCCGAGCATACGGATAGCACATGGGATGGCTTTTGTCACAGTTGTAAGGCGAAAGTTGAAGGTGATGATTCCACCGCAGACACGAAGCTACCACTTTCTGCCGAATTGAATCACATGCGTTCGAAACATTTGGCCACAATAAGTGCCAATCCTTTACCTGTTGCAGAGGAGTTGAAACAACCATCTAAATCGAACTCACCTGCGCTGGATGAGGATAGACCACGCATTAAGATTAGACGCTTAACCGGTGATTGTTTGTCCAGCACACCTACGCCAACTTCAATGCAAAACGCCAAGTCTGTGCCGGTCTTTGATGAAAATGCGCAGCTGGTAGGTTTGGCACACGTAGAGCCACGCACGGTATCAACAACTGTAACTCCCTTCCTAGACAAGATACCTACAACTGTCGAAGAGTTGACTGAGAATAGACATTTTCAAAATATCGGCGTTCAAGAGCCGTCAAAAGGCATACCTAATGCCGTTTCCATGCAAACGTCAACAATAACAACAACAGCAACAACAACTCCATGTCAATTACAAATAACCAATGTGGTTAGTTTACAAAATCAAAATAAATCTCAGGCGCCCACATCAACGTTACCAGTGATCTCAAATGTTTGTAGCTTGAATGCTCGTTCCGTATCATCGCCAATCAATAATACCGGCAGACTTTGGGCTCAGCATATAGCCGAAGAGCGTGTGGAATTGGAGCGTTCCGCTGCAGATTCGTTGGAGGTATCACGCATACTTTCCAATGCAAGTAAAACTACAAAGCCATTGAGGACGAAAGAACTCACCGCTACAACTACCGGCGTCAGCGAGTCACCTGAGCCAGAAGTAGTCGCCGAAACTGTGGCGATGGCACAAGCCACCTCCGGTAACTACCTCATAACCCAAACAATTTCAGCGCAATATGAAGAGGGTCGTTTGGGTTTCAATATTTCGATTGCGAATAATCCCACGTCACGTTTAAGTCGTTCGGATTCGGGTAGTAGTGCGAGCACTTCATCTACGGCACTGTCAACGGTACCACAATTTAAATGCATGGCAAACGGTTGTAAATATCAGACGCGTCTCCCAGTGGCAATGGGTGATCATTTGCGCTTTCATGATCGTCAAAATTTCAGCGCACAACGTGAATACTTACGCTGTTCATTATGCATATATGTAGGTAAGGATTTGGATAGTCTTATGCAGCATACTGATAAAGAGCATGGATTGGCGATGGGTAGTGATCCGGAGTTAGATGCGATCAGGGACATGCCGCGTATCACGGACAGTAATAATGGTAGTTCAAGCGGAAATAATATAGAGGAACAAATGGTTCTGTCCTTTACGCCGGAAACATGGGAGACCGCTTTGAAGGAGCTCGTCACACCAACCGGTGTACCAGGTAAATATATTTCATGCGATTTAGACATGCTTTTAATATTAAACCTAAGGAAATAAGATGATTTAAAGACTTTGGGTTCCATTTGGCTGGGAAATATACTCCTTGTTGTTGTTGTAACCGCAGAAAAATTCCCCAAATTGAGCTCCGGGGAATGTTGCGCTAGTGACAGTCCTTAGCCTGATAAAAATTCGGGTCGTTCCGGTATGAAGACCCGACTATCGGGGGGGAACTATTAGATTTTAGTCGCCTTTTACGACAGGCATGACTTACCGCGTGTAATTTCTATAAACCCTAAGCCGCAGGGGATAGGAAATATACTTTTTAGTTATTGTTAGTGTAATGTAAGACACACCACGTGGCGCTAAAATGTATAAATGCTCTGAACACGCTCACGAATAAATGCAGCACAAGCGTGATCTGGTTGTGGGTACATATGTAGATAGATCCCAGGCAATTGCTCGGTGAACGAGTCGCTGAACTCTGTCCTTAAGAATACTTCCGTTCGTGATTTAGAGCGAACCGAGGAGTTAAGTCTCCGCCTTTTTACTTAGTCCCCTATAGTAAAGTGATTTTCTTCGTCTTAGCCTGCATATAGAGCTAACAAACCTACCTAGTCTAACGTAAATCTCTCCTCATAACTGTGACCACTGAACCAATACACGATTTGAGTAATTACTATTGAAAAGAGATATTACTTTTTATCCTCCTTCACTTATAAGCGCCGGCAGTGGCTCTACGTCTACGAAAGGGCATCAATATGCCACTTCCCTCTCTCTCCTTTGATCAAATTGTTAACATTAATTCTTATTAAAATGGTAAAGTAGACATATATCACGCTCACACCTCATTCAGATTCCAATCTTCACACATGCCCAGTATGCGAGCTTCTTCGTTCTTGTATTTAATATGTCTAACGGTTCTTTCTGGCCCTTCGCCTCTGCTGTCTCTTTCTCCAGACGTATTCTCACTAAGATTTAAGAACATTGGGTTCCCCGTGCTTCAAGTGGCTGCGATCGGGTTATTTCGTCTAATGTAGCCTCTCAAAGCAGTTTGAAACCTTTTTCCTGTCACTTTATACTTCTCCTTCTTCCTCTTTAGGCTTGAAAAAAAGTTGCAAATATCCCACACATTTCCGATTTTCTAGTTTTAAGTTTAAATACATAAATTTCATGCTTTCAGACGCAAAACTTTTCCGCTGTACCATTGAGGATTGTAAAACTAAATTAACCGAGGCCAGTTACTATTCACATGTCGTTTATCATTTATCCACACTTGGCCACACTAATGTCAATACCCATGTGTATAAGTGTCCACATTGCAAGAGTAGCTTTAATAAGCCGCAAAAGATTAAGTTGCACATAAAGACACATGGTATACATAAATATTTCTGTTACGTGTGTACGGTGACCACAGTCAATCTCGATCATATGTACAAACACTATGAACAACATTGCCGTAGCAGAAAGTTACGTAGTACAGCGTTGCCAACCAAAGCGTTGGATAAGAAAAATTGGAATTTCTATGTGGTGCATACAACGATCCTGAATCGATATGAAATCGATCAATTTCGTGAAAAATTAGTCGATAAATGGAATAATAAAAAATCGAGTTTACGTACACATTTCAAACCGAGTGAAATCAGTTTGTTGCCGCTGACACCGATTTTTGCGAAAGATTTAAATTGTGCCGTTTGTCCGTATAAAACAAAGGTACGCACAAATTTAATGCGTCACCTGCAAATGCACACCGATGATAATAATGGTGGCGGCATACAGCATGTAGCTAATGTGGATCCCATTAATCCAGTGCCATGCTTGAATTCAAGTGAGAAACATTTTGATAAAATGACAAATTTAGCCTCATCCTCATTGGTTGTGGGCAGCACGTCGGCAAATGCCGCAACTACAGCAAATGGCGGCGGCAATACCACGAACGGCAGTAAATTGCCGTACGATTATGTGCCGGATACGAAGCGTTATACGTGCGGCGCTAGCAATTGTCAATATCTAACAATATCGGATGACATATTTCGCCATCATTTGAATGCGCTACATAGCGATATAATATTTTACAATTGCCCACATTGCAAAGAAGAGATTTGCAAGCGCAATTTATCAATCGAACGTATTTTAAATCATTTACGTTTTCACGGACCGAAATTGTATCAATGCGATTTCTGTGGATATTTACATTATATGAAAACCGTAGTCGAACGGCATACACGACAGCACGATGTACAGCCGCCGCAAATAGTGAAGGTGACGGAGTACGATCGTACGAAAGAAAATGCAGGTAAGTGAAAAGTGTGATTAAAATTTGTGCAAGTGTTTGAGTGAGTGGTGTTTGCTAAAATGGAGGCGTTGTAAAGCGCGCCATGTGTGAAGAGATCGTAAATAAATCAAATAAATTTGAAATTAAGTGATTACAATTTGTAATAAGTGAGATAAAAACAACAAATACATATAGCGAACTGTCTATTTGTAGTGAAAATAATTATTAGCATTTAATACAATATAAAATGAAGCGGAATAATATGATATTGGCACGAAATAAATAATAATAAGTGAAAGTGAAAAACCATAATTCAATTTAAATGAAGAAAAACATTATGTGTAATAATGACATCATTATATAAAGGGTTATCTATTTAGTGGTTCCGAAAGTGCAGCGCTGTATTTTGACACCTGTCAAACTTAACTGTCAAACCAAACACGTTTTGTTTTAGTTAAAAGTCGGGCATTAAGGAAAATGGATCGCTTAACAACCGCACAACGCGTTAAAATTGTTGAAATCTATTACAAAAATGGTGATCACAGTAAGCAGGTGGCCACGTTAAGTGCTTTAAGAGAAGATTATGGTGAACATAATCGTCCAACTACTCAAGCAATTGGTAAAATTTTAAAGAAATTTGAAGAGATTGGATCGGTTACAGATATTGTAAGGCCTGTGCATTATTGTTTTGCTCGCTCCACCTCAAATACCGCTGCTGTAAGCGAAAGTGTAGCCGAAGACCAAAATGTGTCTATTTCTCGACGTTCTCAAGAGCTAGGACTTTCTTATGACATCATTTACACTTTAACTTACACCTACAGCCATATAAAATCCAGCTCATACAACAACTGAAGCCAGCTGACCATTCACAACGCCGTAGTTACATCGATTGTGTGCTTGAACAACAAGCAGGGGATCTTCAGCAACGCGGCACATTTCTCACTCGCTGGATACGTAAATAAGCTAAATTGTGGCGTTTGAGGCTCCGAGATTCCTCAAATAAATGAAGAGAGGCCATTACAAAAACAAAAAAACAAAAAAAAAAAAAACAAAAAAAACATTCTGTCTGGTGCGCTCTTTGATCCGGTGACGTGATTGTACCTAACTTCTTTGAAAACGATAACGATGAGACTGTCACTGTTATGTCGGACCGTTATGGTCGTATGATAACCGACTTTTTTAACCTGCAATTAAAGAACACAACTTGGAAAATAACCGGCCTGGCACATAGATGGCACTACCAGAATTAAATCCATATAGATTTTTAGTTATCTCTAACCTTCAATAGACGCGTGTATAAATTTGACAGCTGTCGGATCATTAGTTTGTGAATTGTAGTATTTTGAGTGAAGCAAATTTTGTGATTGTGAAAAAATGGTTAAAAAGGGTTTCTCGTGCTGATAAAAATATTGCTTTTGGAAGGTAGAAAAATACAGTTGAAGCAAAAACTTGACTTAATGACGAATTTCCGTATACTGCTTCATGAAAATCAACCATCAAGGATTTGTACTCTGAGTTTAGACGTGGTGAAATGAACACCGAAGACGGTGAACGCAATGGACGCCCAAAAGAGGTTGTTACCGACGAAAACATCAAAAACACCCACAAAATAATTTTGAATGACCGTAAATTGAAATTAAATGTATTAGCAGGCACTCGAAAGATATCAACTGAACATGTGTACATCATATAATTCACGAATATTTGGGTATGAGAAAGCTCTGTGCGAAGTGCGTGCCTCGCGATCTCACTTTCAACCAAAAACAATGACGAGACAAGACAATGCCACGAGACAAGATATGTCACAAGTCAGTGAAATCGATGGTAAAAATCCATGAATTAGGCTTTGAATTGCTTCTACAACCACCGTATTCTCCAGATCTGCCCCCAGCGACTATTTCCTGTTCTCACTTCTCGGAAGGAATGCTCGCTGGGAAGAAATTTTCGTCGAATGAAGAGGTGATCGCCGAAACTGAGGTCTTTTTTTGAAGCAAAGGACAAATCTTAGTACAAAAAGCGAAAAGTTCGAGGGTCGCTATAATCAGTGTATCGCCCGTGAAGGGAACTGTGGTGAATAAAAAACAATTAATTTTGCCCAAAAAATTTGCTTTACTATGGTAGTCCGGAACTTTTTAATTGACGTCTTATGTGGTACTAACAAGATGGTGTACGAGCGAATATGGACTTATTGCGAAAGAAATTTCCCGGCCGCGCAATATCTCGTCTTGGCGTTGTCAATTGGTCATCTAGACCGTGCGATTTGACACCATTGGATGTATTTTTTTTTTTTTGCGGCGCTAAGTGAATGACGGTGTTTATGTGGATAAAACCTTTAACCTCTGAGCACTTGGAGATCAACATTCGTCAAATTATGGCTGAGATAGCGCCCAATATGTGCTAAAAACTGGTCTAAAATTAACTCAAACGGTTCGAAGTTGGCAAAAATTCACGAGACGGTCATTTGAATATTGTAGTGTTTCACATATAATGCCAAGGTTCAAACTTCATAATAAAAGTGGATTTTATGAAGAATAATTATTTCAAATGCATTCTATTTATGTACGTTTGTTTTGGTAACCGCAAAATGGATAACCCTGTAAATTAAAATGAAGAAAAAATTATCTTACACATTACTTCCCAGCGAAAAATACTAAACAGCACTAAACTGTGTAATAATAAAAAATACAAAAACTAAAAAGTGAAATATATCGAACTGCTGCAAGATTAATTTAAATTATTTTAAAATAAAATAACGCGCAATCTAATAATTTTCCCCATTATTTATTAACTTGTTTTTTTTTTACTTCTTCCGATTTTCATTACGTTCGATTTGCATGCGTGCATGTAGCTAAAAAAATCGATAACACGACGACACCCACATCAGTAGCTCAACCAATTGCTAAAACAACGGATACACAAAAATTAAAAACCAAACAAAAATGGACGTGCAATTTATGTGGTCACAAAGCAACGACACAACCACAAATAATTGCGCACGCATTATCACAACATTCCTGTAAAAATCAATATCAATGCATGCATTGCGCCTTCAATGCCGCACAATTAGTGCAAATAATGACGCATATCGATGAGAAACATGCGGGTAAAAAGCGTGAAGCACGTTATGTATATACAAAAGTTGAAGGCACAGAGGAGAGTAACAGCACAGCATTAAATGCAATTGATACACGTCCGCTGTGGATGCGTGACGATCCGAAACGTATACGTCACATACGTGGCATACTAATGGAGGATGAAGAGGAATCGGAACGTTATCGTAAACGTTTACGTTTAGATTATGATGATGATGATGATGATGATGATGATGCTGCTGCTGCTGCTGCTGCTGCTGCTGATGGGGGGTTGGAGGATAACACTGATGGCGGCGTTGAGGTAGGTGCTTAAAGTACTATAGTTAAGTGATTAAAAAAAAAAAAAAAAAGTTGTCCTAGTTTTAAGTGTAATATACAAATACATATGGATTATGGCGAACTGAACTGATATATTTGCATTAACACTTACATATTTATCAAATATTTGGTGTTATAATAATATCTAGTAAGAATTAGCTACTATTATAATATAAAATTGGAATTTTTTTAACAGTGGTAGTTCGTTAAGTAATTTTAAATTGCTTTTTTATAATGATATTTGCATAATAAAGCTTAGTAAATACAAATTGGTGTAATCAATTGAATTTTTTATAGTTAATTTGTTAACTTTTTTCACAAAAATATTAATAATAAAGTAATAATAATAATTTACTAACATACATATACAAACGTAGTTTCGAAAGAAAGAAAAAAAAAACTTTGTGACGCACCAATATCCTAAAACACGCTGCACAGTGCCTGGTGTAAACGTCTATTAAACTAATGTGGGACCAACGCGAGTGGAAAACTAGTTTTTATGCTTTTTTTTTTTGTTAACTTAAATACAGTAACTAATTTTGAAACAGTAAAGAGCTTAAGCAGACTGTAAGTTTATAAAATTTTAAGTTTTTTTTTTTTTTTGACTCGAAACAATTTTACATTTACCAGCTTAGTTTCGGTAGCACACAGAGGCACAGAGCGGCATAGAAAAGTGAAATGCATGAAGAAACAGCCATTTGTATTGTGTGATACACGCATAAGCATTGTTGTTGTTATGTTAGCTTGGCATAGGAATAAGCGCGATCAAACAACTCGGCAAGAAATACACCAGCTCTTGACGCAAATTTAATTTTGCCGCGCAAAATACACAGCAATGATATCATATTTCCAGTGTTGTCCTATTGCATGCTACTCATCACTCCTATTTGTTTGTCATAATATATTTAGCTATATCTCAATCATTAATTAACATGCATACATATGTATGTGCATCGTACATAAATAAACTAGTTAGCAGCAAGCTTAGCGTTGTTTTTCTTTTCCTTTACCATACATACATACATGATATGACATACATGAAAAGCACCCCACCACCACCTTGTTTTTTTTTTTTAATAACCTCAAACTTACTTGCAAATTTTCAGAATGTAAATTTAAATCTTTTCGGATTTTTGTGCTACTATTGTAATGCACATTTCACAAACCACGAGGAATTGCGTGAAAAACATTGGCAGAGCGCGCTATGTACGAAATTTGATGTGAAAAAACCATTTCGCTTTCGTATTTGCACACAACTCAAATGTCCACATTGCCTCTCATTTGTCGGCAACAGTCTACAATTGCTAACACATATGAAGGAATTGCACAACGCCACCGGTTATTTGGCAGCCGATCCATTTGCAACCGCAGCTGGCTTAACCTGCGGTCACTGCACATATCGTGGTCCAACATTGAAGCTTTTAACCCAACATAGTAATCGCGTGCGTCATAAGCCTTTAGATTTGAAGTGTATGACGCTGCCACAATTGGAGAAAATCAAAACTCTCGGTAAACCTTTATCCTATGTACAATGTCTCAGTTGTATGGAATTGTTTACCAATCGTGCGTGCTTTTATATGCATGCGCAGGAGCGCACGAACGAGTGTGATATGAAATCGCAGGAGATAGATGACAAACTAATTTATGCCTGTCCATTTTGCCCGTACAAAAGTCAACAGGAGATGACAGTACTGCGGCACATGATCGATCATTATAGCGGATTTAAACGTTGCTACTTTTGCAAAGAGCCACAAACGACTTTCAATGGTTACATGCAACACTGTTACTCCGATCATCGTGAACAGATTAAGAATTTCTGTTCAATCTATACAATTGTGGATATAAGTAAATTTCTACAACAATTGCTGCTTATATTTCCCAATGGCCTAACGCTAGACTTGTACAATCTACGTTCGACACAGAGTTTGTCAGAGTATGGCAATAAGCATATCAAATTACTATATGATGAAATACAAAAAACGTCACAACAACCGCCGATACCGCGGCTTTCGCTCGGACGTTTGGTTGCAATGAAATTCAATGAAGCCAAAATGTCTGCATCGAATGGCCTGGAAGCATACGCTTCAACAGCAGCCGCGCTACAGCTGGCCGGTAATAATGTCAAACCATTTGCAGCGGAAAAAATCTTGAAACGACGCAGCACAATTGCATTGGGCCGAGATGATACGCCAAGGGCATGTCACTCTATAGATACTACTATCAGCAGTGGTGAGTTATTTAGTGGTGGTAAAAAGCGTAAAATTATGCGTCACAATTTTGATTCATTACCGCCACTGCCACCGCCACCGCCACCACTGACTGCCACCACCGCACACACTGCAGCTACAGCTACAGCTACAAATGTTGTTGCGCAACCCCCTGTGGGGATAGATAACTACGACAACTGCGATCCTTTAAGTGTTAGCGACAATGAAGCGTCGTCCGAGTTGGAGCTGCAACCATTTAGCTATTATGGACAAACACCGGCACCAATGGATTTGAGTAAGATATTCATTAAGATTGCAGCAGGTGATGCTGTGGAGACGCGCATCAATATATCCAAATTCAAATTACTATACAATATAACGCCACGCGTGTTGGTAACGCCAACCGATATGTCAAAGTATATGAAAGCAGACGACGCCGTGAAGAGGAAAACAGTGAAACCATGTCCGGCGAGTCATAAAATAAGGTACATGTGAATGCTGTAAATATTTATTTACACATATGCGCTATGGCAGGTAAATGAGGTGAAAAAAAATCGATAACAATCGATAGTGAGATTCTTACTACGTGATATTTTTAAGCAGTAAAAAAATGTTATTTGCTGAATTATTAAATTAATTAATTAAAATGAGTGTGGAACTGAATTTTTGTAAACGTATGTCCGTGTAAGTATTCGGTGGCTCAAATATGCATATGAATGGATTAGATAAAACGTATCGAATATTTTTATTAGAAATAAAGACTTTAAGAAAGCTACTTAAGTAATTATAATAATATTGTTGAAATTCCTATTTTTTTATATAATAATAATTACGCGAAGATAAGACTTACATTTATTGTATATACAGTAAAGGCACTAATTATTAGTACTCTTTGTAAAGGTACAGTAAAACTTAAGAAAGACATGAATGTAATTTGATTATAGCTAAGAGTAAGGTCGTAATTATTCATCAATCAATTTAATTACTGTACAAAAAAAGAAAATATACTTGTTAAAAAACATTTCGTTTGATGTAATTTTTTTTTAATAATATCAGCCTTTATTTATAATTTATTTATTTAAGCTTTAATATGTAAAAAAAAACTCTGTTATTTAAATCACACGTAATTATAACTATGCAGATACTGCTGTAGAATAAAATTGAATTGAAATTAGAAAAAGTAAATAAATTTGCACCATGAAGATTTGTGCTAAAATTTACAAAAATATACTAAGCCGAAGGTAAGTAAAATTTATTAAATATTTCCTTTACGAAATTAAAATATATGTTTAGCCAAAAAGTTTATGTCTAAAGATTTATGGTCCTTTGTGCATTGGCAGCGGCGCATACCGCAGTCAATTGAACGATATGTATACGGCGGCATTAACATAGTTCAGCGAAATAAAAGACAAGCGACTACGCTATATAGATCATGTTATCCGAATGGATGAGCACACTCCAGCTTAGAAAGTATTCGACGGTAGTACCCACCTGTGGAAGCAGAGAAAGGTGAAAACCTCCACTCTGTTAGAAAGTTCAGGTGGAGAAGACCCTCCCTTCACTTGGTGTCTCAAATTGGCACCAAACAGGGATAAACATAAGCGAGTGGCGTGCTTTAGTTGACTCTGCTATTAACGGTGCCTAGGCTAATTTACAATGAATGAAATATGGTGGTGTTGAGGAAAATTTGAATTAAACTCTGTTGCAAATACTGAACGCACTTGGATATTAGCACACATCGAAATCTGTTCTGTTACGAATATAATATAGTTCAACGATTCAAAATCCAGACATCCCGATCAGCTGTACTATTATCATCTGTATCTCAAAGTGAAAGAAAAGTCGTTGAAATGTCGAATCAACTTTGTCGAAAATACATCGGAAAAGCTCGAAATGCTTACGGGTGGAAAAGATGATGATAAATAACTATCACGGTCCCCATATGGAGCAATACATGAAAATCACACGATACTACGATAAGTAAGAGCATAATTCGAGGCAAAATAACGGCACTCGGTATATTGGCGAGTATTAAAGCTTCTTAAGTGACGGTGCGGAGCCATTTCTAACACTAGCTGAGTGTAAAAGCCGGAACTGATCTACATCTGCCTCGTAGCCCTTGTTTCAATGTTTCGAACTCCAAGTACACATACATCTCGGTTTAAAATGCCAATTCGGACGGCGCTTTATATGCCATCGTATTGCCAATGCGACCCACACCATAACAGCTAAGCTCCAGGAGATACACTAAATCTGGGAGTTTAATTTAGAGCATAAAGAGATAGAGAGAGGAGCTGTAACACCGCAAATCCTTGTTATTCATAAGTGGAATAATAAAACACATTGTACTAGCCCAACTGAGCTTCCCACCAGGGTACTCAAGCTGTTGCTCAACACTCTTGCTATACTCGATAAATAGAAAGAAGAAAAGTGTTCTAGTCTGAACCCGCCGAAAACAAACACTCGTTTCCTAGACCTCCCGTTTGATGCACCCGACAATAGTGTATAATGCCGGCATTCATTGCAGACATATTTTGTGAAATTGCAGCCAATAGCATGTCATTGTCTATCGCCGTAGATTAGCCATGAGCCTTTTCTTCAAACTTAGTTGCTGACTGCTCTAAATCTTTCCTTCTGTATATCTTTCGTGGATGTCTATTGCTCCTCACGGCGGAATTCATATTGGCTCGATCCAAGAAGGATCACTTCCATAGTTTCTCGAAGCCGTGATTATTGTTGTGCCCTATTCCCGGTTAAAGATAATCCTTGCTTCGCCAATTCCTTTTTTGAGGGGCAGTATCGTCAAATCCTGAATTTTGACCATTTTCAATTTTTTTGCTCGCAATTTATCTCACTTCTGACACCGATTGTAACGATTTTCGTAACTAACCTCAATGATTTCCCAAATCCTTTGAGTTCGATCACTGGATTGCTAAATAAAAGTCCAAAATCTGTTCGTTCGGCTTCTTAACTGTTGGAATTTACTCAACGTTTATTTAGTCCGCAATAATTACAATCATTGTACAGCTTTACAGGCATGGAAACCGCCATTTTTTTACATGCGAAAACAGCTGAGATCACCTGATTTATAAAATTTCTGAAAGCGACATTCTGTTATTTGTTAATTCTTTCCTTCTTGTCTCTGTATTTATTGCGCAAATTTTTCATTCCAACGATGTCCGCATAATCGAGTTTGCCTGTCAACTTACGGGAAACCATTATGATTTTCTATTTGACAGACAAAACCTGAGCTGGACAGGCAAATGCGAGTTGGACAGTTTCCTGCAAAATACACAAGATTCCATAGCTGTTAGCCTCTACGATGATTACAATTCTTTTCCACTATGCTCAATGATTATTTTACAATTCTTTATAACACACAATTATTTTCCACTGCCTACAGTTGATCCGCTTCTAAAAAAACGCACGGCTAACTCCAATGTTAGCGCCACTGCTTTTTCTACTCCTCTGCCTGTGGTAGCTACTTTTATCTGTCCTTCGTACATGGGATTTAAATCACACTGCCACTCCTTTTATCTTTCTTTCGTACATGGGTTTTCGGTTACATCATTTTCGTAAAAAAAAATCATTCATAAAAAATTTTACTGGCAGCACCAAAAATGCATTTCTTCCACTAACAGCTGTCAAAGCCAAAGAAGAAAATTGTTCCTCAAATATGATTGGCAACGCGAAACAGCTGTCATAGAAATATAATCGTTGTCAAAAGGGGAGCAAAAGTGGAGAAAGAATCAAAAATAAGTGAGGGTGAAAATTCTTAAGCAGCAGAAAAAGTGGAGCGCATCAAGTAGAAGTCTATGCAGTTGTTTAATTTTCATAATTTTTTCAGTTAATTGTATTATTTTATATTCGCTTTGAGTTTAAACATATTTATAGTTGTTATTGCTGCCAATTCAACGAATCGCACCGCTGCTATTGCTGCTAATTGGTGTTGTTACCGCACAACGACTTTTCTCCCCTACATATATACAGCAAATAAAAAGAAGACAGGTAATTGTATAAAATAGTTGATTTTCATAGATTTTCCATATACATACATATGTATACGGCGTATTTGGAATGCAATATAGTATATTCATATTTCTGTTAAATCCTAATTGTGTATTGTATTGTGTATATAAAGATATATGTATGTATGTGTGCGAAACTCTCCAAGTAGTGTCATTGAAGTGCGTGATTAGTGATAAGACTAGTCGATTTTAACAAAAACAAATTTTACAAAAGTATTAAGCCGAAACCCCCACAATGTCTTTCGGACGCAGATGCAGCATATATGTATGTATATACATACTTAGGTACTTGGTACATACATACATATGTATATAATCATTTCTAAAAAAGTATATTATGCAAAGACAAAAATAGCCAAATGGAAGAGATGAACAGCCAGCCAGCAATAATATATCAGCACGTCCCGAACCAATGTCGTCAGTAATCAACAATCATATTGTGTATATGTTGTGTGTAACATACATATGTACAAACATATATATATTGCGCGACTTTTTTACTTTGTCCGATAATTTTCGTTGCCCTTACGTGCTGGCAAAGTGTATATGCACAAGGGTAAATACATATTTTTGCAGCAAAGTACATACATATGTATCTGCGAGTATACAAATTTTGTTTGGATTTGGCAATTTTTTTTTTTTTTTTTTTTGTATAAGCCGATGATTTTGGGAAGAGAGGTGCAAAATGGCACATAAATTTACGCCTGCAATAATTTGAGAAGTAAATGCTTGCCGCTTTTGGTACAATTTCATTCAGATTTGTGGGTGTTTTAGGCAAACAATTATTTTGTAGCTGGATTTTTGATTAATATACTAATCATTTAAGAAATTCAGCTTCAAAATTTTAATATTTCCAAAATAAATTTCTCATTGCACTCTTAAAACATTCTTTGTTTTGTTTTCATTGCAGCTTTTAAAATACGAACTCTAGCAAAATGATAAAATTAAAAAATATATCGAATGTTATCAATAATACAGCAGTACGGTAAGCACATGCACATTCTTATCTACAACAAACATGTAGCAACCTGTTTTAATAGCTTTTCGTAAATAAACTTTTTTCTGATTATTTCTTTCTCTATTTTTTTTTTATTTTATTTTTTTTTTGTTAGCTCCATAGCTACCTCAGCGCCACTCAACGAAGCCGATTCATGGTTTTCCAAGTTGTTGGTGCGTAAAATTGAGCCAACTAAAGAATCGCACAGTCGAATGCTTAGTGATAAGGAAATCATTTATGCCTTGCATACGCACAATGTACGTCCCGGTTATATGGATGATTATTTGAAAAATTAGTAAGTATTCAAAAAAAAAAAAAAAAAAATCCAAATCTGTATTTTTATGAATTTTAAAATTTTGTTTTCCACCTAAAATTTCAGCAAAACCTCAGTACAGTTGGTGAATGATAAGAAAGCGAATTTGTCGTGCAATTTAATTGCATCATGGACCGTGCATGTCGGTGATATGGATCAATGTCTGCATTTATGGAAATACACTGGCGGTTTTGAGAAGATTGACATTGCCAAAGAGGATTTGTGGCGTGACGAGGTTTGATTAACTTTTAACTGAGACTTTATATGTATGTTAAATATTAATAAAATACTTTTTGCACCTGCAGGAGTACATGAGTCTAATGAACGAACGAATAAAATACTTGCGTTCACGCCATTTGCAATATCTGTTGGCCTTCAGTTATTGGCCTAAAATCGCATTTCGTCCAGACAAACATATCTATGAGATGCGGTAGGCTGAGGAGAATGATATACATATATATGTTTTTAGCTTTATGCTTTTCATGGCATTCATGCAATAAATTTACCTTTTTTACACTTTTCCAGCTCATATCGCTTAAAACCCGGTACCATGATTGAATGGGGCAACAATTGGGCACGTGCCATTAACTTCCGTAAACATAACAACGAAGCTTTTGCCGGTTTCTTTTCACAAGTCGGCCGTCTTTATAATGTACATCATATTTGGTGTATGTAAAAAGTGCCACCCTTTTTTTTTTTTTTTTTTTTTGGTATTTCTTATTAATTACCTTTATTTACTGCAGGCTACAAGTCTTTATTGGACCGCAAGGAGACACGTGAGGCCGCATGGCGCTCACCCGGCTGGGACGAGTGTGTCGCCTATACTGTGCCATTGATCAAAGATATGCATACGCGTATTCTAGCTCCAACTGAGTTCTCGCCAACACAGTAGTGCATAAAGTAAACATATTCAACAATACACGCATTCATACAAATAGAAAGAAACAAACAAACACACTTTTTAGTGCCTACAATTTAATTTATTTTCTAAGAACATTATTGTTTTATTTTCAAGCTACATACATATATATTCTAGTAAAGATATAAACGCACAAAATGTGAAAATGAAACCACTGTAAGGCTTCCTTCCATACATATTATGTGCGTAGTAGATTTGAAATTCTCCTTTTTTTTCGAAATAATGCTTATACAAGCTTGGCTTAAAAGTTTTTAAATTAATTGCTTACGTACACTATTGCGCTTATTACAGTTTAAATTTCTAAATCGATTGATTCTCAATGTAGTAGTGTAATTGGTACGAATTTTATATGCATAATTTGTTGCTAAGAAAAAAGTTAAACAAAAATTGTTACTATAAAATCAAAAATTATGAAATTGTTGCAAAAATTATAAAATCAAACACAATATTTAAAAAAAAAATTAAAATTATTTGTTTTAATTCTAAATTTCACTTTTTATTTGCAAATTAATCTGAAAAATTAATCTTAATTTGAAAAAAAAAGTTTTTTTGTGGTCACTGAAATTAAAAAAAAAAAGTTGCTTGCTTGCTTGCAACTGAAAGTTGCCCACGTACCAGGCGCACAAAATAAGCAGTAAGTTGTTAACAACAAATCCAAGCAAAGCATATTTTGCCGATGTGCCGGTCGTAAAGTTTTTACTGTATTTGTAAACAAAGTTTAGTAAATCCGCAAATATAGTTGGCAACGCAATTGCTTCCATATGTTTTCTGTGCGCCTGGTACAATCGGGATGTTTGCTTATTGGAATTCACAATCAAAAAAATTTAATTTGATTTTCCTTGCTTTTCATTGTTTACTATCATGACGCTTAGCATAGCAGAAAAAAAAAACAACATTTTTAATTTCCGTCAATTTTTATATAAAATAAAAAATTTACACATAAATAAATCGATGTATTTGGTACTAGGGCCGCCGAGCTGCACAAATTTATCATTTCACCAGAGAACGTAGACTATTTGTCACAATAACCAGCAATAAAATTCTGTAAGCCTAGTTGGCAACGCCATGATATTGTTAATTTCATTTATGTTGACGCACCAACATAACAGCTGGTGCATCCATTTTTAACTACTGCACGTGTTTCACAACAAAAGTTTTTTGAAAAAATACGCATTAAATTTGTATAAAAATTTGTTATTAGCAGCGAAAGATACGTAATTTGGTTTTATTTTTTCGTTTCAACCTCAAGTACATACAATGGAGTATATAGAACCTTCAGCCATACCCAACAATACCGCAATGATCCTGTGTTGTGAGTGTGGTGTACCAATTAAACCGAATCCTTCAAATATGTGTGTGACTTGTCTACGTAATCATGTGGACATTACAGAGGGTATACCCAAGCAGGCGGTGTTACATTTTTGTCGTAATTGTGAACGTTATCTACAACCGCCTGGCGAATGGGTATCAGCAGCATTGGAATCGCGTGAATTGTTAGCTTTATGCTTGAAAAAGTTGAAAGGCTTGAAGGAGGTGAAGTTAATTGATGCCGGTTTCGTCTGGACCGAACCACATTCCAAGCGTATTAAGGTCAAACTGACCGTACATGGTGAAATTAATGGAGGCACTGTGCTGCAACAAGTGTTTATTGTGGAATTCTCTGTGCAAAATCAAATGTGCGATGATTGCCATCGTACTGAAGCGAAAGATTTCTGGAATTGTTTGGTGCAAGTACGTCAACGTGCTGAAAACAAGAAGACATTCTATTATTTGGAGCAGCTGATACTGAAACACAAGGCACATGTAAATACTTTGGGCATAAAACCATTACATGGCGGTTTGGATTTCTACTACGCCAATTTCAATCATGCCAAGAAAATGATAGAATTCTTGCAATATATGGTGCCGGTTAAGGTGACTACATCCAAACGTTTGATTTCGCACGATATTCATAGCAACAATTTTAATTACAAATATACTTGGTGTGTGGAAATTGCGCCGTTATCGAAAGACAGCGCTGTTTGTTTATCGAAGAAGTTACGTCAACAATTAGGCAATCTTTCGCCCATATGTTTAGTATATAAAGTTGCCACCGGTATACATCTGATTGATCCAATGACAGCACAAATATCAGAATTGCCAGGTCAGCTATTTTTCCGCAATCCCTTCGAGGCAATATGTGATCCAAAACAATTGGTTGAGTATGTTGTTATGGATATCGAGCCTATTATGGATAAGGATAGAAAACATAAACCCGGCACCCGTCACACTTCCGTCCGTCATGTTTTATGCGATGTTTGGGTCGTACGTTCGTCTGAGTTGGGTATTAACGAGAATACAATACACACACGTTCACATCTAGGTCACTTACTAAAAGTTGGTGATTCTGTGATGGGCTATAATGTGGGTGAAGCGAATGTAAACAACACCGAATTTGAAAATTTAACAGCAGATCAAATACCCGATGTACTGTTGGTGCGTAAATGCTATGCGGATCGCCAAACGCGTGCAAATAGCCGTAATTGGAAATTGCGTCATTTGGCCGAAGAAGCCACAGATGAGCGTAGTAAACATGATTTCCATGAATTTCTCGAAGATTTGGAGGAGGATGTGGATTATCGTAGACAGATTAACATTTATCGTGATCCAAAGAAAACACTGCCGGTTGATAGTAATGACAAGAAAGCAGCAAACGATAGTGTACCGCATATAACGCTGGCCGAAATGTTGGAAGATTTGGCATTGGATTGTGAAGATGATGCTATGGGCGAAGATAATGCTGAAGATGCTGATGCTGCTGCTGCGGGTCAATGAATTTTTGTTATATGTTTTTAATTGAATATTTGAAGATTATATATATAATAAAAGAAATTATTTTGTGAATACAATACTTTTCTTGCAATTTTTTTTTTACTTTATACATACATATGAATATTTTCACTATTTTTGCCACTTATCGAGTAGTTGTTTAACAATTGGTAATATATGTTTGCGTGTGACTTTTATATTACCCAATTTGTAAAAGCTGCCTTTGAGAAAATCACATTTTTCATGTTGTAAACAGAGCGAGGGTTCGGTGTTTGCTAAAAGCTTCTGTTGTATTGCGACGCATAGCTCACCTGATTTCAGATTAATAAATCCTAGATCACGTTGTACATTACCACCGGTAACTAACATTCCCATTAGTATAACAATTGCAGAATCTGTCTCCTCTGCAAACTTTTGAACTGCACTTGCTGCGTCAGGTCGCTCAATAAATTGTTGCACTAGCATAGGGAACCCAGGTATAGCGATATTTATGTTACCATCAGTGTTTGTTAGTATTTTTAAGTCTTTTCGTAAAAGTTGTATTGATGTCAAGCGGCTTGTATCGGCGCGCGCTGCTACTAGTGCGTCAAAGAGCTGATTACGTGCAATTATAGACTTACCGCTGCTGAGATTTGTCAATAGCTCCTCAAGTTTTGTGCAAATTTCTACATCCTTTGATGTATAACGATTTGCAGATGCACTAAAGTTGACGGTGTCCAACACAATCGTACTGCGTAGCATCGTAAATATTATTTCATACATCGCTAAAGCATCGGGCGCTGACGTTGATATATATTTTAGTATCACCTCCGCTATAAGCGTAGCACATGAGCCAACTAATTCTATATGTACCTCGCAATCACTAGCTAATTGAGTTTGCTCATCAAAAGCACGATGATCGAAAACTTTCTTGCAGCGTGCTGCAAAAGGACTAACATGATGGTCGACCAGTATGAATTCACTGCATGCCAAAAACTCTTGCTGCAAGTCATCACGGAAGGTTAAATGTTCATCGGTGATAGCTTGCTGGTCGAAAAGGTGATTCACTTCTGTCTTAAGCGTATAGTCGCGACGTGGTATATTTAGCACTGGTAGAAAATTACGAGCCTTTTGATTACTTAAGCTACTTGTTTCTTCTTTTTCTTGTTGATAATGATAGGCAAGGGTTACTGCACAAACCGCTGAATCTAAATCGCAGGATTCGTTACCCAAAACAATGCAAACGGGCTCCTAAAATGAAGGAAAAATCATGTTCTTTGAAATAAGTTGTAAAATGCATTAAAAATTTATTCACATACAGCTGAGTTAACAAATCTTCTCGTTTGTTTCAAAAAGTTAAGCATATCGCTGGAATCGAGGAGTTTCCTTTTCAACTATCACTAAAAATGCAACCAAAAAAACTTTAATTAAATTGTCTAGGCAAATTCGTTGGAGTAACAGTAAACAATGCAGCCGGTATAAAAACAGCTGTTTGCAATAGCGTTGCTGTCAAATAATTTCGAACGGCGGCAGCATTTGCACAGTGACGGCGGCGAAATAAAATATTTTACATTTAATTTTATCAAAATTTTAGTCATTTGCATTATTTCTACTATTAATATTTAAAATATAAAATGTATTAATTGGTCACAGTACTATTAGTCGGAGCGGGCGCAGTTGAAGTAGGTATGAGCAAGGCAGTGTCAGGTTTTGACCGTTTTGGCAGTGTTGCTGCACGCAGATATGGATTATCTATGTTGGGATTTTCCAAAATAGCTTTATTTGTTGTAGAATTGGGTTTGATATCATTTTCGGGCTTCACCTCCTTTTCGCTTTTCGACTCACTTTTCATTTCTCCATCACCATCATCTTCATTACCACTTTCGTTTTCATCATTATCGTCTGCATAGAAGGAAATCAATTTGTATATACAAAATATTACATTTAGCTCTTTAGTGAAAATGTTTACCTTTCGAAGTGACATCCTCCGTACGATTGGCGACCAAATAATGATATTCCAACTCTTCAAAATCAAATACTTGATCTGTAGGATTCAAAGCGGCGAGGTAAGGTGGAAAAGCGGGTTTGCAGGCGATTACTGTGAAAAAATAAATGGAAATTTAATTTAATATTCAAAATTTAATTTTTTTTACTTACAAGGAAACATGTTATCCTCATTATCAAACAAGCTATGAGTTTCTGATGTCTTCGAGAGAAACTTTGTTAATGCTTTTTCCACATCTCTCTTCTGGTTGGCAGCTTTCTCTCTTATAGCTTCATATTCAGTTACAGGTTGTTTATGTGTCTAGAACACACAAAAAATAAAATATGAAAATGAGCCGATTCAACAATTTAAATGTATCAAATTGAATTACCGGCGTGCGCACGTAGGCATGTGGATCGGGTAATGCCGGCAAATAGTTGGGCACATGTGGTGGATGTGATGACTTCGTGCCCGCTTGTAGTAGATTTAATTGTTTCTGTTGTGATACTTGCGCTGGCATTGGTATTATTTGACGACCATCACGTTTGGCAAAAGCTTCAATTCCTTGCAATGAGATGCCCATATTAATCAGTGCCACAATAACATCACCTATCACGGGTATGGTACGTCCGGAAAGTTCACAGTAACTACGTGATGATTGTCCCACCTCTACAAGCACTAGAATTTTTATTGGTTTGAGTATAAAATACCTGTGCTTCTATAGAATAAACAAACTTACAGCTTTGCAACATCTCAGTAAGTGTTTCGAGACAATCCTTGTCCACGTTGTCAAAGCCTTTTTCCAGTAAAATTTGCGATACTGCAAGGCCCAATATTTTACGACGCGGATTAGTAGAGTTTGTAGCATCTACCTTATCCATTTTTTACGAATATATAAATTTTACTCAATTTTTAATTCAAGTAGGTATTTGTTTTTAAATACATTCTTCTTCTTCCTGCGTGCGCCAGTGAGCTATTCAAAATGAAAATTCTAGTTGAGTTACCAGCTCATTTTCTTTTTCATGCTTACGAGTGGTCTTCACTCACTTAAAATACATCTAGTCAAAGAACATTAAATAATTAAAATTATAAATTCTTTCGATTTGCTATTAAAGTGAGCGGTATTCTTACTCTGAAAGATAGAAATGGGAACGAAGTCTGTCAAATAATGAAAAGGACGTTTCAAAAAAAATAAGAGCTGGAACGCCTTTCCATATGCTAAAAAATGTGTGTTTCAAATTTTTTATGGTTTTTCGCTCGCCATTTTGCAAACCTGAAGAACATTCAATTTATGTTCTTTACTCCGAGTGACTTGCTATATAAAAATCCTTCAGCCATTCGGAGACGGCGTAGAATAAAATGAACGTTCATTTCTCCTAGGAACTAAATTCCAGGCAAAATAAATTTAGATTCTGGTCCCATTTCGGGAAAAGAAGTATTCTAAGTGTTTGTCTAGAGAAATAAATGCCTTTTAACAAACTTCAATCAATTAAACGATAAAAAATTGTTTCAAAAGACTCCATTCCTGAAATGGAAAAAATTTCAAATAAATACAACCATACGATACGATTTTCGATACGATACTTCAATCAATTTAACAATACAAATTGTTTCAAAAGACTAAATTGATTGTTAAAAAAAATTAGCTTCTCAAAAAAAAAAATGTTGGGTGAAATCCTTCCTTGGAAGTGTTTATGTTAACTCAAGTGCAAAGCTATCTACGTACCAAATTTCTGTAAAGTACCATAAGTAAAATTTTTCGAAATGTTCCCTCCACTGCCCGGAAGGAAGTTAATCTAAATTATTTTCGAATCCACTTGTACACACACGTAAATTCATTCAAAATTATTTTATTTCGTGAGAAGCTTTGTAGATTTTCATAAGAATTTTATAGTTAGTGAGATTCTACTCAATAGTGCAATTTTTACTTTTTCAAATTGACTTTTTTCTTTCAACTCAGTTGTCTTAACGTAATTTGAGGTAGGTGTAGACATGCTGTTTTTATAATCGAACAATCATCTGGCAGTGCAATGAATGGCAACAACATGAAATAGAGAAAACAGGTCGAATTTTTTCAGCAGAGAACGTACGCTCTCTAGCATTTGCTAAGAAAACAAAGAAAATAATTTTAATAAATATTTACAAAATCAACTTGAAGTGTTAAAATTGTAAAATTTGTGAATTCTTCAATTTTATTTTGTGTATTTTCAAATCTTACACAAATATTTACTTTGAGATAACTGCATGCTGCAGTAGCGCTGCACCGATAAGAGCCATTTAATAGACACGCAAGTACAAAAAAAAAAACATAATAGCAGATAAAAAAAATACGCAAACTAAGAAAAATATTTCAGTAAAATTCGCTTCGAAATTAAAATGCAAAACGCTGATGCAGAAGCCTTGAACGCGGTTGAAAAAGAGCTCGACCGTGTTATACATAAGTTGAAGGATATACGCGAAAATGCGGCCGCCGAAATTAATGATGTAGCTACGCTTATGGAAGAATTACAAAAGGTATTGAACCAGGCTGAGTTGGAAATGACGGGCACTATAAATACAAGCACACAAGTCGATGCACCTTCGGATGTGGATGATCCAATGGCAGAAGAAGCTGATATGCAAGTAGAAATGGAACGTAAGTTAGAACGGAGATTTCAACTATTTTTTTCTCTCAAACTTACTAATTTTATTTTTACATACCAGCGGCAAAGCCACGCCTGAACGATACGCAGGTGAAGCATGTGTTGGAGACATTACAAAAAGCTAATGAAAGACTACAAAGGCTATCGGCTGAACACCGTGATTTGCACGGCGCTGTCTCCAAAGTAGGCAAAGTAATTGATCGTAATTTCGTCTCCGACTTTACAGCCACCACACGTATTGATGCATTGCAAGATGAGGAAAATTTAATGTTATTAAATAAAGTTATGGCCAAACATTACTGCCGACAGGGTATGGATGATGTAGCACGTTTGTTGATCAAAGAATCGGGCATGCCAGATGATATGGCACAAGAAGTGTTTGATTCGGAGAGTAGCTTTGCTGAGATCTATCGCATTTGGAAGGGTATACAACAGCAAGAGTTGGGACCGGCATTGGAGTGGGCTGAACGTCACTCTGAACAATTAATTGCTAAAAATTCAACACTTGAATTCAAATTACATCGTCTAGCATTCTTGCAAATAATGTCGCGTGGCATTAGCGCACAATCGGAGGCTATTGCGTATGCACGTCAGAATTTCGGCAAATTTATCGATCGTTTCGAGCATGAAATACCCAATTTAATGGGTTGCTTCATTTATCTACCCATGGGTATTGATAATTCACCATATAAGCATTTGATTTCACCACAAGTCTGGATGGAGGCATCTTATGTGTTCATGAAGGATGCTTGCAATACACTCGGTATAAGCAAGAATTCAGCACTTTCCGTTGTTATTAACGCGGGCTGCACAGCGCTGCCGGCTTTGCTCAATATTAAACAGGTGCGTGCATGGTGTTTGTTTGCATTGCTGTTATTAACGGTTTCACATTGATTTTTTTTTATGCTTAGGTAATGCAGTCACGTCAAGTGCTAAGCATTTGGAATGCACGCGATGAATTGCCGATAGAGATCGATCTTGATCCGGAGTATCGTTATCATTCGATTTTCGCCTGTCCCATTTTACGCCAACAGACCACAGAGGATAATCCGCCTAAGAAGTTGACTTGCGGTCATGTCATCTCCAATGATGCTTTGCATAAGCTGAGCAATGGCCATATACTCAAGTGTCCGTATTGTCCGGTGGAACAGAATGCCGATGATGCTGTACGAATCTATTTTTAGGTTATACATACATATACGAGCACAAGTTATATGCCCATTTTAGATGAAATGCATTATATTAAAAACCATTTTAGTGTTAATTCAAGCTACGAAGCTCTCGATTGGTTTTGAAGCATGAGAGAAATGTAAGATTAGTTTTAGCGCATAATTTCTGATAATTCTATGTAGACAAGTTCGACGCAACAGAGGGACTTGAAATGTAGTTATATAAGTTTTTCTTAAATATCTTAATTTAAACGAATAATGTAATTTTAACATTTTTTTTTTGAAATAAAAATAATTAAAAAAAATTTTTTTTTAATTTTTTAGGTTATTGCATATAACGGAAATGAAATAAAAATTCTAAAATTAATTTTAAGATTTATTCTCTTCTGCTGTGAAAATATTTTTTATTTTTTGCAAACAACAAACACACATTAGTAACACGCTGATGTTTTACCTCCACGTTAAGTTTTAGGTAATTGAATGAAATAATGGCATTTCAACCTCCGGCAATGCCGTGTCCTCATGATTGTGTATTAGCTTAAAGAGCCCAGTACCGATTGAAGCGGGCATGCCCAATATAATACGCTCGGAAACACCATCCACCGCATCGGTTTGGCCAAAGTAAGCGGCATCGAAGAGATGATCGGCGGTTTTTTCGAACTGAAATATAATATTTAATGAAAAAATTGTACGTGAGAGAGGCTCATAGTGAAAATAGAGATTGAAAATTTCATAAAATTAATTAATTAGCTCTAAATTAAAAAAAAAGAAGGGATTTTTACAAAAATTTCCCCTCACTCACCGATGCCAAATTGAACACGCTCTCACGCATTTTCGCCAAACCATGTCGCGTTATGCCCAACACTTCACCGCGCGATGTCATCTGACTGGCCAGCAACATTATATGCCGATGATCGACACTCATGCCATGACCTTCCATCACTTCGGTAATTTCAGTCATAATGGTAGTGCGTGCCGCCTCAATACCCAGCGTATTGTAAACTTCCCAAATGTTATTACTCTTCGTGCGTGCGCCTACCACACCAAAAGTGGCCATAACATCGCGTAAACCAGCACCTTCAATGCATAGTTTGTAGGTGTGTGGCGTGTGTGTATCATCGATGGCGATAACAGCGCGTGAAATATTCGGTAAACCGGCTACAACAACATTCTGTATGGCTATGGTGAGACGTTGTAGTTCGGCGTTAAGTGTGGCACCATGTTTTATGGTATCAATGTGCACGGTAATTACCGACGCGCCGACCACATCCACCAGCGCCGGTTTGATGCGTAGTTTTGAGGTGCAAATGCTGGATTGTGGCGAAAATTGTGTAAAAAGGTAGGCTTTAAAGTGAGCAAATTTGAATATACTTACGAGTAACGCACAGTTTCGGCATTAATTTCTAAGCCCAATACTTTAATGCGATTCAAATCCAAGCGTATAACCAAGAAGCAGTCATCTGGCCTAAAAACTTCCTCAATGTACGAAGAAATCTGTGTGGAAGTGATTTATATAGTTTTTTTTTAAGCATTTAAATGATGTTCTTACCTCGCCGAGCGTTGTCTTTTCAATACGCGCCTTAACTTTACGCGCGAATTCCATGTTGGTATTATTTTCTATTTCCGCTGTAATGATGGGTGTGGAAATTGTTTTTGTTGCATTTATGATCTCTACAATACGTGGAACACCCTGTGATTTGGAAAACAAGTTTTGATAGAGAAATAGCATTAGAAAGTGCTGGAGTATGCCTTAAACTAATCTCTAAAATCTCTTTCGACGGTTCCGGATCAAAGGGAGAGCAGTCTTAGGAGTGTAGAATCATCGCCTTACAAGTTGCCAGCAACGTCTTTGTCGCCAGAGTTAGCTAGGTAGGATTTTGTTAGGAATCTCTACCTTGCTAACAATTATGGTCGTACCGGGAGCGGAGGTTTACGACCAGTAAGTTTGGGATATTTAGATTTAGCCGGTACTTCTTGGTTCAACTTGTGGCGAGATTGTTAGATTTCAAGATGTGAGGAAGTGTGGAAGGCAGGACAAGTAGCGGTTTGTCGTCCAACAAAGATTTTCCACAACCTAGTGAGTTCATCGATGTATTCCCGCAGCTGGTGGAGAGATTAAACAGTAATGAGGAGCTTACAACATCCGGCGGAGCCCTGGTGCTCGGTAACTGTGGTTTTGGAAATGAAAGAACCTCATTGCCCTCTTTATTTTTGTTAGGTTATAGTCTAGAATATTTTTCTGGCTATGCTGACTAAGTATGGCAGCCGTTGTTGTGGCTTTCGGGGAATATTGCGAGAGTGACAGCCCTTGGCCGGATAAAAGTCCGGGTCCTTTTGGTATAAATATACGACTGCCGATGGACCTATTGGATTTTAGTCGCCTCTTACGATAGGCACGACTTACCGCAGGTATTTATCTAACCTTTAACCCACAGGGTTGGGGGCGGGGATACTCAAGGGCTTAGGTGCGGCCGTTTGCTTTCAGGTCCTCAAACTATGGAATCTTTACTTAAGTTACAACAAAGAAAACCTCTACTTCTTCTTCTTCTTCTTGGTACAGCATAAGCGATTAAAGCAGTAAGTACCTCCCGTGGAGGTTACGCAATTATACGAGTATTCAATAACAAGTGGTTAGGACAAAATTCTCTAATTCTCTACACACACACACACACACACATACCTGTGTAATGTTCATCGAGGCGACACCAGCAAAATGGAAAGTTTTCAATGTCATCTGTGTGCCAGGTTCACCAATACTTTGCGCTGCTACAGCGCCAACAGCGGTGCCAGGCTCAGTCACAGCTCGATTGTATTTGTCATTGACCCAACGCATAAAAGTGCGTATTTGTTCCTCGGTGAGGCGTTCAATTTCGTTTGCGAGTTTCGGATGGCGTCTATATTTCTCCTGTATATGGGCTATCTTCTGAGCGACTTTGTCGATAAATGTGCTGCGAGTGAAATGTATTTTTTTTTATTAGTTTCAAATATGTACTATATTACTTACGTAATTTCATTTTGAAAATCCTTGCGACTCATGGTAAATTCATCTTCTGCGAGTATTTTATGCGCTACAGGTGAAATTTCATCTGCCGCCAGCGATACGCCTTGACGATCAGGCACTGTGGCGCGCAGATGATTTAATTGACGCACTAAATCGACAGGTTTATTTTTGACTTCCATAAAAACAGGATCTAAACCATCGCCACCGTAGATCAGCTCGACTATTTCACCTATGGCATTCCGAACAGAGCCATCATAGTGTACAACCAGATCCTCCAGGCACTAGTGGCATGCAGTAAATATAAACAATTTAGTTGGAGAATATAAAAACACAAGAAATTATCAATCTCAAACTTGGTTATAAAAAAGTAAAAAATATTTACCTTCACTAGACGTCGCTGCAGATAACCAGTCTCTGCAGTCTTCACCGCTGTATCGACTAAACCCTCACGACCAGCCATTGTATGGAAGAAAAACTCTGTGGGAGTTAGACCAGAGTAAAAACTATTTTGAACGAAACCACGTGCAGCGGGTATAGCGGCTGCACAATTAAAAAAATATTGAGTAAATAAATTAGTAAGCAAAAACATATTGAAAAAAAAAAAAAAAAATTGGTTATCACCACCAACTCACAGAATTTCTCGAAATGCGGCAGCGCACGATTCTCAAATCCGTTTGGCACACGTTTGCCATTAATAGCCTGTTGACCGACGCAGGCAATCATTTGGGAAATATTAATATTCGAACCTTTAGAGCCGGACAAAGCCATAATTAATGCACTATTTGTGGGATGTAGCTCACGGAAGCAGGCTTTAGCTGCCTGTTCACGTATAGAGGAGAGTTCACGCAACATAACTGCCTCCAATGTCTGTTCGGGCGTACAACCTGGTTGACATTGTAGTGTACCCTTTTTCATTTCCAAAATATATTCATCACATTTTGCATAACCATTTTCCAATAATTTTTGCTTTTCCACAAGCAACTTGTTGCTGGGCGTAACATCGCTGATGCCAAAAGAGAAACCGCGATTTTGTATGAAAAATGAAGCAATCTGAAAATTTTAATGTATAAAGTTAAGGAATTGGTCAAAAAAATTTACTATGGTATTAGAGAACGAAAAATGGGTTATAGCTACCTGGAATACAATTATAAATATGTATATTCTGTTGCTTTTAACAAAAACTCTTTTCTGAGTTTGAGAACGAATATTTAATGGAGAATAACACTTTATACGAAGGAATTTCGACACAAACCGCAAATTTAAATATTTAATGCTTTTTTAATATGTATATCGGCCGTTAATTAAGTACCGCACTGTAGCGTTGCCAACTCTTTGTACCAAATTTTAAATAGCTGCGATAACAATTGCAATTATTTTATGAATTTAAAATTTATATTAACCTAAAAGCAACTCGAATAACTTATAGAATTAAATATATAAAAAAAATTTAAATAGACGCAATTTCTAAAAAATATTATAATTAAAAAAATCATAGTTGTTAATCTAATCTTGATAATTTCCTGTTTATACCAGTAAGTAAATATTTATCGATATATCCGCCGTTAAGACCGCAACAGTTGTGTTGCCAACACTTTCTACGAAATTTCAAATGAATTGCGCCAACAATTTTAAATATTGATCCGAATTAACTTAATTTTTCATTTGAAATTGATAAAATTTATGGTACAATAAACGAGAACTAAATTTTTCTTCAATAAAAATTATAACTTTTAAGCCTGGGCATTTCCTGTTCATACCAAAACAGTAAATGATATAAAAAATACTATATAACCGTTATAAAATTGTTAGATGAGGAAATTTCTAAAATAATTTACTGACAAAAACATTAATGAGCGGCAATAACTAACTACATGTACATATATGTAGATATTGAATGGAAATTATACAAATATATCGTACTCAAATTGTACAAATTTACTTTCCGGATTTGTAAAGAAATTGTACACAATTTGAATAAACAGCTGCTAGTTAGTAGCTTCCATTATTTTAATTTTCTTTATTTTTTATTTTTATTTTATTTTTTAACGAGCAAGCACAAAACACGTCGTAAACACTTTAATTAAGAGAGCATAGCAGCACCTGTCTTTAGACGATAAGATATTGAATAACAATATTTGATGAATGAATTAAACAATTAAAAAGTACAAAGTGTGTTAAAGAGATAGCAGGGAGCTGTGAGAAATGGCAAATGAGAATTGAAACATATTTTTTTTAACAACTTAATATGATAAAAATTAACAAAATGCATGTATGTATGCGTAAAGATAGCGGCAGTAGCAGCAGCATGTCTTAATCGTTTGGCCGCGTCAAAAGTATTAAAATTGTTTTATAAAACAACGTAGCCACCAATGCGTCAGTACAGTTTGATGTCATTTTCGCAAGGTGTTAGTTGGTGTTTGCGGTAGTTTCAATTGAAAGACCTCAATACGATACGATGTGGTTTAATGTGCTGGCATGCCTTTGGCTTATAACGCTATTAGCGACGGCACGGGGTTTTATAGAACCGGCGAGTGATTTAGGGCGAATTGTGAGTTTGAAATAGTAAAAGTATTATGAAAAGGAATTAAATTCCAATTTAAAAAAAATAAAAATGCAAAAAAAAATTCATATTATTTATATAATGTGAAAGCAAAACAAATTTAAATTTAAGAAAAAAAAAAAAACGAAAAAAAAAATATTTTTTTTATAAAAGCTCTTAATATATACTAATTATGTCGACAAGTGTAATTACGATATAAAAACTATATAAAATCATGCATGTATCGCATATTAATAAATATTTATAAACCTCTTCAAGGACTGAATCGTGCAAAATGTATCGATAAAAATTGCAACGCAAGCGATAACTATTCATTGATACTTTCACATGGTTGGCAGCGCATTCATGGTTAGCGGCAGTTTAAATGACACTTCCGATGGCATTAATAATGTATTATTTACGTTATTTTCAAAAGCACGTGCTTACTTATTTTAACAAATGAATTTGAAAAACTACATTTATTCGCATACGAACTTCATTTTTCTTAAATTTCTAACCTTATTAATGAAAGTATGTAATTTCTATATGATAATTTTTCTTCTGTCTTCAACAGCAAAATCGCATCGTTTCGGGTAGCCCTGCTTCGCTCGGACAATTCCCATGGCTAGTGATATTAAAAGAGGATGCAGATGAAGATCTACTTTGTGGCGCTTCAATTATAGCACCAAATTGGGTACTTACCGCAGCACATTGTACTTATGGCAAAACTTCTGTATTTCTTATGTTCGGCACAGTGCTATTTAATAATCCAAATGCGCTAAATATGACATCAACACAATTGTATGTACATCCCAACTTTAATATAAAGACCTTAAATAATGATGTATCACTAATTCAACTACCAACATCACTGTCATTTAACAAATATATACAACCAATACAACTGGTGTCGAATGCATATGCAACATTCAATTTTATTGGACAAACGGCTACTATTGCTGGTTTCGGTTTAACCGATGATGATTATCTAGAAGCTTCTGATGTATTATTATATGCATTTGTTGATATTATTAACAATAATGAGTGTGCGGATGTATTTGGCACCAATGTGGTTATAAGTTCAACATTATGTGCTAAAGGCGAGAATGGTAGTGACATGTCGATTTGTAGTGGTGACTCGGGTGGACCATTAATAGCAAAGGATTTAAGTGGTACATGGATGCAAATTGGTATAAATTCATTTGTTGCCGAGGATATGTGCACCGTGAATTATCCATCGGGTTATGTGCGTTTAACGTCGTTCTTAAATTACATTTCACAAGTGACTGGTATTGCGTTTAATGCATAATGTGTGTTGGGAAATTTTGTAATAAATGATGTTGAAAATTAGAAAAAATATAATTTTTCTTTTTCTTTCTTTTGTTAATATTTAATTAAAAAATATTTGTTGTGTGGGAGTTGGAACAGCTGGGCACGTGCCGTATTAGTATTTTTTTAATGTATAATAATTATTAGTTTAAACAAATAGCGTATGCAGTGTAGATGAGAAAAATATATTCTTTTGTAATTTATTTGCTTCTCGGAAGCACTTGAAATATACGAAACAAGATAAGATACGAACGTAATTGGACAGCAATTAGAAGAGTTAAAGAAATATTTTCCTCGTGTATGTTAGAGATACTAAAATCTGATGGAAAAAAGTAATTGAGGGGATTTACTGATGTACGATAACTATTGCTGTTGCTATTGTTGTTGATTTTGTTGTAGCGGTTCTCTTATATTTGGATTTACCTGTTTAAAACAAATTGCGTTGCAATAAAACAACACCAATAAAAAATTGTCTCTGTTGTATTGTTTTTTTTTTCTAAGAATTGTCTTGTTAAGAATTTAATTAACTGAAAAAAATTTATGTTATCAAAAATTCAGATATAATCGGTGAATTTAAGTGAAAGACAAGGAAAAATTTGATAATTTCACAAGTTTAGGAATTAATTAAATAGTGATAACGACTGGTTGCGGATTTTTGATAAAATGTACATATATAAATGTCTAACTAAAATGAAAAAAAAAAAACAATTAATTTGGGATTAAAAAAAAAAAAAATTAAAAAATTAAACAAAGTTAAATCAGTATTCTTTTCGCAGTTAACGCATATGTTTTAAATGCCAAATATTTCAGCAAACTCCTTTTTTTTTACATAAAAAAAAATATATTACCGCTATATTGTTTAAAACACACTCACCCTTGCTAAGCGCCACATGCATTTGGTCGCATAGAGTTCCCCGAAATCTCGCAATATAACATAGAATATGCAATTCTTCGTGCCAGAGCCCAAAGTGCTCTTGTCCATTGAGCCACAAATCAATTCCGAATTGCGCACAATCACCCCTGCAACAGAAAAAACAGACAATGAAATTATAAATTTTATTACAAATCTCCCCCAAACACACTTACAGGAATCGCGCACACACAAATCGTAGTTACTAGTGTAATTTCGTCCTTTTGTTATTAGATTTGCTTTAACTGGACACTGTTTGTTTGGACGCAACAATAGACTGAATACTTGTTTGCCCGTCCAGAGTTTGCGTGGCTTCAGTATAGCCGGCGGTGGCATATCGATACGCATATTTGCATCTGGACCAGCTAGAAAGCAGGCAGCCAATTGCATTGCCTGCTCTTTGGTAAGAAATTCATCCTTTTGTGTTAAAAGGTAACCGCCTGTTATGAAATCTTGTGTTGCCGCAATGAGTATTTCACCATTTTTGGGTGTAATCAAATTGGATTTATTACCCATTAGTATCAGTGCCTCTGCGCGTGCCTCTTCTGTTTGTGGCAAATGTAAATTCATTTCGTCACCATCGAAATCCGCATTGTATGGCGTGCAGGCGCATTCATTGAAGCGGAATGTACGTTGTGGTTGCACTTTGGCTTGATGGCACATAATGGACATTTTATGGAGGGAAGGTTGACGATTGAAGAGCACTATATCGCCATCGCATAAGTGACGTTCGACAATGTCGCCACATTTTAGATCATGCGCTACTTTATCACGATTACCGTAGGCGAGATACTTTTTGAATGTGGAACCACGTTGTTGTACATAATTTGCACCAGGATGCTTTTGTGTACCATTTTTGACAAGCTCTTTCATTTTTTGTACATTCGCTGGATTTACACGCTCCGGATAGGTAAGTATTTTGGCAACACGTTCCGGTACACCCACTTGGTGTATCATCAAATTGGGATCAGGTGATATTACGGTACGTCCTGAGAAATCCACACGTTTGCCAGAGAGATTGCCACGGAAGCGACCTTGTTTACCCTTTAAACGCTGCACAATGCCACGTGTGGTTTTCTTGGGTGCCATATTTAATGGTATACCAGAAATTTCGCTATGAAAGTATAAAGCAACGTGCAACTGTAGAAAATCCCAATCCTCTTGTATGAGTTCGATTTTGCCGCCACCAGTCATATGCTTTTGTATAACATCATTTATAAGTAATATTTCACTCTGCTTCATGGTTAAGTCGTCTTCAGTACTAAAAGTCGAAATCAATTAAAATTAATTAATATTAACAATAATACAGCATATACTAACGTTCCAGCCTTTACTTCGGACAATACAGAGGGTCGTATACAGACGGGTGGCACAAATACGCGTGTCACTATTAAATTTACTGGGCTAGCATCATCGGATGTCATACCCAACAATGGTATATCGCTTTTGGGTATAGTTTTAAAAAGTTCCAACACTGTTAATGGATTTAGTTCTTCCACATTATTATTTGATGCAATCATATGCTGTAATTCACGATTATGTTCAGTAGCACGCAGCAATTCTTTAAGCGCATCGGTTATTACAGCATCGGCTTTCTTGCCTTTGCAGGGATCATGTAGAATTTTTAATAAACCTGGCCCTTTCTTGACGCCACCGTTGGGTGCTTCGCAATGTGGACATTTTGTCTGTTTCTTTGCTTTATTTAATATTTGTCCATGTAAAGCTTTCTTCGCCAGGTAGGATAAGTGTGGATTTAACAGCTTCTTCTCATATATACGCTTATCTAACTCTTTAAGCATAACATGGGAGCAACTTTTACAAATCATTTGTAAAATTGAAATGGTGGCACGAAAATGACCAATATGGAATACAGGTAATGCAAGATCTAAATAGCCAAAATGACCGATACACTCATTTAAGCCCTGGCCGCATGTATCGCAAGTGGCATCTTTGGTGCTCACGCCCTAGATGGTGAGGGAAGTTGTTTTGTATAAATACATAGTTCGATATCGATATATTCGCAAATTCTTACCATACGCTTGTCCAATACGCCATATGGCACAGGTTGACGTTGAGCTTGATATAGATTCTTGGAAATTATACGCAAATGTGACTCCTGTTGAATTTCCTCCGGACTACTAATGCAAAACTGCACATGGGAGCTGGAAAGTACAAGAGTTTACTTTAGGCATTGCCTAAATTAATTTGCAATACACAATATTTACATTTTTTTAATCACATCTGCTTCACGGAACTGTTCTTTAGGCATTTTGTTGGATTTTTATACCGCAACACTTTTTATTTATCAAAGAAAATAAAATTATTTTGAAATGCACCACAAATTCATGAAATACAAAACGTGCCGCATTTAACTTTTTGTTGCTGTGTTTTCGTTTATTACAATTGTCAAAACAAGCCGCAGTGTTGTTCAACTCCACACCGGGGAAAATTTGCGACCAGAAGAACAGCTGTTTAATGATAACGCACAGTAGAACCTCGATAGTAAATGTTTTTGGGAAGAGTTAACCTTTGTATTCTTAATAAAATTTTAATTTTTTATTTCAACTCTTACAGAAAAGCAATTTAATTCTAAAGTTAAAATTATTAGTTAAAAATGCAGCAAAGTTTTATAAAATTTTTTATTTAGAAACGAAATTTGCTTAAATTTTTCAATTATCGCAAATTATCCCTTAACTATTCACATCTCCTTTGGGGAAAAAGCAACACTTTGCAGAATGAGCTTTTCAATTATTCTCATTATGACATTCGTGTGCTCATTGACATTCTTTTTGGTCGAAGTGTTACGCGATTTCGATTGCTCGAAGAAAATTAGATTATAAATTAAAATTTACGAATTGTTACGATTTTTCATAGCGAAAAAAGATGTTGCGTACACTCTCGAAATGCAGTGAATTGCCTGTTATGGCCAAACAATTACAAAAAGTATGTAATCGAAGATTACTGGTGACGACGACAATTTCATATGGCCGTAGTCAATGTCCCATTGGTAGCAGCATGTTGACTCTGCTTCGGCAGCAGCATGTAACTCCTTTTGGGGGTAGCTGCAGCTTACAACATCAGCCTGCAGCGACAGCGGCATTGGCAACTAAAACAAATTTTTATATGTGCAGGAATAATTCATCATTTTTCGGTTTATTCCAGAGTGCCGCCCAGTCAGGTGTACAAAAATCGAACAAATATGCAACGGAGGCGACCATACAAGTGAATCGCGTGAGTAGTTTTCCACCCTCATACATACATATGTATGCCGTGATAATAAGCTTACCACACTAGCTTCCGCACCCCACTACATCTATTTATGCGCTATTACATAACAACTTTTGACTGAATATTATTGGTGTTGTGCTTTCGTGGTGGTTAGTGGAAAAGAGTTGAGGGAATCAGGTACTTTAATTGCAAGCATTACCGACTGGAAAGGATGCCGTCAATTAATTAATTTTTACCTTTTTTTTGGGAATATTGCTATTTACATACGTTTAATTGGACAAACTAACTCTGAAGGTCATTAAGGCAATCAGTGTTTAGGAGCATACATACACATACATATATTTGTGCGTACATATTTACCTAGATTTGCATTAGACTACCCAATGACAATGACATGCTACACTCACGACAATTTGGAATGCTTATCAGCTGTTTTTTTTTTCTTATTTGCCGCGTGGTTCGCCTTCGCCCGCTTATCAGTGCAATTTTATTAGGAGCAACTTAAAAGCGCGTACAGATACTTAAATGATTTGAAGCAGCAGCGAAAATAAAACAGAAAAATTTTTACACATCACAATCGACATTACAAATATATTTGTTTTAACACTAAATAATTTTTTTAATAACGAAAACAGCTGATCGTTACACAGCAGTTCAAGTGGGTAGTAATGTGTGAAGTGTAGTTAAATTAAATATGCTTAAGCGCTTATTTAAAAGTTTTAATTGAAATATTGTGTACTTACTATGTGTTTTATTAACAAATGGATAATAATTTAAGTATTTATTTATATGTTTGTACTCTTAATTGATGTTTAGAAATCAATAAGCATACTAACCATTTTTTTAAATTTTTTTTAAATGTGTTTTTGAAAGTAAATTAATGAGAATACCTTTTTTTTTAGATAAGAAACTAAAATTTGCATTCCTAATACTTAATATATACCTATGTCTGCATGTTAACAAAATTGTTTATTGTAATTTTAATTCCATTTGTATGCAGCCATTCAAACTGCATAGACTCGATAAGGGTCCCGAAACCACCGTTACATTGACCAAAGAGGATGCAACCAAATATTATACGCAAATGCAGACGATTCGTCGCATTGAAACATCCGCCGGTAATTTGTACAAGGAGAAAATCATACGTGGTTTCTGTCACTTGTACTCCGGTCAAGAGGCTTGCGCTGTGGGTAAGTGAAAAAGTGTTGATTATTTTATATTTTATACAATATTATTCATTTATTTGTGTTTTTCTAGGCATGAAAGCTGCCATGCGTGAACAAGACAACATCATTTCAGCTTACCGTGTACACGGTTGGACATATTTGATGGGCGTCACACCTGTAGGTGTGCTTGCTGAATTGACTGGACGGCAAAGTGGTTGTGCCTTGGGCAAGGGTGGCTCTATGCACATGTATGCGCCCAACTTTTTTGGTGGCAATGGTATTGTGGGTGCGCAGGTGAGAGAAATCTTTGAATTTATGTTACATAAATGTATACAAATTAATTGCATGATAATTTTCAATATACATAATCTTGCTATCAACAGGTACCACTTGGCACTGGTGTTGCACTTGCTTGCAAGTACAAGGGTAATGGTGGCGTCTGCTTAGCCCTATACGGTGATGGTGCTGCCAATCAAGGTCAAGTATTTGAATCTTATAACATGGCTGCCTTATGGAAATTGCCGGCAATTTTCGTTTGTGAAAATAATAACTATGCTATGGGTACCAGTACTGAGCGTGGTTCCAGCAATACAGATTACTATACACGTGGTGATGTTGTGCCCGGTATCTGGGTGGATGGTATGGATGTTTTGGCCGTACGTAGTGCTACTGAATTTGCCATCGAACATGTGAATAAGGTTGGTCCCATTGTATTGGAGACCAATACATACCGTTATTCTGGACATTCGATGTCTGATCCCGGCACAAGCTACCGTACACGTGAGGAAATTCAAGAAGTGCGTCAAAAGCGTGATCCCATCACATCATTCAAGGAATTATGCATTGAGCATGGTCTCTTGTCTGCTGATGAAATGAAGGTGGGTGTGAAGGAGTTGAAAGTGACATACAAGTTAATTTCATATTTATTCCTATTATATTATTTTTTATAGGAAATCGATACTAAAGTGCGTAAGGAAATCGACGAAGCCACACAAATCGCTAAAAACGATAAAGAACTGCCAATCTCTGGTCTGTGGACCGATGTTTACTCACAAAATTTGGAAACTAAAATACGTGGTCTCACCAGTTACAACATTTCGCATATTTCACAACGCAAAGGTGTTAACCACTAAATGGCTTTAGATACGTACATATATTTTGGGTTAGCTAAAATAGATATTCAACATTGTAAAAAGTATAAGCAACAATACAATATCTGCTTGTGGGAAATAAGTTGAAAATTTAGACGAATCATTTTTAGCGAAAATTACTTTCATTATTCTCAAAACACGCAAACGTAGACAATTCTTTAATTCTCAACTATAAAAATGGTATTTGCATTAAAAGTAATTATATAAAATTATTGAAATTATCGTTTTCACTGTGGAGTGACTTAAAAATGGATATTCTAGTTAGAATTATGTTTAATTTTTGAATAATTGATATTGTTAAAAATCATGCAAACTTATGTGAAGCATATATGCATGTAGAGGAAAGCATAAGCTGAAATTGGTAGTTTTTTTTTGAATATTTTTTATTTTCATTTTGTAAATACATAAAACATCATTGTATATATATTTTTTTAAATGCCGATATGAGATATCATGTTTGTGTACGAATAAAATAAGCCTAAAAGTCACAATGCGCATTATTGGTTAAAACACTGTTAAAAGCATTGAGTAAATTAAAAACAAATAAAAGTAAAAATTATGTACAAAAACTAAAAAGGAAAATTTTTTGTTCATGATTTTTTTTTAATTTGGATTTTTTTACTTTTTAATTTTGTTAATGTTTCTTTTTTATTTGAAAAATTTTGATTATTTTTTTGAATTGTGATTGTCTTTTAATTTTTATGTTTTCATTTCAATTTAAATATTTTTTTAATTTTTAATTTTTTAATAATTTTTAGTTTTTAATACTTCAATAATTTTAAATTTTAAAATTGTTGAAATTTTATTTTTTGATTTTTTTGGCTTTTTTTTTAAGTTTTTATACCCAACACTGAACATTTTTGTCGATAAGAAATAAAAAAAAATTTCTGGCAATTCGAGCATGTATTTTCAAAGAGTCTACCACATATCATTCTAATTCTCAATTATTATTCGAAATCTTTATATTTTTTTAAATAAAATTTTAAGCTCAAAACCATAAATAACTGTAAATAATAAGTTAAAAAAACACAACAATACCTACTGCCGCTCTGAGCATGCTGACCTCAGCTCTTTGCACAAGAGTCACTTCGTCAGTTAGACGCTGGCCAAGCAGGTTTCCTTTATTTCGTTGGTTCTATAAAGAGTACGAGGAGCAAGCTGGTCATACTAGTTGCGGCTATGCTAGTGAAGCAACTTTTGAAATACCCGATGTATGTATCAAGGGTCTTCCGTTAGTCGAACAACAGATCACTATCACCAACAATTCTAAACAATTTCAGCATTACAAATTTGTACGTTTGGAAAACTTTCCAGCCAAATCCGTTACGCTCAAAAAGGATCAAGCGCTGCATATCTATAAAGAAATGGCAAGTATACGACGTTTGGAAAATGTTGCGAATTCCATGTATAAAGAGAAGTTGGTGCGTGGTTTTTGTCATCTCTGCACCGGTCAGGAAGCTGTTTGCGTGGGTAAGCTATTATTAATTTCAGGTTAAATGGAACTATCTACGCTCTGTTAATTTAAGGCATACATTCGGCTATGCGTGAGACGGATCATCTCATTACGGCGTATCGTTGCCATGGTTGGTGCTATGTTATGGGTATTAAACCGTTGGAAATACTAGCTGAATTGGCTGGACGTGAAGCGGGTTGCCAGCGTGGTAAGGGTGGTTCCATGCATATGTACTGTAAGAGATTCTATGGTGGTAATGGTATTGTTGGAGCACAGGTAAGTTCGAAGGAAAATGTTGTCTACTATGTGGACCGACCGACCGACCGGAGACTTTCTAAATACTAAGAAATAATTATTAATTTTATCACCTACCACAGGTTCCCCTAGGCACCGGCGTCGGTTTGGCATTGAAAAACGAAGCTAAAGGCAATGTGTGTATTGCATTATATGGTGATGGTGCCGCCAATCAGGGACAACTTTTCGAAGCTTACAATATTGCATGTCTGTGGCGGCTGCCAGTAGTTTTTGTTTGTGAAAATAATGAATATGGTAAGTAATACAGCGTTAACTCAGCCCAGTTTCAAGGTTTCGATGTCAAGACTAGCCCGGAATGGTCTGGATGAAATATAAAAAGGCGGTTTTAAGTGTTGGTGGTGTCCAGTCCATAGGAGTGATAGCGGTGGGTAAAGTGAGCGTTTGGGAGAGGAGAGTCAATGGGAACGAGATTGAGAGAGAAAGGAGAGCCAGTGTGAGGGAGAGAAAGAAATTGAGGGAGAGAGAGAGAGAGATGCTGTGTGAGTGGGAGAAGGAAATAGAGAGAGAGAGAGAGAGAGAGAGAGAGAGAGAGAGAGAGAGGGAGAGAGAGAGAGAGGGAGCGATCAAGAGAGAGAGACAGTGAGAGGAAAAGGAAGAGAGAAAAGGTGATAGAAACTTGAACTTTAAAGCTCTCGACAGTTAGGTGTTATTCACATTCTCTATTTTGGTCGACCCCTTCACTAGATAACTGGTTCAGTTAGTCTACCCCTATTTAGTAGACATTTATGAATTTAAAGCACTTATAAATTCCATTTACCTAAGGTATGGGCACACAAATGAGTCGCTCCTCTTGTTCAATTGAATATTTTGCACGTGCTGTTCCATTGCCCGGCATTTATGTGGATGGCATGGATGTACTCGCCATACGTAATGCAGCCGCTTTTGCCATTGATTTCGTGCAGAAAGAGGGACCAATGATTATTGAAGCACATACTTATAGATACTATGGTCATTCAATGTCCGATCCGGGTACAAGCTATCGTACGCGTGATGAGGTGACAGAGAAACGCACCAAACATGATTCAATTGCTCGTTTTAAAGCAGAGGCTATCACGAAAGGACTATTAACGGAGGATGAGTGCAAAGTATGTGATATTTTGATTTTTTGATTTTTTGATTTCTAAATATGTATATTTTGTTGTATTTGTTTATAAAATATTTGTACTGTTTAGAAAATAGACGCAGATGTGCGCAAAGCAATTGACGTTGCTGCTGAGGCGGCGAAAAAATCCAAAGAAGTGCAACCGGATGAGCTGTGGGCCGATGTATATATGGATTGCAAAGAGGATGGTATACGTGATATCATTGGTAAACGGCAAAAACATTTCCGCGCTGGCAAGACAATGGAAAAGGATTACATTAAATTGAAATCGTTTAAACCCGATATCAAATTAGAGCCGAAGGGTATACCGGCTGAAATTCAGGAATGGGAAGCACAGGTGAAAGCGATACAGGAAGTAGAAAAAGGCGATAAAGCCAAAGGAAAATCTGAAGCGGATAGAGAGCCCGAGAAGAAATGATGTTGTAACAAAATTATACGACTTTTTGAGGAAACGATTTTAAAAATTTATTTGATATCTTTTGTAATAATTACCAACGTATATATTTTTATTTCTATAGAATTAAATATATATATATATATATTTCGTTTTACATTTTATTGAACTGCATGTGGTAGATACTATAAAACATAAGAGTAAATGCTCTACATAAGTTCACTTGAAAAACAATTTTTTTGAATAATACTACTTATGCGATTTTACATAAAATTATAAATATACAATAGGTATATAGATACATATATACGCACTAAATTTGCAGAGACGCACGTATGCTCTCTATCGTATCGTAAATAAAATTGGTAAATGACCACTGATTATCGCGTTCTTCATTTGCTTCGCTGCCATGTTCTGGCGAGCTGTCTTCGTCTTGAAATGGCGGTGTCGGTATTATGCGGTCGGCAGTAATAAATATAGCATTTTCAGCCTCACACTCAAAATACTTTTTTGTAAATGTTACATCAGCTGCTTGTGGTGAAGTTACAACATCCTGAAAAGAAAAAAATACATTCTTAAACTTCTATTCCCCCCAGAATATTTGCAAAATTTTACAATAATACTTAACTAACCATCAATTCCAAGCCAAAGAAATAACCAACTGGATGTATTTCTGGTACTGGTCCAATATAACATACTATACAATCATAACGCATGCCATCTACAAGCTCGAATGTACATCCTGGTACACTAACCACATCACCAGGCATCACATGAATCAACCAATTACAACGATCTGCATCGTTTAGTAGTTGCAAACGACGATTGGGTTCTGGTATACTCACTATGAAAGGCCATAAATTTTCGGCAACTGGTAGCAAACTCTCTGGTGCACATTCATAGATGCGTGTGGTATTTGGTTCACGTAAAACTGCATCATATACATACACCTGTGTGGCAGTTGTGGAAGTTTGTTGGTCGCCAGCAATTTTTATAAGTGTACCAGCGGCCACAGTGAAATTTTGTTTATCAGCTGTCGGATTTTCCAATTCGTTAGCTGGTGGAGTATACTGCAAACATGTTGTCCGTGCCAATATGGCATATTTTGTGGACATTTTTGAATGCTTTCAAAGATTTTGGTAATGTATGTTGTGAGCTCTGCTTTATATAAATTGTTGAATTTGCTTCAAACTTCTGTATAATAGATTTAATAAGAACTTCTTTCTTGTGAAAATTTTCTTGAGATGAGAAGGAGACGGATATATTTTAAAATCGATAAGTGCATAACGATAACATGGTTTATTTTTAAGGCAAAATGTTTAAATTGCTAATAAATATTCTGAAACTACTAAATGGTCTTTGAATTTTCCGACTGATTTTGTTTTGATAAAAAAAAAGCACTGGATAAATATAAGCCTGTATGGGAGGGTAACATTAGATTCACAAGGAAAATTAGCTTGAAACTATCGATATACACATAATAACAGCGCAATTGTAAGCATCACTGATAGTAAAGCTGTTGAAGAAACAATAAAAATGTAAATAAACAAGTCTGAAAACAGTTCAAAACAAAACAAGTGAATTACAACGCTGCCACCTTTCATCAATTAGGAATTTTTTTTGGAGGATTCTTTAACTTTACACCGGAAATGATTTTAAATCGACGAAATTCAAGTTAAAAAAAGAGTTAAGTTAAAAAATTATTTTAAATTTAAATAAAAAATATGTAAAATCAGCTTTCAAAATGTACATGCAAAATTCAATAATAAAATTTCTGGGACAACGCAGTAAATAAATGTACTAGGCAACAAAAAATTATTTTATGATTAAATTTTGGCATTTATTTGTTCGCTCTGAAGGAAAAATTCTTCAAATGGTTTCAAAAACTGCTAATATTCACATTTTGCTCCGCACTATTAACGCTTGTTGACCTGCACATGTAGCAGAAAACTCCAGAAAAGCTTCTAATCAGCTATAAGTGAACTATTATGGAGACAACCGAATAAAGTGTTCAACAATACAGTAGTTAATGGCCACAAATGTGTGCTTCTTTCATGTTTACTTAAGTAGATACGAACATTTGTATAAATTTATATTTGCATACATATATGTATATGTATGTAAGCATGCATTAACATATATTTGTATATATAAAAAAAATAAAAATAAAAAAATAACATCTTCACAAGAAATCACCTTGCACACCAGCGACATGCCGTCGATCAATCCACTCTCTCAGAAAGATTCTTCCACGAGTGCTTCATTCGTTTTTCTTGCTCTCCTCAGCTGTTTTAGCTCGCTAACATTTTATTTGGATCGCGCTCGCTTCAGATGCTTTCCACGGATATCAGTTCAGTCTTTAAACGCTGCGTCAAGTATAACGTTCGATGAAAATATTTAAAAAAAATTTTTTTTTTTTATATTCGAAAACAATTTTCATTTGTGCTTTATTGATTTTGGTTATACCAGATAGTTGTTGAATACATTTGTAACCAACATATGTCTATAATTATATCATTTTTTGTTTTTGTGTGACGCGTGTCGCGCTCCTAGAGCTTTTCTATACTCGTTATACGCACCTGAATAAATGCTTGTCGAGTCTTTCGATATTATTATGTATTGACATGAAAATAGCGGCGCCAGCATATTGTTGTTGTGGATCATATATAAAAGCTAAAAATTATTAGATATTTTTTACAAAAATTAGTTGCGCCCAAATGCTGTCGACATAGTGAAAAATTTATTAATCCCAAAGTTCTTGGCGACCACAGCCAATTCTCCAAATGAGTGGGTGTTAAGTGCGTGTGTGTATATTTCATAACTATAAACTTTTCAAATTGATTTGTTATTAAAATTATGTTTAAAGAATTGTGCAAATTTAATATTATATTTCGAGGAATATCAGTTCCAACGATAAATAAATAAAAAATCGATAAAAAACATCGACTGTTTAAAATATTTTAGTTTTATAAAAAAAATGCTACCGAATTTTAAATAATATTAAAAAATGAAATGTGAATAAAGATCCTTATAAAAAAAAAAAAAAAAATTATAATAAAAAACATGAAATAAATATTGATGTTTATAACATAAGGATCGACAACTAACGTATAATAGTAAATTCTTCAAAAATATAAGAAAAATTATAGCAGAAGTGCATTAAAATAATTAACGGTAAGTAAAGGGCGTAAACTTTAATATATAGGTATGTAAAATAAGGAAAAAAAAAAAATAAAAAATTAAAAAATTTACTAAATTACAACAAATTAAATACAAATTAATTTAACTGAAAAAAGATAAATAAAATAATATAAAAAAAAAAAAAAAAAATATAAAAAAAGGAAAAAAAAAAAAAAAAAATACAAAAAAAAAATAAAAAAAAAATAAAAAAAAAAACAAAAATAAAAAAGAAATAAAATAAATAAAATGAAATGAAAAAAATAAAAAAATAAAATTTAATAAATCAAAAAAAATATTTTTTTTGAAACAAAATAAAGTAAATTAAAAAAATATATATATAAATTATATAAAATAAAATAAAATAAAATGGAACAAAATTAAAAATAAAAAAAAATTAAATAAATTAAATTAAAAATTAAATAAATAAAAAATGAAAAAAAAAATTATTAAATAAAAATAATAATTTAAAGTAAAATAACATAAAATAAAATGAAATAAAAAGCAAAAAGTAAAATAAAACTAAAGTAAAATAAGATAAAATAAATGGAAAAAACTATAGTTAAAAAATAAAATTAAAAAAAAAAGTGAAATGAAAAAAAAAAAAAAAAAATTAAATTTAAAAAAAATATATAAAAATACAAAATATTATTAAATAAAAATAAATAAAAAAGTATAAAATAATTAAAATAACATAAAATAAAATGAAATAAAGTAAAAATAAAAATAAAAAAATAAAGCAGAATAAAATGAAATAAATCAAACTAAAATAAAATAAATGAAGGAAAATAAAATAAAAAAATTAAATTAAAAAAAAAACCAAAATTAAAAAAGAAAATAAAAATAAAAATAATAAAATAAAAAATAAATAAAAAAAATAAATGTGTAAAATTGAAAAAATAAAAATAAAATAAAATGAAATAAAGTAAAATAACATAAAATAAAAAAGAAATATAGGGAAAAATAGTTATGAAATGAAAAAAAGTTATAGAAAAATTAAAAATAAAATAAAATAATAATAAATAAATAAGAAAATAAAAAATAATATAATAAAAAAATATGAAAAAAGTAAAATAAAAAAATTGAAATAAAATAAAAGATATAAAGCAAAAAATCATAAAAAAATATAAAAAAAATAAAAGAAAGATTTAAAAAAAGAAATAAAAATAAAATAAAAAATAAAAAAAATTAATAAGAAAAGAAATGATGTAAAATAAAAAAAAAATTAAAAAAAATAAAGAAAAAAGAATGAAAAAATGAAACAAAAAAATTAAAAAATACAAAAAAAAAAATTAAAAAAAAATTTCATAGAATAATAAAGTTAAAACATACAATATATAATAAAATAAAATAAAATAATATAGAATAAAATGAAATAAAGTCAAAAAATAAAACAAAAATTAAAATAAAAGTAAATGAAATGAAATAAATTAAAATGAAATAAAGTAGAATAAAATAAAACAAATTAACTTAAAATGAACAAAAATAAAAAAATAAAATAAATTAGATTAAATAAAAAAATGAAATTAAATAAAGTAAAATAAGACAGAATACAATAAAAAAATAAATGAAAGAAGAAAAAAAATAAATAAATAAAAAATTAAAAAAAAAACTGAAATTGTGCGCTTGATTCGTACGCTATAAACTACGCCAGAGGGCAACAACAATTTTACATCAATAGTGAATACGTTTAAAAAAAAATTGGCACGCGTGAAAAATGCATTCACTTGATTTGAACTAATAAATTTTCCTCATAAATTTTAAGTAATTTTTCAATTGTGCAAAACAGCAATGGCTTATGCATCATCGAAGGCATTTTAAAATTATTTTCAAATATTTGCCAGATTTTTGAATACTTGAAGATGAATAAAAATTTTGCTTTTAAAATTCCTTCACAGCACTCATATATATGTATATATTTACAAGAATTTAATGATAGTAAAATGCGTAGGAAAATAATATGCCTACATATATGTATATTGACTATAAGCGTTGGGAGATTTGTTTTAATTATTTTTTGGTTTTTTTTTTTTCAATTTTTATGAGCAATAATACAAAGGCATAAATTTTGCGCCTCAGAAATACTAATAAAAAAAAATAAAAAACAATAAAAAAAAGATAAAAAAATAATAAAAAATAATAAAATTAAATTAAAAATGCGGAAAATTCGAAAAATATGCAATATGCAATTTCAAATATCCATGCATCTGCTTTTCATTTGCTTACAATTGAGAAAAATGCCGCAACGCAAGCAATTTACTTTTTTTTAAATTGTATTTATTGTTAAAAAAAAAAGAAAAATTGATTTAAATGTTATAAGATATTAGAAAAACTTGGCCTGTTTTTTCAATATAAAACCAGCTTTTTGTATTTATGCCAAATCGCTTTGGTTTTATGGTAAAAACAGACATAAAAAATTTGTATTGCAACCGAAAACGTAGCAGAGATTCAGTTAGGTCCCGCACACTACCAAGGTGATTACTGGGCCTACTCCACACTGGCAATAGATCATTAGTGTGCTTGCTTGGTTGGCTATGGTGGATCATCGCACTGAGCACACTGTGTGAATTAACCTGATGGGATATTGTCTCTCGCCCCAACATAGCAATACTTTTCGGTGCGGAGATCATCAAGGAGTTGGCAGGCAACTTCTAAAGATCTTTACGGTCCTTTCTCTCTTTCTGTCTTCAAGTTACATTATCTATTGCTGACATGAAAACCAGCATATGGTTCAACGTAAGATTGGAGTTGCTTCCAAGTGGGGAAACGTTAGATGTGAATGGCGAAGAGTTCTAGTATGTGAGAAGAAGACCAACCAAATCTATACCGATGGGTTCAAAATGAACTGCGGTGTGCGGGGTTATACTCCAAGGACCTTAATATCTCTCTCTCTCTCTCTCTCTCTATCTTTACATCTACCAAACTAGGTTAGCATGAAGTTCAAGTGAAAGTATGTGTAACCGGTTAAGGGAGACAGCCTTATGATCGCCAATGATGAATGCCGACATCGTTAAGAATTGTCAAAAGCTTTCAAGCGCGCTAACAGGTTAACTCGACATTTCCAATGATTATCTTTCCGGCCATAGTCGATAGCTTCTCTTCTTATATCCAAAGCGGAGTTTCTACTAAGCACGCTGCGTGCTCGCGTCTCTCGCCAACTCGACATAGAACACTTGAAATCGATCAGACACCAAACCATGAATGTCTCTCAACTGACTAAACGTTATTGCTAAGTAGCCCTCATTGAAACCTAATTTGCGTGTCCGGACATATTTTCTTCCTCTTTCACCAATCTGGAAGAGTCTGGACAATTCGCTCTCTACTTGTAAGTTCATTATAGTAGTTTGGCAAGGATAATCCGGCCGACATGAAAAAAATTAAGTTCGAGAGAGCCTATCTCACTAAAAAGAAGGGAGATATCAGCAAAGATGGGTCTTTTTACCGGAAATCTTTTTTCGGTTGGCACGCAGTGAGACTGGGTTGTAGGGAGGAGAAACAACTTCAAAAACTCTCCTTGCGAGTGCCCCGACCAATGAAGAAATCAACGTTTAGAGAGTTTTCTAGGGTAAGAAAGAAAAGGTGTGAAAGAGAAAGATAGACGAAAAAAAAATAGAGAAAGAGAGTGAATGAGAGAAAAAGAAAAAAGTGAGAATGAAGGAGAAAGTGAGCAAAAGAGAGCGAAAGAGAGATAAAGATAAAAACTGATAGAGAAATATAAAGAAAGAGTGAAAGAGAGGGAACTCATAGAAAATGAAAGAGAACGACAGAGAATGAACAAAAGAAGGGAGAGAAAGGAGTGAAATAGAGAAAAAGAGAGATAAACAGATAGAGAGATAGAAAGATAGAGAGAGTGAGTAAGAGAATAAGTTAGATAGAGAAATTATCTTTGGGTTATAGTCTCAATTCGATAACAATTTGTTGTAATTTTGTTGTAACTACCAAAAACTAATGCTCAATTCCTTTTAAACACAAGTGATCGTAAATGGATTAAAAATATATTGGCAATTTAATACACATATGTACATATGTATGCATGTGAAGTCAACTATTCATTTGGACTGTTGCCAAATAGCGGTGGGTTAAGGAGGCGGTAGTTGAGGCATAACACAAGCGCGATTAGTGATAGCTAATTGTACATTGTATATACATACAAACATGCATATACATATAAATATATGTACTTATATGTATAATGTAATAATTGCCAATGGATCATGTGGCTACAATTTGTTAATGCATTTACGCGCTTACGAGTTTATAACGGGTGATCCACTTCGAAGTTCTCTACTTTTTTAAAGAAAAAAAAACACAGAAAATCTAAAACTAATGTGGAATGTTTATTATCATTCGAAAGAACCTTCTTTGGCATTTATTTATTGCAGATTATCTTTTTCAAATATTGGCCGTGACTACGTCTCAGATGGTCCATCCGTTGAGTCCAGTTTTCGATGACTCGTTCGAGCATTTACTCGACTGGTAACTGGCGAATGACACGCGTCATGTTTTGCTCTAAAGCCTGAATCGAAGTGGAATTGTCCGCATAGACTTTAGATTTTACATATCCCAACAGGAAAAAGTCTAACGATGTCGCGGAAATCACGAGCTTCAATTTCAGCCATCAAAAAGTTGGTTATTATGGCGCGAAAACGGTCGCCATTGACGGTTACGTTCTCACCGGCAAGAAATATGGACCGCTGATTCCACAGGCCTACAAATCACACCAAACCGTTGTTTTTTCTGGACCTAATGTCAGCTCTTGAATCTCTTCAGGTTGCTTTTCGTTCCAAACGCGTCAATTTTTCTTCTTTACATACCCATTGAGCCAGAAATGGGTCTTATCGCTGAACAAATTTTCGCTCGAGAACATCGGCTCTTCTTGGAACTTTTCTAGAGCCCATAGAGCGGAGCGATGTCGCTTGGGAAGGTCGAGCGGATTTAGTTCCTGCACAAGCTTCTGTACTTTGTACGCTTTCAATTTAAGATCTCGATGTAAAATACGCCAAGTCGTTGCATACGTTAGTCCGAGTTGCTGCGAATAGCGCCGAATCGACTCTCTCCACGTTCTTCGTGTACACGATACTCAGCTACGGCCACCGCTATATTTCCTTCACTGCCTGCTGGACGATCGACTATTCGGTCGAATATTATCCAATATGGAATGCTGAATCTCAAGATGGGTGATGGTGTTGCGAATGCAGACGCTCAGTAGGCCGTTTATGTTGAGCATAAACTGAGTGAAGCGTGCGAAACAAATTCTTTACAGAAGAACGTGAATTTTCGTAATATTGAATCACCCTTTATATGTAATTCCTTTGTTGTTGTTGTTGTTGTTGTTGTTGGTTCAACAATTTTTTATGGCTGTTTATTTCCATAATCCATTGCTGCTTACTGCATATTATTCTAGATAAATACATACATACATACATACATACCGGCATACATATATCCATTTCAATTAATACAGAATGTTAGTTGAGACATCTGATCTATTGTTGAATACAAAAGTAGATAGATAGATGTTCGAGCACGCCTTTAAATTGAATAATAACGCTTTTGGGTGTTAAAGTTGCACATATATGTATATACTTGTATGTATACATATATACGAGTATACAAACATATATGTATATACATTTGATGTGGCGTGTCCATGTCTAAAGGAATATAATACCGAATTGGATATATACATACATACATTTATATATATATACATATGTATATGCATAAAGAATCTGTGACAGAGCCGCCGCCGTTGTAGAAGCAACAATAACAACAACAACAACAACAGCAGTAGTTTAAACTTTCAAGTCAAAGCGATATTAACATAGATGAGCTTTGAAGGCAATTTTCGTGCACATAGTAAATTGAAGTGAAATAATATTAAACATGCAGGTGTATGTGTATGTGTGTGTGTGTGTACAATTTTCTACGACTTGTCTTTATCTGAAATCTGTTTTTTTTTTTAGTTTTTAGTGTTTTTTTTTCGTCTCACGAGCAGTTCACAAATTTCATGGCTGGCGTCTAGTGAATGTCAACGACAGACAAAAAAAAAATATTTCAAAATTCGATTTGATTTATTCGTATTGGCAGGTGGGGCATATAAATGTTTTTGTGTACATATATGTCTGCCTATTTATGTACATGTAAATATGTAAATATTTATTATTTATATGCAAAGCTTTGTCACTGTCGTCAAGTGTATTTGGTCTAATTCACGGTAGAGACATTTACGATAATCCAAACGAAAAATTGTCGTATGAGTTCTAGAATATTTTTTTTCGCTAAATTAAAATTTTTTGTTGCTCCACATTCTCTTCAACTTACATAACAGGTCAATTGGAAAGTCCATAGTTTGTAACATAGATGGCGCTATTAGAATTACTTAATTAATGATTTTTAGTTAGCCATAACCTTCAAAAGTCGCGTGTATAAGCTGTCAGACAGCTGTCGAATCTCATTAGTTTATGCATTTTATAGCATTTTGAGTGAAGCAAATTTTATTATTGTGAAAAAAAAAAGAATAAAAAGAAATTTCGTTGATAAAATATTGCTTTTTGAAGGTAGAAAAATACAGTTGAAGCAAAAACTTGGCTTGATGACGAGTTTTCGCACATTGCCCCACACAAAAATCAACCGTCAGGGATTGGTATGCTAAGTTTAGACGTGGTGAATTGAGCGCCGAAAACGGTAAGCGTAGTGGACGCCCAAAAGAGTTTGTTACCGACGAAAAACATCAAAAAAATCCACAAAATGATTTTGAATGACCGCAAATTGCAATTGAATGAAATAGTAGACACTCTAAAGATATCAACTGAGCATGTACATCATATCACTCACGAATATTTGGGTATGAGAAAGCTCTGTGCAAAGTGAGTGCCGCGCGAGCTCACTTTTGACCAAAAATAACGACGAGTTGATGATTCGCAGCAGTGTTTGAAGATGTTCCAGCGCAATAAACCCGAGTTTTTGCAAAGAAATGTGACAATGCATGAAATATGGCTACATTATTTCACTCCGAAGTCCAATCGACAGTCATCCGTGTAGACTGCACACTGTGAAACCGCTCCAAAGCGTGGAAAAACGCAACAGCTAGCTGGCGTCTGCACTTTGGGATGCGCATGGAATAATTTTCATTGACTACCTTGTAAAAGACTTCTATTACTTAGCGTTATTGGACCGTTTGTAAGACGAAATCGTTGAAAAACGGCCGCATTTGAAGAAAAGAAAGTGCTGTCTCATCCCAAGAGAATGCACCGGGTCACAAGTCAGTGAAATCGTTGGCAAAAATCCATGAATTGGACTTCGAATTGCTTCCGCATTCACCATATTCTCCATATCTGACCCCTAGCGACTATTTCCTGTCCTCAGACCTCAAAAGAATGCACGCTGGGAAGAAATTTTCGTCGAATGAAGAGGTGAGCGCCGAAATTGAGTCCTATTTTGAAGCAAAGGAAAAATTGTAATATAAAAATTGTATCGAAAAGTTGGAGGGTCCCCTTGAAGAAAACTATGCTGATATGAAGTCAAGTTCTGTTCCTCCTGTTCTTTCCAACAGCAGTATGTTCCTTTTCTTTTGCCTTCACTAGCCGCTACTTTGTCGCATATTCCTACAACTGAAGTGTTTTCGTCCATCCGGTTGACATGACCTAGCCAGTGTAGCCGCTCTTTCTTAACTGGCTGAACTTTTTCCATATCGTCGTGTATCTCGTACAGCTGATCGTTCCGTCGGCTGCGATATGCGACTTTACCAATGCACAGGGGATCTTAGATCTTACCTAAACCCTTTCTCTTGAAAATTTTGGGCTTTGCAGAATTTGAGGGCCATTGCGTAACTGATATGAAGTATGGAACCTTATTTTTAAACTATTTTCGGTGCACACGAGCTCTGTGATACGATGCCGAGTGTTGTTGGTATGTTCATGGTCGACGACAGAAATATTTTGAACTCAAAAGAAATTAGCAACAGAGGATAATGAAAAAAGTTCATTGCTCGTGTTGTTACTTCGGAAAGTAGCCACCTTTCAGGTGAGCAATTTAATTACTGCGAAACGAAATGGAAATGTCTGCACATTAAAAGCTAGAATAGATGTACACACCATGCCTTTATTACCGGCGAACTTCACTTGCTGGTTTGGAGTTTCAAGATTTTATACGTAAGTCGGTTGTTACCAGCAAGACCCGGCCAGGATAGTTTTGCTATTATAGAAACAGTGACTCCTTCTTCTTCTTCTCTTTAAGCGGAGGAGGCACTACCTTCACGGAAATATGGAATTGGCGGTGATTGGAGACACCAAATGAAGACAGACCCTACTACGTTTTCTGCCGAAGTATAAGTCTTTCGCTTCTTCTTCTTCTGCATCCTCTAGCTGGTGTTGTATCGAAAACTTACCTGGTAGTCGTGCTCTTTATTTTCCATGCACCTCATCTTTGCTACATCTGCGGTATTCGCAGTCGCGTAGATGTATTAGAATCCACTAATGAGATATCTCTGGATTTGGACATTATGCGTGAACCACTTTTCACATAGAATCTGTCAAAACCTTGAAAAACTCTCATTCCGTGAATAGCATGCATAAAATCCAACCACCAATCATAGCAGAAAAAGAGCTCAAGCTACCTCGAGAGATCCGAGTAATACTGGGTACATTTAAGGTCTGAATATAATATTAGACTCAAGTCCTATTTCTCTAGACTTCAGACCTAATGTGTTTCCTGCAGGCACTGAGTTTCCGCATGATGCTAACTACCTCTTTGCATGTCCACTAAAACCTCATCTAACACTTCACTCTCTCTCTAATAGCTTTTCTCGTTAGGTGACCTCATATAGACTGACTTTGCCTGCTCCTACAATAACAATAGCGATGGTAAAGACAGTATTGTTGTGTAGATTTTTGGTAGGAGTTTTTACTTTCAGATATACACTCGGAAGACTTGAGTGGCGCTGCAGAGTGGCGTCCGAAATTCCAAAAATTCTCTAAAAATTTGAATGTTGGTCGAGCCAGGACTTGAATCCAGACCTTCCGAGTAATAGTACCCAACTCGTCTATTGCGGCCACCGACCCAACTATCTGTGTCCTATAATTTGGTTTGAATTTAGTGGTCTGGAAGAGACTTCTACAACAGTTACTGAGAACAGATTTTCTTTTGTGGTTGTCTCGCTGCAATCTCGGCTTTTCCCGAGAAAAAAACAATAACAAAATAATGCACTTTTCGCGTGCACTGTGCCATTTGTTTACATTTGACTATGCATGTGTGTGTGTGTGTGCTAAAAACTCGAACATTTATGAATTTTCAAAACAAAAAAAAACAGTATCTGAAAGTACCCGCCGTGCTAAAAATAATACCAAAATATGTGACTCAAGGCGAATCAGCAGCAAAAACGCGCAGAAAAATGTCATATGTAATCTTCAAATTTGCTTTTTGACAAATACTCGTGCATAAATGTACACGCAAAAAAAAAAAACACGAAATAAAAAGAGGAAAAAACAGAAAAAAAAAATTATTTTCAAGAAAATGCTACAAATTGAGCATAACATGAGCAATTGCTGCTCAACAAATGAGCTTGAAATGTGTGCTTATAATTGATTACAAATGCTTTTTCCTAATTACTACTAAATAATTCTTATTTCAAAACTTTTAATTACACGCAATTATTTATTGTGTATTTAATTATTTTCTTTAGTTTTTGCGGTTTTTTTTTCGCTGTGAACTTAGTTAATGAGACAATAAATTTCTTTAATTAATGAAATATATGTATAAATTATATTTACTATAGAGAATAATGAGCTAAAAAGAAGAAAATTAATGTTGGCCTAATTAATTTGTGTAATTCAAAAAAAAAAAAACAAAAAAAATTAGAAAAAAAAACAGTTTTTATTTTATTTTAGATCACTAGAGAAACTATTGTGAATGGTCAATGATGTTTGGTACACGAAAGTTAGCACATTTGAAAGAGGAGATTCAGAGATTTACCTCGCTGTAAAATCTTTTGTTTTTGCCACCCTACATGTAGACCGGTCGCTTCTAAAGCAGTGTGGTTAGGTTGCGACTCAGCTCGGCTAAATCGTAGGTCTCCTTCTGTCTTTAATTATTATTATTATTATTACTAATCCCAACGGTTTACCCACCTCCCGCCCATCCGCACGAGGTGCGCTGTCCGCATGACGTACAGAACTTGTTTTATTTTTCATCAATGCCGAGTCACGATGAGGAGAGGTTTGTTTAGTGTCGAGAACTGTCGAGAGTGCAGCTACAGAGCAAAATTCATCAGCTGATTTTTAAGAATTATTTAAAATATAAAATGTTATGTAACGATAAGTTGAGAGTCGACAATATAGTTCTCTTAGTTATGAAAAAGCGAGCCAGATATGTCAAATGTGCTTGAAAGAGAGTTGAAATCAAGACACACAAAATGCAAAGGCTCGTGGAAATCAAAACCGGTTTTACAAGCTTTCAGAAACAAGAGGCAATCAAGTCTGTACATTCTGAACGGAACATTAAAATTGATTTCACAGAGAGAATAAGGGGGCTGGAAATTGAGCCTGTTATTATTTTAATCATGAAAATTACACCAACCATTTCCCGACGATTGGCGAGAGTAGGAAGATTGATAAGTTTCAGACGACTAATATAAGAAGACAGATTGTACTGAGTGTTCCAATGCGAATTTCTTAAAGCAAATGGGAGGAATTGTTTTTGAATAGACTCTAACCTGTCAGTGTAGATTTGATACCTAGGGCTCCAAATCACCGAGTCGTATTCAAGAATAGGTCTCACTAATGTTACATACAGAGCATTAGTGACATAAGGATCATTAAACTTCTTTCACCAACGTTTTACAAATGCCAAAGTGGCCTTTGGCTTTGTTGACTATCACACCAATGTGATGTGTGAAATTCAATTTAGGGTCCATAATGATCCACAGGTCCACAAGACTGTGAACCTGCTACAAACTGTAATTATCTATAGTTTAAGAAATTGTCTATGTGGATCTGCGGGAGAAACACATAACTTTACATTTCATAAGATTTCGGGGCATCCGATTTATTTTACAAGAAAGCAACAAGTTATTTGGACAGGACCTTATGGGTATTACTTTTCTAATCCTTCCGTTCCACAGGACTTCAATTACTATCTTGGAAGATGGCTACCTTCGAAGCTAATACAAGTTGTCCTAAGGACGGAGGGGGATTCCTTCAAAATGATACAAGTGCTGTCCGATTCCGTGCTTCTGGCTTAAAACTTTCAGTTTTTAGTATGCCAATGTATCCCAGCTGGGTTGCGGCGCTTGTTTTTGACCATTTGCTCTCCTCGAATCATGGAACTCGACACGCTGAGCGGAATGGAAATTGCACACTTAGTGGTCTGTCTTTAGAAGTAAGACACTTCCTCTCCACACCGCAGTGTTTGAATTACTATCTTGGAAGATGGCTACCTTCGAAGGTAATATAAGTCTTCCTATGGTGATGCCTTCAAAATGATGACTGCCTCCGTGTTCCTTTCAATTTTCAGTATGCCAATGTACCGCAGCTCGGTTACGGCGCTTGTTTGAATATTTCCTCTTCCCGTCTTGTGGAACTCGACTCGCTGAGCGGAACGGAAGTTGCTCACTTAGTCGTCATCGTCTCTTTCTTGCCTGGTGAAAAAACCACTTAACTTAATTTATTTAATATAACGGTTTTATTGAATTTAAACTAATTTTAGATCTTTCTACACGTGCGTACTTGTATATATGTAGAGATATTCACTTGCGCAGTTGCTCTCCGCTCTAATCTGAAGCGTCATATCATCAACGGAACTTGTTGTTGTCAATAAATGTGCAGAATGGCATATTTTTTCGCATTTTAAATTAAAACATTTCCGATTTCTCATCATTGGAGGTCGCCAAAGAAGCGTCGCGACGTGTGATGGAGTTGGTTACAGCAGCGCAGCGAATTCTCGTATGAAACAAAAGAAACCAGCAGAAGAAAATGAAAAAAAAAAAATCAACGAGACGCAATACCGAAATGCAAATGGAAATCTACACTCTACACACACCCACACACACACACGCGCATATATGTACTTAATCTCACGTTTACAAGTGTGGCTAAAGGAGGAATGATGATATTTGTAAATAAGATGATACAGCATTGTATACCGTTATTTATTGTTTTGATGTCACACAAATTCTATCAAGTGGATGACGCGCAGTGATTTTGTGCCGAATTAGAAAAGTGAAAAAAAAAAAATTAATAAAAAATATTGAAAAAAAAAAAAATTTAACGAAAACATCTACCGAGCGCACACACGCTCTCTCCACGTAAACATTTCAATGTCCGACACTGACTTGAGTTGAAGGTGCTGACAGCAGGGCGCGCGCTCGTACGGCGACCCGCACGCTCACCAGCGCTCACACACGCTGTGTGTTGCTCTTCGCCTTCGCCTTTGAGAGTATGCGAACGAACACACCGGGGGCGTTGATATTGCTGCTTGCAGAGTGTTGCAGTGGGCACATGGGTACGAGTGTATTGCAAATTAAAACCAAAAAGCAAAAAAAAAAAAAATACCAAAAAACCAGAAATACAAAAAAAAAAAAAAAAAAAAAATTCGTCAGATCAGCAGACGACAGGGGGCGCGCAGCGCATGGCTGGCGAGTTGTTTTAAAGTGTGCCACTAATGGCTCATTGGATTCATTTTTTTTTTTCTACTTAAGTGGGCTATTGGGCGGACACTCTTGCTTGTATTGCTTGTTGTTATTATTGGTGGTGTTCTTGTTGTTGTTGTTGTTGTTGTTGTTGTTGTTGTTGTAGCTGTACACCATTTAAACGGGTGAATGACTAAATTCAAGGCGTTAGAAGTCAAACTAATCATGTCACATTCGAACGAGCCGGAAAGCGATTGAGTGATGGCGTTGGCAGTGTTGCTACTAGAAAAAAGGAAAAAAACACACAATAAAATAAATATAAAAATAAAAAATAGAAGAAAAATAAAATTAAGATCTCAAAACAGCGGAGAACATAATGGCACACAGATGTTTGTGTGTGGCACAGCTGCCGCTAAACATTTTTATGCGCGCCCTGACCTTGAGCTTGTAATGCTTATTTGAAAGGTTGAAATTATTCGAAAGTAAGTTGAGACTCGGCGGAGAAGAGCGATCGTATACACATAGCACCAATTTTAATGCCAAATATATATAAATTTATGGGACTCTTAGGAAGTCTGGGGAATCCTGAAAAGCTCTCACTTGCTACATTGAAGAGTTATCGTTAAAATAGAGGCACTCCTCCCACTGCCAGCACGTCTCCAGTGCGATCTTGCGCTCCCAGTACACTAGAAAAAGTGTTAGGTGCTTCTCTGCCCATTTAGATTCAGTGGCCAAGTATCGGATAATTCACATTTATCCTCTCAACTTCTTCGCAATTAATTGATCGAAACGTATTAGGTTAGTTTTGCATCTCTAAAAAGCCAATTTTGAGCTTCTAATACACTAATACAGTACTAATCAGTTGTTTGCCCTCTTACTTCCTAGCGATGTGTTTGGAACTTATTGGTATGTCTAAAGATCTGGTACGAATGAAGAAAGTCCTCTATGTAGACTTTGGTGAACAGCCTTACAACTACTGTGAAGATGCATCCCCATGGACTAAACAGATGCTTTTTTTACTAACGAGACCCGAGAAATCTGAGAAAATATCAACGTTTTCCCCATAGTGTGGGATCGTAAAGTACTTCTTTCCCGGGAATGTCAAGTCCTCCGAATGTATTTTTGACATGAAATAAAAGCCGTTTCCCGGAACTGTATTCCTCTTTCTCGGGATATTTTCAGATGCAATACAATGTAAGATTATTCCCATAATTGTCGCTTGGCTTTGGGCGGTTTTGTATTAAATAAACTTTAGATAGGTTCTAAATACACCAACCAAATTAAAAAGATATTTGAAATTTGACCATTTCAAAATCTCTTTATTTACAAATCAGCATTTTTACACTGAAGTCATTCAACTTTATATTGTAAATGAATAGATTTGAATATTTTCTAAACATTCAACTCATCACACCGTAAATAATTTTCTAAAATTTCAACAGCAATAATTTTCTACCGTTATTTTCGAATATATTATTTGTACTACATAACAGAAAATTGTGTCAATTTTGCTAGAACAAGCGACAAAAGAAAATATTCAAAAATTATAAAGAAAAATTCATTTTTTTTTTCTAAATTTACTCAAAACATTTTCAAGCATGACTAAGTTCACAATTTTGGCGTTCAAAATATATACTAAATATACATAAATATTTTTTCGTACATTTATATAATTATGTATATAAGCACAAGTATTCTAAGTACTACATAATTTCGAAAAAAAAAAAATTATTTATTTATAATTGCACAGATGCTTAAGAATATTAAGAAAAATTCAAAAAAAAAATTCATAAAAAAATTAAAAAAAAAAAAATCACCAAAAAATCTACGTAAGAGCATCCAAATCCCAAATACGTAAATAAACGTGCTTAACTCAAAGAAATTGAAAAAGTAATGAGAGAAAAAAACCCAACAACAATAATAACAATATTAAGAAAATTCATGCACTGCAGAAGACTAAAAGAGTGACAAAATGAGGAAAAACTTGTTGTCGCCAGCTGTGTGTGCATGCAAGAGTCGCGAAAAATTATTAATAATCATTTTTGAAATGAATGTTAAGTGTTGAATAAATGCGTTATGAGGTGTGAGGTAAATTAAAGGAAAATAATTTTCGAAAAAGACATACGAGTTTGGCAAAGATATTTGAATTTTTTTTTGCCACACACATATGTATATACATATGTACATATTATCGATACTTTGTTGCAATTTAGACATTTTAAAAAAAAGAAGAAAATTTTCCATATCTCAGCTTCAAATTCTCGTAGACGGTGTTTAAACGCTCGTATGATGAATTCCCGCACAGATATCGACATCTCTGCCTGTAGCAGCTAGAGAGTACGCGAAAACCGGTAAATAAAACAGCGAAAAAAAAATTAATTTTTGTAAAAAAAAAATGTTCAAAATGTTTTAAAATTTTACATTTGCCAATATTTTGTGCTCAGCAAAATTTTATGTTTAGCCATATTTTATGTTTAGTTATTATTTCATGCCATATTTTATGTTTAGCCATATTTTATGTTTACTTCGCCATATTTTATGTTTAGTTATATGTTATGTTATATTTTATGTTTATATTTTATGCTAAGCCATATTTTTATGTCCAGCTATATTTTATGTTTACCAATATTTTATGCTGAGCCATATTTTTTCTTCTTCTTTGGCGTAGGCTCCGTTTACGCGATTATAGCCGCATAAAAAATAGCGCGCCACTCATTCCTTCTCTTTGCTGTTTGGCACCAGTTAGAGACTTCGTCAAGTGAGACCAGGTAGTCGCTCTCCATCTGATCCACCTTCCAACGGAGTGGTGGTCTTCATCGAGTACTCCATTCGAGTACTTTCAAAGCTAGAGCGCTTCTGCTCATTCGGACGACATGACCTAGCCAGCGTAGCCGTTGCCTCTTGTTTCGCTGAACTATGTCAATGTCATCGTATAACTCGTACAGCTCATCGTTCCGTCGTCTGTGGTATTCGCCGTTGCCAACGCGCGAAGCACCAAAAATCTTCCGCAAAACATTTCTCTCGAAAGCTCTTAAAGCCGACTCATCGGATGTCGACATCGTCCAGGTTTCTGCACCGTATGTCAGGTCGGGAATGATGAGCGACTTGTAAAGTTTGATTTTGGTTCGTCGAGAGAGAGGATTTTACTTTTCAAATCTGAATATCGCAGAACTTACGGTACGGCGTAGAGGCAGTTACTTATCGCGCTGTCGAAGGCAGCTTTAAATCGATGAAAAGGTGGTGTGTATAGATTTTATTCTCTCGGGTTTTCTCCAAGATTTGGCGCATGGTGAATATCTGGTCAATGGTGGATTTGCCAGATCTACAGCCACACTGATAAGGGCTGATCAGTTTGTTGACGGTGGGGTGGGCTTTAATCTTTCACACAAAACGCCAGATAGGACCTAATATGCGATATAAAGGAGGCTTAGCCCACTGTAATTGGCGCAGACCGTAGGGTCTTCCTTTTTTTTTGGATTGGTCAGAGCACACTTAGGTTCCATTCGTCAGGCATGCTTTCGTCCGACCATATTCTGCAAAAAAGCTGATGTATGCTCCTTGTCAGTTCTTCGCCGTCAAATTTGAATAGATCGGCCAGTAAGCCATCGGCTCCCGCCGTTTTCTTATTTTTTAAGCGGTCAAACGCTAGTCGAACTTCTTCATAGTCGGGTGATGGTATCGTCATCGTATAGAGATTCGAGCTTGCCATCTCCGGGGTTTTCACTTTCACTGCCATTGCAGCAGGTTGGAGAAGTGTTCCCTCCATACACTGAGCATGCTCTGGACATCTGTCACCAGATTATCTCCTTGATTCATACACAAGTTTGCTCCGGTCTTGAAACCTTCTGTAAGTCGCGGTATCTTCTCAAAGAAATTTCGAGCATTATTCTTTCCGGCCAGTTTCTCAAGCTCTTGATACTCACGCATTTCGGCCACTTTCTTTTTTCGTCTGCAAATGCGTCTCGCTTCCCTCTTCAGCTCTCGGTATCTATTCCACCTTGCATGCGTTTTAGTCGATCGCAAGGTTCCGAGATATGGTAGTCTGTTTTCCCTCCACTGCAGTTCGACATTCCTCATCGTAGCAGCTGTTTTTCTGGCATTGTTGAAAACCAATTGCTCCCGAAGCAGTAGCGTTTTTTTTGGTAATAATTCGATTTTAGCGCCACCTAGCGGGGAACTTTTACTAAATACGTGTACTAGAACCCAAATCAAACTAGTTTGCAAGCTTTTTTTTTTATATTGGAACGAATTTTCGTCATCCCTTGTCAATTTTGGTTTTGTAACAAACCGGTTTCGGCGAGCCGCAATCTTCAGTGCTTCGCCGAAACCAGTTTGTTACAAAACCAAAATTGACAAGGGATGACGAAAATTCGTTTTAATATAAATCTAGTATACACCCTGTCGGAAAAACACAAAACCAAATCAACTTTTTTTTTTTTAATTTTTACAATATATTTTCTTTAATTTTTAACCATTTCCAGTTTTAAAGGCATAAATATCAATTTTTCAGACCAGCCAGCCACATTTCTGTGGCCACCACTGTATATTTACTGTAAGCACATATGTACAAACAAATATATGAAATTACTATATTTACCTGCGTGAAAACATTTAAAACATTAAATTCGATCAACTCACTTATTTTGAAATGTTTTTTTCCGACAGTTGCGGGAGAATGACTAAGATCGTGTGTACACATATACATGTGTATACATGAGTAGGCAGCACTGTTACTTTAGCGAACACCCTGTGCCTAACAACACAATTTCAAGTGCTGAAGCAGCGGCTATTTATGTAGTATTTAAAAATAACAAAAATAAATAATAAATTAAAAAAAAAATGTGAAAAAAAGTTCATGTTTTGTTTAGAAAAGAAATGAATATAAAAAAATAAAAGCATAAATTGCAAAAACAAAAAATAAAATAAATAAATAAAAAAAAGCAAAAAATATATGAAAAAAAAAATAATAATGAAATAAATTACAAAAAATTGAAAATTAAAAAAAAGCCAAATATATAAAAAAATAATAAAAAAAAACACAAAATATCAACATCATAAATTACGCGTGCTGCGCTGGCGCTATTAATTAGTGTGGCAGTCGTTCATAAATTTGTAGTGATTACGTTGGAATATTGTTATTTAAACATTTTTCCGAAATCTCGTTATAATATTATCAACAAATACGCATACATATATATCACAACATATGCGTCGGCTACTGTAAATTTGCACACTTTTTACGTCAACACTTTGCTTAAGCGCATTTTTCTTTATTGTTCGCTTTAACGGGTTGTTGTATTTTTTTGTTGTTGCTTTTTTTTGGTATTTTTTTCTATTTTCTCGGTGTATGTATTTTGGCTTTTCGCGCTGCTTTTCCTTGTTTTATTTAAAAAAAAAAAAACAATTTTTTTTTTTTTTTAATTTAAATTTTTTTCTTTTTCTTTTTCCCACATTTTTCCCCTTCCTTTTTAGTTTTCGTTTACCCATTACGTTACGGTAATTAATGTCCAAATCTTTGTTGACCAATACTTTTGTGCTTAGTTGGTCAGCTGGCAGCCGGTAATGCCAAGATTTTCTTTCTATTTGCCTTTCACCCGCTACGCTAAATGTGTTGACTTGGCTTTCTTCTGTTTTGCTTAGTTGAGTTAGCGTATAGTTTTGAAATTTTATTTTCTCTCATTTTTAAATTTTTTTCAATTTCTCATATATTTTTTCCATTTTTTTTTTTTTGAATTTTTTTTTTAACTTTTTTTGTTTACTTTTTTCCCACTCACCAACAAAAATAAAGAATTGGCTTAAGAATTGGCAACTTCTAAAGCCAATTCTTTATTTTTGTTGTTGCGTAAATGCAATTTTTCTTCCATCGCACTTTAAGTTTGACGTTTAAATGATTTAGTTGTTGTTTATTGCTTGGTTGCGTGCCGTTTTTCAGTGCGCTAAGCTTCTTAGCCTGATGACTTAGTTTTGTGTTTGTAATGAGTTGTGTCAAACTTTTTTTTGACATATTTTTGCTGATGGATTTCAACACATAACCAAAGTGATTCAACATTTTTGAATTATAAATATTTATGTGAAAATAAAAACTCAATAAATTGCGTTCTAAAAAGCTTCCCTTTTCATCTTATACTCGTTGATTTGATATTTTTACTCAAAAAGTGACCAAAATGGCAGACTCAGTGCTTTCGAATTGAATTTGAGCTTTTACCTGCAAATGAAGACGATATTTAGTTTGCTAACGTTATTAAAAATAATTAAAAGCTTAAAAGCTCTCAGTGAAAACTTACTCCTTTTTTAATGTAACGTATACCAGAAAGCATTTAAAAATATTTTAGTTAAAATATTAATAATATTCAAAAGCTTAAAAGCTCTCAGTAAAAGCTCACTCCTTTCGCAATGTGACGAATATCAGATAGCATTTAAAAATATTTTAGTTAAAATATTAAAAATATTCAAAAGCTTAAAAGCTCTCAGTTTAAAAGCTCACTCCTTTTTTAATGTGACGTATATCAGAAAACATTTAAAAATATTTTGGTTAAATTTATATAGGCGTATATACACTTTTTTGTAAGCTCTCGCAATAAAGACGTTGAAGTTGAAAGCTCCATTTACCAAAAAACTTTGGAGACTGTTAAGACACTAAAAAACTAATATGTATATGAAAATAATTTAATTTTTATTTTATTTTTAAACACGAACAGAACTTTACAGAGCTTTGAACATAAAAGCTTGACTAACCTAATGATAGATCTTTTAACAAAAAAAAAAAAAAAAAAAACATATATATATAAAATAATATTTTTAATGAGTTCTTAAAATGACCGAACCATTTATTTTATTGAGAATAACAGAAAAAAAAGTAATGAAGTAATAATAATAATAACTCAAATCAAAGAAAAGCTGCAATTCAATATAATACTTTTATGTTTTTTATTAAAATAATGTAATTTTAAAAAAAAATATAGTTTTGAAGCACTAAGCACAAAGTTATTCCCCTAAAAATAAATTTTTTTAAAGTAGCTTTTTTGCTAAAAGCTCACACACAGCAAAGCTTTCGCAAAAAAATGATGGCCGTTGATATAAATATGTTAATTTCAAAAGCTTTTATTTCAAAATTTATAAAAACTTAAATTTGGTTCAACAATTCAATACATATATAAAGCTTTTAGCGCTAGTCCCTTTCGTTTTTTTTATATAATGTCACTTAAGAGCTTATGCAATAAAAGCTTAAAGCTAACTTGCTCAATAGAAAATCAAATTCATTAATAATATATTGTCCGTTGGCAGGAAATTAAAAATTTGATCCAAATTATGCTACAAAGCTCTTTGAGTCAAAAGCTTTCTAAAGAAGGAATTTAGTAGAGATATCTACTGTATGGAAAGCCTTTTCCATACCAGAAATGTAATCTAAATTAATTTACAAAGCTTTTTAAGTCAAAAAGTTTCACATGAAAAATTAATAAACTTAGAATATACCCCTCTGCATTGCCCTGAGGTCGGGGAAAGCTTTTGCCACAAAATATTACCAGAAATATTATCCAAAGGAAGAAATAAAGTCTTTTGATATTTTTTTTCATAAAAAAGAAGCTTTGCAGTGCTAACTAAATTTCGGTTACCATATTTACGATGTATGCATGTGAATCTTAAAAGTTTATAAAAAGCTCTCGTGACTTAAAATTAAAACAGACATATAGTGATTTTATTGTGCTTTTAGAAGAAAAATATGAAATATATCGGAACACGAAGATTAAATTTAATTACATTTAACTCACCATAGCTTGTCAATCTTGCCAAAAGCCTTTAAAAGAGCTTTCTAGACTAGAGCAATATAAAAATCCTTATTAAAAAATATTTTCTAATTTTTGACATCTAAAGATTTTGTGACTCCTAAGCTTCTATTGAAATTATTTACAAACATGGCAAAAGCTCTTCAGTATAAACAACTTTAAATAAAAGCTACAATATGAAAGAGCTTTTAACGAGCTTTTAAGCTTGAGTTCTTAAAAGGTCGAAACTATAATGAAAGCTTTTAACGCTAAAACGTTCGAAGATTTTGACATCTAAAGCGTTTGGGTATTATATAAAAGTCTTCATTTATAATACTATTATGGCATAACTTGAGTCTTTGAAATACGTGAAGTTTATTGAGAGCTTTTAACATCTAAAGCTTTGTTGTATTTTATATGTATTATTGAATTCGTTTTATGTATTGAAAAAATTTATAAAACTTTTGAGAAATGTATATAAGTCATGCAGAATATAGCAAGTTTAAAAGCTAGAATATGAAAGAGTCTGGAATAAGCTTTTTATAGTCAATAATTAGTTTCAATAATATCAAAAAATATCTAAAACAAGTTTAAAATGTTAAAAAATATTCAGAGCTTATCTCTCAAAAAGCTTTTTATATTTAGTTAAAACAGGTTTTTAATGAGCTATTAAGTATGGGAAGCTGTTTTTGAATGCGTCGGAAAGTTTTAAGTATAAAAACTTTTCAAGAACATTTAAAGAAGCTTTTAAGCAAGTTTTTAAGGAGCTTTCAAGCATAGAAACCAGTTTTTGAGTTCGTTTAAAGATTTTAACTGAAAGTACTTCTATAGAACTTTTTAAGAAGCTTTTAAGCAGTTAATTTGAGCAAAAAGCTTTACACTCATTGAATATGTTTAAACCAAAAGCGGCAATAATTAGATGAAAATCGAATTAATTCATCCAAAATTGAATATTACTTCTTGGTGATGTAACTAAACTTTCCCCCAAAGCTCTCTTCTTCATAATTATAATAAAATACTTCAAATTATTAAAATTTCAACACTCAAAAGCTTTTTTTTTCTGCGAGATCTCTGCCAAACGCCGTCAGGTGTGAAACCGATTAAACTGTCTAACCGTAAATGACAAATACCGTTATAATTAAAATTTGTCAATTTCCCTGTTTCTGATTAATTAATTTTATTGATAGCAACGCCATAACAACCTGTCAAAGCACCACAATGGCGGCAAAACGCAAATCAATAAATGCAAAACTTTCCACTGAACAAACATTTATGCAAATATATATACTCAGCTTCTATGGGTGTGTATGTGTGTGTGAGCTGTAAAGAAAATAAGCCAAGACCGCACGATAAATCGAATTAAAATTTATCCGACAGACAAATATTTTTATTAATTAAGCGGTGAAATTAACTGAAGCAGCAGCAGCAGCGACAGCGTCAGCAGCGCAGTAAACGACGCACCGGCACACCGTCACAGACAGCGAATTAAATAGAATCCAAGCATGCGGCTGATGGTGAAGGGTTGATAAGCAAACAGCGCGAGAAGAGGGAACGAGAATGAAAACGATTATTTGTAAGTGTAGCCGACAGCGGCAATAGACACGCTTCAATGGTGACTATACATGGCGTATAAGTAATATTGATAATGAGAAAGGATTAATGAAATGAAATGAAATGAAAAGACGAAAAAAGACGGGGAAAAAGGTTGGTGGGAGGAAAGAAGTGAGTGCGGGCGTAGCATCAGAAAATGAATACACGTGCAAAGCAAACATCGTCGGCGAAAGGACAATAAACTGCCGATATTTGTGCCTGTTTGTACGAGTATATTTATAGAATCACCAGCAGGCAAATGAGCTAAAGATAATCGCAAAGCAACAAATTGAAATCGAAAACGTTAAACAATAATTAGTAGAGAGCTTAGGAGGTTAAGGAGAAGCAGAAGAGGCAACGTAAGTAAAAGTTAATTAGATGAAGTGCACAAGCGCCGATAGGCAAACAGACGGCCGCACTGAATATATTCATGTTGTGGTTTGGCCGTTCAGAAACAATAATTGAAATGCGACGCGAAGTGAAATGGCAAAAAAATATGCGGATTTTTTTTTAAAGAAAATTAATATTAAAACAAAAATGCGACTCTAAAAAAATGAGGTGCATTTTAAGCTATAAAAAATATAAAAATGTGCGGTAAATGTGTGAATTTGTAAAAGGTGTGGTTGTGAAATATTTAATAAATTTAAAAAAAAAAAAAAAAAAAAAAAATATATAAAAATAAATAAATAATTAATTAAATTAAAAAATTAAATTTTTAAAGGAAAAAAAAAATAAAATAAAAAAGTAAAAAGAAAAAACATAAAATTAAAAAAAAAATATAAAAATATATATTTAAAGGAAAAGAATAAAAGCAATAAAAAAATGAAAAAAAAAGAATAAAAAATAAAAAATTAAACTAAATAAAATATATTTAAAAAAATGAAAGAAAAAAAAAATAAAAAAATAAATTAAAAAAAATATAAAATGAAAAAAAGGGAAAAAAATTAATACAAAAAAAAAAATCCGATAAAATGAAATGAAATCAAATAATCCATTTCGAGGTTCCCTACTTTTTTAAAGCAAAAAAAAAAAAAAAAACAGAAAATTCAAATCTAATGGCGAATGTTTATCATCATTCGAAAGCACATTTTTTGAAATTTCTTCTTTGAATATTATCTCTTTCAAATGTTGGCGGTGGCTACGTCTCAGATGGTCCATCCGTTGAGTCCAATTTTCGATGACTCATTCGAGACTTTCGACTGGTAACTGGCGAATGACACGCGTGTTATTTTGCTCCAAGGCCTAAATCGAAGTGGGATTGTCCGCATAGACTTAAGACTTTACATATTCGCAAGGGATAAAATCTAGCGATGTGATATCACACGATCTTTGTGGCCAATCGACCGGCCCAAAACGTGCAGTTATCTGCTCACCGAAGTGTTCTCTCAATAATTCCATTGATTGATGCGATGTGTGGGAGGGAAGTGGCGCCATCTTGATGCGGAGATCAAGAGCTTCAATTTCAGGCATCAAATAGATGGTTATCATGGCGTGATAACGGTCACCAATGACGGTTATGATCTCACCGGCATCATTTTTGAAGAAATATGCACCGATGATTCCATCGGCGCACAAACCACACCAAACCATTGTTTTTTCTGGATGAAATGGCAGCTCTTGAATCTCTGCAGGTTGTTCTTCATCGCAAATGCGGTAATTTGGCTTTTTTACATACCCATTGAGCCATAAATGGGCCTCATCGCTGAACAAAATTTGGCTCGGAAACGTCGGTGAACTTTATGGAACTTTTCAAGAGGCTAAGAGCGAAGTGATGTACCTTGGGAAGGTCGAGCGGCTTCAGTTCTTGCACAAGCTGTATTTTGTACGCCTTCCATTTAAGTTCTCGACGTAAAATGCGCCAAGTCGTTCCATACGTCAGTCCGAGTTGCTGCGAACGGCGCCAAATCCACTCTCCACGGTCTTCGTGTACACTCCCAGCTACGGCCACCGCTATATTTTCATCACTACGAGCTGGACGTGGTCCATTCGGTCGAATATTATCCAATATGGAATGCTGGGTCTCAAGATGGATAATGGTATTGCGAAGAGTACGCTCAGTAGGCCGATTATGTTGACAATAAGTTGAGCGAAGCGCGCAAAACACATTCCTTACAGAACGTGAATATTCGTAATAAAGTTGAATGATTTGTGAAGGTTATTTTGGCGTCAGACGTAAGTCTTTCCATGATGAAATCCCAAACAATGCTGAACAAAAATGACATGGCAGCTTGACGCGACTCAAGCGTGGTCTGTCAAAAAAAAAAGTTGATTGAAAAAAGTAGCTCTACTTAGATCACCCTTTACAAAAAAAAAAAAAAAAAAAAAATTAAGTAAAAAGAAATAAAATAAAGTAAAAATAAAAAAAAAATAAAATAAAAATAAAAAATAAAAAAATAAAATAAAATAAAATAAAGAAAAAAAAAATAAAATAAAAAAAAAATGGAATTAAAATATAAGAAAATAAAGTTAAAAGCGTGATCTGGCAATATTAAAAATTTCTGTCTTATAAAAACGAACACTCAGTGAATGCCGTTTTCAAAGATACGCGCGCCAAACTTTTTTTTATTCCATTTACGAACGCATATTTTATGTGATGCCAAGAATTTTTATACGCTTCCTAAAACGCAATATTTACAAGCTCATTAGATAAGTGTAATTAAAGTAAATTTATGGCTTCCAAGAAAGCCGTTATTATTCTTACTCAATTTTTTGAATAAAATTTTTATATTCAATTTTTGTATTGTTTTAATATGATTCGGCACGTCTTCGCATAATTATAATAAATTATATTCATAATAAAAAAAAAAAATAGTGAAGAAAAAATTCAATATACATAGATATCGATATGTATTTATTTATATGTACATATATATATATATATAAACCCGGTAGGCATGTGTTTCATTTAAGTGCGCCACGCAATCATTTTCGCAAGCAATATTTTTATTGGTAAACAAATCGTTAACCCTTGTTTGGCGTTGTGAGATTTTTAATTAAAGTTGCCAGTTGTGTGCATATGTACGTGTGGAAAAAAAAAATAAAAATTAATAAAATAAAATGTGTGAAAAAAAACCATATATTTTTCAACACTCAATTTATTTCTACGGCACTCGTCGTACAATTATTACTGTTAGTTTTTCGTAAGCATATTTACCGTTACAAAATTGTATCTGACGCTGGTGAATATTTACTTTTAAATTTTTATAGGATATTGTAGTGAAATGTAAGTAATATTTTTTTAAATATTTGCCAACTATTTCAATGTGGAGCGAACGCGCTCGTTACCGTTAGTACGCGCCATTCCCATTCAACGATTGTCAATGTAAATTTTTATCTGCAATTAAGAATATAAAATTTATTGCGTTTGATAGTGTATGTGTGTGTGTACACATGAGTCTTGGCAAAGACAGCTTGATTTTAGAAAAAATATAAAATTATTTTGCAAGTTACGTGTCGAAAAGTTATTTAATAAACATTTAGTTGCAATTTAAAAAAAAAAAAAAAAAAATCAAGAAAATTTGCCACAAAAGCAGACAAGCTTTTGAAAAGCTTTTTAAAAAAAATTTAAAATTTTCATTTAAAAAACTGGTATAAATATATTTATAACAAACAAAATTTGAAGAAAAGGCTTTTGAATATGAAATTAAGCTTTAAAGAGCTTAAAGCTAACGTACGTGCTTTCACTTATTATCAGTTAACCAAATTTAGAGCTTTCTTGCACTTCGAAACTTTCTTTTGTACTAAAAATGTTTGCAGTATACTGAGGATAGCACAGCTCAAAGTGGTATAATTTTTTTTGTAGCTTTCAAAAAATGCTTTTACAAAAAAAAAAACAAAAAAAACTACCGTTCAAATATGAATACGAAATAAAGCTTTAGAAAGCTTAAAACTGACTTATTATCAGTTAGCCAATTGCAGATCTTTTTTGCACTTCGAAACTTTCGTTTATGCTCTAAATGTTTGCAGTAGCCTGAGTAAAACACCGCTCTAAGTGGTATAATTTTTTTGGAGCTTTCATAAAATGCTTTCACAAAAACCAACTGCTCAAATATGAAGCTTTTATGTAAAAAGTAGTTTTCATATGAGTTTTTCATTTCAGCACTAGAATTAGGGATTTTAAGTGATACTTTTTTTAAGAGCTTTCACAAACTACGTAAATTTATAAAAGCTTTCTATAATATGCTTCTATTTTTTTTTAATAATAAGACAAATGCTTTCAATATATTTTATTAGCATATTAATTAAGCCACAATTTTTGAACTTTTTTGGACTTTAAAAAGCTATTAACGAATTTTTAAAGCTTTCAGTAATATACTTAGGTTTTTTTTTTAAGTGAATGTAAATAATTTCAATGAAAATTTTTCATATACGTATCTAGCACAGCTTAGTCGAGTTTTCTGAAAAACAGCAAAGGTTTCTGAAATCAGCTTTCGCTCGATGAAAGCTCTAGCATATGGAATTTCAATGCTTAGAAAGATAGATAGACAGATGGGAAAGAGGATATGCACCATATGCGACCATGGGCCTACTGTGCTCTCTGTTACTATTCACAGTACTTAACTTAATCCTAAAGCTCTTAGAAAATCCAACCCAAACTGGTCCATATGGTTGATTCTATGATTAAAGCTCACCAGTTTTCAAAAGTTCAAAAAAGTACACATTTCACAATTTTTTTAGAAGCTCTGGATGTATTTTTTAATGGTTAAGACTAACTTTGAAAGCTTTCACCAAAGCTCTATATGCATTTATTTTAGATTAATACAATAGCTCGCTTTTAAATTATAAAAATCTACGTTGTAAAAAGCTTCGTAAAAGCTCTGGATGTGGTTTTCGATGTAAAGAAAAGCTTTTCAATGTAAAGAAAAGCTTTAAGAGCTTTCACCAAAAATTTTAAATGCATATATTTTAATTTTTGCCAATTTATTTTAACATTCAAACGGCAAAGCCATTTTATCGCTTATTCTTTTGTTGTTGAAAAAGCACATCATACAAAACTACCGTTATTTGAATCTAAATAATCTTGCCTTACTGTCAACAAACTAACATAACCACATACACACACACACGAACACACATAAACACCCACACACTTAAAATAAATATTGGCAAACTAAAGTCTTACATGCAAGCCCACACGTTTCACATTTCCTTAATGCGTTTTTGCGCATTCTGCTGTCAGGACATGTACATGATTTCTATCCTGTCATTTCTGTCGTTTGCATTTGTAATGCTGTAATGTGCGGAAAATGAAATTTTCTGGCATTTTACGAGCAATAAAAAATAAAAAGTAAAACAAATTTTGTGTGTGAAAAATAGTATGCAAGAAAAATGCTAAATAAATTTTTTTGTAAATAACGGAGTAAAGGTTAGAGATAGGATATGCTAATATCTAAGCTTGGTGCTATGTATGTGTGTACGTATGTATGTGCGAACTTGTGCATATCAATGACAGTAAGTGGGTACAAAGCTGTGTTCGACGTCAAAAAAAAAAAAAAAAATTAAAAATAAGTGTAAATGTGTTTTGCGTTTAATAAAAACCGGTTACTCGAAGTAATCGGTTTTATTTTTTATATAAACTGATTACCCACCAAATTTATTTCACAGTTTTCAAAATTAAAATGGTGTTTCAAACTTGGAAAAAACCGACTACTCGCAAAAAATGTTTACGGTTATTTACTGGCGTTGACCACTAGTTATATATGGCAGGATAGCCTTTGTGTTTAATAAATAGAAAAAACGATTACTTGAAAACTCGGTTTTTTCAATACAAATTTTTATAAAACTTCAACTAAGTATTTTAAAATTATAGCGATATTTAAAATTTCAAATTTAAATCCGGTTACTCTCAAAAATATCCGGTTATTTTCTTAACTAAAATAAAAAAATGTAAATATAAAAAGACTTTGGCCACAAGAAAGTTAATCTGAGTATAAATAGTTTTGTTAAAAAAAAAAACCGATTACTCCAAAAAAAATTCGGTTCTTATTTTTTACAAAAACCGATTACTCTAAAAATTTTCTCCAAATATTTTAAAGTTAAAGCTATATTTAAAAATAAAAAACCCGGTTACTCTAAAAAAATCCTGCAGGAATCCAGTTATTTAGTGAAATTAGTCGTTACATACTTATTTAAACCGGTTACTCACTGCAATTTTATTGCAAATTAAAGAAAACATCGCAGAGAAGAACTGAAGCCAAATTGTCTATCCAAAGCAGCTGGACTTCAACCGTAAATCATGCAGCAAACTCTTCAAGAAAGTCAGAAGAACAGTTGGTATGAATACACTGACTGAATTACGATTCTACAAACAAGAAAGCTCTAATGTAGACGAAAATATCGTTCTGAAGGGGGAAATTATGCAATGAAGTGTGGGACAGAGCCAACTAAACTCAGTTCGATCATCTCCAAGACTCCGAATCTTATTAGATTGTCTTAGAGACAAGGCTGTCCCTGAACTACGATCAAAAAAAAAAGAGCTTTTGCTGGATAACATCTTCTCCGGTAAATGGCTGCTTTCATCGGATTTTCCTCTGGCATCTAGTCCAGATGATGTTATGTCTGCCCAAAGAAGCCAGAATTTATAAGTTTATGCCTGTGAGGATCGCTGAAAGATTTCTCTCTCAAACTATAGGAAAAAGCTTGGTGTCAAACGCTTTCTTGATCGCTTTCCCGGATCTCTTTAGATACGCTTCAACACAACATCCCACAATAAGCAATACGAAGATTGAAGCTTTTAGTCGTGAACTCCCCACCGGCTGGACTACCTGAATCAGCGAGCACTATGGTTGTTGCTGTTGTTGTTGTAACCGCAGAAAATTCCCCAAATTGGGCCTCGGGGAATATTGCGGTCGTGACAGTCCTTGTCCGGATAAAAGTGCGGGTCGTTCTGGTATAAAAACCCGACTGTCGCTAGAATTATTGGATCTTAGTCGCCTCTTACTACAAGCATGCCTTACCGCGGGTAAATTCTTGAACCCCTTACCCGCAGGGGGTTGAGCACTATGGCCACTGTCTCAGCTGATGGCTTTTCCATTTCGTATAGAGCCAAATTTTCTTTGGAATTTTATTCTTTCAAAACATAGATAAGGACCTGCAGTCCAAAACTTTTTCCGCCGTTATCCTGGATGAAGAGAGCATTTTCAAGCCATCAGAAGCTGTGAGAGCAGCCTTGGAGCATGTGGTCGTGAATTTCCGCCCTGGTGGACCTGCAAGTTTCTAAAAATGTCAACAATCGAACGTATCATGCTAATGTACTCTCTCCAGTACTACGGTTGGGAGTATTGAAGCTTACACGGATCGTTCAAAACGGGATGGCAAAGTGGGAGGAGGTGTTTTCTCAAATAATCCCTTCAATAGCACTCTAATTTAGGACTATTAGATCCATGTAGTGTATTCCTGGTAGAAATCTTTGCTAAACAAAGGTAAAACTGTTAAATACATTGGAAATGAATACCCAGGGAGATATGACAGATCTCTTCAGGAGATGTCTTGTAGATCAGACAATCCCTCGTTAAGGACCCTGGTCACAGAGACGTAGAAGTAGAGGTGAACTTACTAGGCATGGAAGGACCGAGGAGATTCTTTTGGATATGAAACGCATGCCCCTAGCCGCCGAGAGGAGAGAATTCTTAATCTGTATGCCTTTTGGCAGATGGCAGATGGTAAGTGGATGAGCAGGCAAGTGGATGAGCATCGTGCCTTGGGCTCAGAAATTTTCAGAATATCACAATACTGGCCTTCGCTAGCCAACGTATATCAATTAACGGTATCCCCCTGCAAGTAATCGGCTCTTAAAACCCTAGAAAAAATTACAACCATCTGAAACTCTCAACATGCCCACTTGCCACTGTCCTCCCACCTCCACACACACACACAAACCCGCACCCGCAAATGCAAAACCCCGGACACCACATATCAATTTAAGAGGTGGCTTACAAATTTTGCACCTCCAACTCACACACACACACCGACACCAGGATATAGCACGGTGGTTGCCAACTGCCTGCTGGTGCCTAAAAGCGCCACAGAATGGTGCATTTAATATACTTATATATTGCCACATGTGGCATGCTACGTGCATATGAGTACTTACCTGCTTGGTTAGTGGTGTTCTTGTTGTTGTTTTTGTTGCTGTCCTTATGTGTGTGTCGCAAGTTGCAAGTAATTTTCGAAAATTCGGTGACATTCACTCTACCAGCTCGCTGCGTGGGAGTGCTAGTACTTTGCAGTACCGTTATATTTGCATACGGCAACGTTAGTTAGTTGAGCTTGCAAATGTATGGATAGATGGATGTATGTGTGTGTGTGTGTGGCAGAGCTGTTGTTTGTGCCACTCGACAGGGAAGTTGTGCACTCGTATAAGCATGTAGGCAAATTTGTTTTCATTTGCATGTGGGAGCGAGTGTGTGTGTGTGTTTGAGTGCAGGTTGTTTGCATATGTGTGTTGTACACACACACACACATGCGCTTAAAATGTGGCATATTTTTTGGGGAAGCGAACGTGCAAATGTGATTTGGTAACAACTTTTGCACGCGCGCACCCATACACATGCATGATTCGACATTCCTTTTTTCTGCTCCGCTCTCTTTTTGTCTCCTCTGCTTCTTCAGCCACCCTCTTTGAGTGCATAAATATTTGCTTCTGCTTCAGAAATTCGATTTCATCTCAATGATGCAGTGTTTGACCTGCTCGGGCATTCTTCTGATAGAAAATTTTGATTTTGTTTGTAGTAATCTAAGTTTATTTGCAAAATTTTCTCCAAATCTACATAAATATATAAGTTAAAAATATTTTGCATTCTTCTTCTTCTTCTTCTTCTTCTTCTTCGTTTGTCTGTCCAACTTTGCTGTATATGGAAAGAATAAGAATTTTTTTTTCGGTTTTGCCTATTATTATGTAGTAGTGGAGAAAAAGAGTTTTTCAAAAGTTTTAATAAATGAAATATGTGGAACACGTTCAACTCCACTAAAGCTAAACTATAGCTTAAAGCTAGCTAAAGCAATGGCAAAAGTATGATTGGATTGGATGGAATGTGATATGTAAGTTAAAAAGCAAAATGTAATTCAAACAAAAAAAAATAAATTTTTTATTTTATTTTTCAATTTTGTTAAAAGCTTAGCAAAAGCATAAAAGCTCTAAAAAGCTCGATTTCAACTTTTGAATATTTAGTTAGACAATAATTAAGATTTGCTTTTTACTTTGTTAAAAGCTTAGCAAAAATGTAAAAGCTATAGCAAAGTCCTAAAAAGCTCTAAAAGCTCAACAAAAGTTTCATTTGTTAAACGAAGCAATAATTTATTTAAACTATTTTAAATTTTTATTTTGTTAAAGGCTTAATGCAAAGTCTATAGAAAAGCCCAAAAAAGCTCAAAAAGCTCAACAAAAATTGTGTTTACTAAAATAAACGATAATTTATTTAAAATATTATAAATATTTAAATACCGTACTTGCAATATAATAAAAGCAATATAATAAAAGCTTTAGAAAAGCTCAACATGTAAAATAAATTTTATTTCAAAAAAAATTTATATTCTTTATTCTACTCATATTAATTCATTTTGTCGTATCAATTCAAAGAGACGAAAATAATAAAAGCTCTAAAAAGCTCTTTAAAAGTTTAGCAAAAATTTTAAATCCTAACCAAACCAATAATTTATTTAATATAAATTAAAAGTCATTAATGCCGAAAAGCTCTATGAATTTAATTTAAACAAATAAAACAATAATTTATTTAGTACATTACCAAAAATTCGTAATAAAAAAGCTTTAAGAAAGCTCAGTTAAATATTTGAGATATTGAATCAATCTATATTATTTTTTACCCAAAATGAAAAATGAAAAAAGCTATAAAAGCTTCAGAAAAGCTCAACTCATAAAAAAAAATTTAAATTCCCTTGAGCGAATTTAGCAACGACTTTGTCGGTCAAAACAAACCAAAAAAATATGCTCCAAGATATGCACTTTAAAAAAGCTTATTTTCTAAGTTCTGTTTCTTTTAAAAACTATAAATTCACTTTTAACTTTCTAAATCCGCTCATTTTTGAAATATTGAAAGCTCTTTACTCATTTGAAAGCTCTGAATATATAAAAGTATGTAACTAATTTAGAAAACCTTCAAGCTTTTTGAGCTTCAAGTATTTATACACTATTTTTTTTGAAAGACTCTAAGCTTTTAGGCAAACTAGACAAATAATTTAAGCTTAATAGAAGGTTTTTCTTTAATTGTGCTTTAAAATCAGTTTGAGTTTTGCCTTTGAGCTTTGATTGTTTCAAAAGCCTTAACGGTTTCGTTAAGCTGTGCAGATATGATATTAAAAACCTGTTTTATAAATATTTTAAATTACTTTGAAAACAGTGTTTTCACACACTTTTTCATTTCAAGCTCAAAGCTTTTAAGCACAACTGGAAACCCTTTATTATGTGGAAGTTTTAAGATGAGAGGAAGTGTACTCAATTGTAAGTAAGTTTAAAATCTGTGCCTGCACCGGTACAGCATCTAAAAGCTTCAAAAGCTCCACCTGCTTTAATTAGCTTCGTAAATATTATGATTATATTTCGAAGTTTTAGCACTTTTAAACCAGTTTACAAATAATTTCATTTAATTTTTGATAAAAAATTAAAATTTCTGAATTATTATTACGTGCAGATTTTTAACTTGAAAAAGCTTTATGCGCATTAATTGATAACTACTTATAAATAATATAAATTTTGCATAAAATATCCAAAGATTTAGGAAAAAGAGCTTTTGCGCTTTTGAAATAAATTTTTTTTATATGTTAAATTTTTAAGCCTAAAAAGCTTTCTGTGCAGAAGTGAATTAATTCTATTTATTCAATTTTATTATTTTATTTATTTTATTTTATTTTATTAGTATTGCATAGATTATGGTAATCTGCTAGTTAAGATGTCAAAATTTGCCCTAAGCAGATTAGCAGCAAAAGTTTTATTAAGAATTGCTTAGGAAAAACGTCTATAAATGTTTAAGCTTTCATATTTTTTCAACGATACGTAGCCAAAGATAGGTATAATTTTAACTAACAAATAATTTCACTATATTTAAGTGGGCACAAGATGAAAGCTTTCATGTGTAAGCTATATTTCTTAGCTTTTGTTAATTTTCGAAAGCTTTAATTTAATTGTAGAACTTAAAACTCTTGTACCTTTCAAGTATTATGACAATTTTTCGTGGTTATTTCTGGATAAGGACTTGGGTGTCTTTATATAAAAAACCACATTTTAAATGTTTTAATAAGAGCTTTCACTTGCATTTGTTCTTTAAACTATTCTAACTTTTCAAAAGCTTAAAAAGTTTAATTGAATCAAATGTCTTTAGGTTAAAGTTATCTTTCAGACTGCATAGTAAAAGCTTTCAGCTAAACTTGCTTCTAAGCTTTCATTAATTTGCAAAAGCTAACACTGTAGAATGAATTGCATATTATTAAAAAAATTGTAGCTGTCATAAATTACGGAAAAAGCTTTCACTTCAGTTTAATTCAAAGTTTTCGTTAACTTTCAAAAGCTTTCACTTAAAATTGTTGTGAATTAAACTCTCTCTACTTTTTAGTTACAAAAAGCTTTACAACATTAATTTCTTAATTTCATTATTTTCAATTTTCTTCACCCAAAGCTTTCACATTAATCTCACACCACATATGTAACATAATTAATGCATGGCAAGGTCACCTGCTAACGGCTTATGCATTTTGCGCATTTGCAACAGCTGTCAGCCAGCCATCATGTATGTATGTGTGTGTGTAGCATCTCTAATACGTTTCTGAAGTTGTTATAAAATTAGTTTTCAAAATTAATTCGCGAACACACATACACAGACACACACACACTCTCCAACGCACGTTCATTCACGCTCACTTACTCAGCATAATTTTCACGTAGTTTAACGGCACTTTTGGGGGGGGGGGGGGGCGGCACCACGTGCAACAGACTTTGCAATGATGTACGCATAACGGTAAATTTTTGCATTTAAAACTCACACTCACTCCCCTCCAGCTATATATATATATGTGAGTGTGTGTCATGTCAGTTTGCTTAGCGAATTCGCAACAAATTTTGTGCGTTGATTAATTGAGACATGCATATGTGTGTGTGTGTGTGTGCGTGTGAGTGTGAGTGCGGGTGAGTAAGTTGTTGATGAGTGATTGTTTGCTGTTGTAATTAATGTACGCGCATATCTGGCGTGTGTGTGTGTGTTAGTGAGTGCCCCTCAAGCGTCCGCTATAGCGCCTAAAAGCACACAACAAGCTGCTGCACCCTTCGACGTGCGTAAGTGGATATTCGCATTACTCGATGTGTTGGCTGACAAGTGAGCTGAGTGAGTGCAGCTGCTGCTGTTGTAACTGCCGCATCAGCTGTGTGTGTGTGTGTGTTTGCGGTGTTGCTTATATTCTCCACTTACTTGTAGCTCTTGTTCATCTAGCTGTTGTCGATGCAACCGTAAAATGCTATTCGCTGATTTGTTGTAAATTTTGTACAGTACAATTTGTGAATATTGTTGTTGTTGTCGCTGTTGTTGTTGCAACATATATCTTGGATTTTATACGTCAAGTGGCTGATTAGATGCGCACATTTGTCAACACCTCAATTTTCGGAAAAATTTCCGTTGGTCGCTTTAGCGGCTAGAGGAATGAGTGAGAGCGCGATTGAGTAGTAAAGAAGAGCGTTCAGAGCGGAGAAAAACAGCTATAAAATAGCGCTGCTGAAGAGTTAGTGATAATGGAGATCTTAAGGAAAGCTTCAAAAAGCTTCCGCCAGGAGTAAACCATCAAAACTTTCCCGAGAAGTGTCGTTTAATCAGTGGTGTGACCGATCCAATAACGATGGTGGTTCATAACTAAATCTTTTCAAATATCCCTTTTAAACAGAAATTTTTCGGTAGGAGGTCTAAAGTTGTGGACAGAAGAACAATTGAAGCCTTGAACCATTTCCAACTCAAGAAAAAGTAGCTCCTGTTGGCAAGAGCGATTCTGTGTTGGCTTTCCATGTTGACTTGGATAGGATGAGATAATTCATCTTGTCCAAGTACATTACCAGACCCAGACGCTTCGCTTCCTTATCCAGTCTGGGTAAATCAGAACTCCCAGTGCGGTTGTTGTGGCCAATGATATCAATATTATCGGCATGTGCCACCAGCTGTACTCTATTAAAGAAAATTGTCTGAAACCTCGTTTGGTAACGAACGGTACGGAGAGGTTCTTTCCAATCCTGACGGAGCTTTTTGGCATTGCTCAGCATCATTTTACATAGTTAAGCTCAGCAGGAATAATAAATTCATACACGGCGGCATAGCGGAAGCTTCTTTTTGTGCTGTCGAAGGTCGCTTTAGAAAGCGACTTTGAGGTGGTGTGTCTCACGCCACGTCCTTTTCAAGATTTGGCACGTGATGAATATCTGGTCAATGGTGGATCTCCCAAGTTGGAAGAAACACTGTCAATATCCGTTAAGTTCGGTTACGTAAGACCTTAGTCTTTCACACAAATCTTATATGAATGTAATTGGTACAGACTCTGACTTTTTATGTATTGGACAGAGCACAGTTATGTTAGGTCAGTCTGCCGTAGCTTTGTAGCTCCGCCGACAATCTATCGACCTACGCCGGTTTCTTGTTCTTCAGACGGGCAATGACTATTCTATCTCCTTCATAGTCTGGTTGGCAATCTCTTGGTATTTCACCAATGTTACCAGGTCACCTCTTTGGGTGTTAAACAAATATGCTTCGGTTTGGAAACCTGCCGTAAGTCGCCATTGGCGAGCTTCGCGGTCGATTTTTCTCTCCACTATTGCATGGCAATCTTCGTCGTACCAGCCCCACCTTCGATCTGGTTGAAAACCAATATTTCCATTTACCGCTATACGTAGTGAGACCGAATTGCTGTCCTACACTCCCTTATACCGAGTTGATGAGTACTCTCAGAGGGCAGGAGTGCAAGTCGAATAGAACATCGTTCGGTGGCCTATTGGGATTGCAGCTTTTCGACATAGAATCTACCTTGTGTTTCTGTTGACTAACACTCTCTGAGTGAGAGAGGCGGGGGCGTGTCTTTGCTGCGACCAGATGGTGGTCGGATTCGATGCTAGGTCCTCGGAGAATCTAGAATACTGTAGATATGTCATCGATATGGTATCGTGTACTTCGATGCTGTGACAGTAAATCGGCTTGATATGGCCAACCATATTTCTATTTGCGGTGAGGTTTATAGGCCTCAAATGATTTTGAGATGTTTCATGGTGGTAGATGAATTTTCCGTCTTTTCTGCCGAAGTAACCTTCTTTGCCACCATGGCGTTAAGGTCGCCAAACGATAAATTGAAGAACTTGGTTTAAATACAGATTATGGTGAGATATTTATCCACAGAGGTGAATGCCAAAACTCGACTCTCTTATTACAAATCCCACCCCTTCTGTAAAACTCCCAAGTTTCTATACTTTCCCGTCCTTTTCGCGTCCATCGCAACTCCTGAACGGCGGAGAAGTTAGCCTTTAGTTTTACGAGGATATCAATCAGTTGGTCAGCGGCACCTTGCCAATTTAGGGGTCGGATATTCCAGTTGCATGCCCCCAAACTGTTGTCCTTAGTCCATTTGCCGTGGTCGTGGACTAGCTTGTTCTTTGTAACTGGCATCTATGTAGCAGTAGGCATTTTTATATCGGGAGCCGCCTTCTTCAAGATCTCTGGTGACGCTCCAACTAGACTTCAAGGAACCCCAAATCAGTATATGAATTTCTCAGGGGATCCACTGAGCTGTGACCCGAGGCTCTACATGGGTTGATTATCGCAACTTGCACTAGAATTGTCGGCTGTATACTTTTGTAGAAGATTGTCTGAAACCTCGTTTGGTATCGAACAGTTCGGAAAGTTCCTTACCGTTCCTGACGACAGTTTATATAGTTAAGTTAAGTGGAAATCCCAAATTCATACTCGGTGGTTTGGAGGAAGCTTTTTTTCGTGTAGTCGAAGGTCACTATAAAAATCGAAGTAGTGATGGTGTGTCTCACGTCATGTTTTTACCAAGGCTTGACGCAGTGTCAATATCTGGTTAATGGGGGATCAGTCAAGTCTGAAGCCACATTGACAAGATTCGATTAGTTCAATTTTTTTAAATTCATTTTAGGCATTTTCTTCGTTCTCTGAATACCTTTGAAATAATTTCTAATTTTTTTTAAATAATTTTTGAATAAAGTAAAATAATAATTTCGAATTTTTCAAAATCCCGAAAATTTCATTAGCACCTTCAGGCGGTTATTTTATCTGTATTTTAACTAATTTTATTAAATTTTAAAATTTTCAAAAATATTTTTTAACTAAAATATTTTGAAAAAACTGCTAAATGAAATGCCATTTTAACAAGTTTTCTATTAGTTATTTCTGTAACCACTACAGTGACACCGCAAAGAAAGCACCGCAACGCTAATTGGTGCATGTTGGCGGCGAACAAATTTCCACACACCGAACAAGAACAACAACAACAAGAAGAAAATCGAAGAACTGACAAACTGACAGACTAAATGACATTTCAGTTTCACAACACGCCCACAACAGTTTGTAAATACAAGTGCACAATTCCCTATTGCATAATATTTATGCATATCATGTGCGCTTATGCCTGCATCATTAGATGCGCCAGCGCCTGTGCATATGCAACAAAGTAACCAACAACAATTGTTTCTCTAATAAATTTCCTGTTAAAAGTTATGAGCGCGTACAAAAACTACAATAAATAGGTCAACAATGTTGCAAAGTAGTGTTGTTGTTGTTGTTGTTGTTGTTGTTGTGGTTATTTAGCTGCTTTGTCACTATGTTAGTTCAGCGACCGAACGACCGTGCGACCGACTCGCGCGCTGCCACCGTTTGAAGGTGTGAAAGTTTTCATTTAATGGGCGCGGCGAGTGTGTGTGCATTTCATATTTGTTTTTAGTAAACAACGCATTTGCATATATTCATATACATACATACATTACACATACATTGTATATTTGCTGTGGAAAAACCACACACACACACACACATAGAGAGAGAAGGGAATTTTTGGCAAATTTCGTTGTCATTTCGCTCTTCATTTCACACTTACATTGCCTGCCACAGTGTTGTTGTTGTTAGTTTTTTTTTTAAATTTTGTTTTTGGGTTTGGTTTTGTTATTGTTGTTTTGAGGTTGTTGTTGTTGTTGTTGATGCTGATGCTGGTGCTGATACCGTTGTTGTTGTTGTTGTTGTTGTTGTTGTTGTTGTTGTTGTTGTTGTTGTTGTTGTTGTTGTTGTTGTTGTTGTTGTTGTTGTTGTTTTCGTCATCGTCGTCGTCGTCGTTGTTATTGTTGTTGTTGTTGTTGTTGTTGTTGTTGTTGTTGTTGTTGTTGTTGTTGTTGTTGTTGTTGTTGTTGTTGTTGTTGTTGTTGTTGTTGTTGTTGTTGTTGTTGTTATTATTGTTGTTGTTGTTGTTGTTGTTGTTGCTGTTGCTGCTGCTGCTGTTGTTGTTGTTGTTGTTGGTATATTTTTATAATTGTTGTTGTTGTTGTTGTGACACTATTTTCATAAATACCGTCAGTTTATTTTATGTTTTGCGGTATTTTCTGATTACACAACCTCAACGGCATGCAGAATGAAAGCATACTAACATACACACATCCACACATACATGCGTACATATATGAACTAGCTCCTTGCATTTCAGCATTGTCAGTTAGTGGCACAGTGGCTTTCACGTTAAAGTGTGTCGCAGTAAGTAAAGTTTCGAAAACTTTTCCTTCGCCAACAACTATTTTGCCAATGTTGCGGTGTCGAAAAATTATGAATCTTTAATATTAGTTTGTATGAAATGCGGCGGATTTGCCTTCCTTCAAATCATCAAGAACTAAGATTCGCTGATTTTTTGGTGTTTGTTGTTGTTGCTGCTGACATACAACTAAGTTTGATCAAACTAAAAGAAATTATAATGAATTACAGTTAACACATTGTTGGGAGTTTGAAAACTCTTGAGAACAGCGAGAATGTCAGAAGAAATGTGTAGGAGATGTGGGTGGAGATTTTTACAAACCCTTCATATTCTTCTTCTTCTTCTTCTTCATTTTGATTGCCGTAGGCACCGCTTTTGGCACAACAATCATTCTTTATTTTCTCCATTCAGCCGCAATTGGAGACAGAAAGTGAAGTCAGTTGCTTTTCCATTTGATTTTTCCAACGTAGTCGAAATTTTATTCTTCCTCTGCTTCCACTAGCGCATATGATTTCTAAAATTTCCCACGCTGGAGTGTTCTCATATGTATGGACGACTTGACTAAGCCAGCACAGCCGCTGTCTCTTGATTCCCTGAACTATGCCAATCTCACTGTATAACTCGTATAGCTCATCGTTCCGTCTGTTGAGGTGTTTGCCGTTGCCAATACGCAAGGCGCCATAAAGCCTTCCCAAAAACCTCCCTCTCGAAGGCTCCCAAAGACTACTAATGGGCTGACGAAATTGTCACCGCTACAGCACCATATACTCGTAGAGAGACTGGAATGATGAGCAACGGTTAGAGCTCAATCGCTGTATGTTGAGAGCAGAGTTTACTCTACAGTCGCTTACACCTGTTGACAAGGCTGACTAGGCGTTGGATTCCGAGGCTGTCATTACTATTTATGTTCATGCTGGTTCCAAAAATGCACTTAACGGGGATAATACTTTTGCGCATCTCGCGAATTTTGTTCAAATTTTGCCATTGGCATTCCTTAGCTTGATGATATAAACCCTTTTTGTATAGCCTTTTTATATTTTTCCTTCAGATCTAGATTCAGACGGGTTTGTACTTGCCTTTGGTTCTTTTGCTGGAATCAATTTATGATATTTTCTTGATGCTCCATATGGTTTCAGATAGTGGGACAGCGTAATGTCTGATGAACACAGTGGGGGACGTAATACTTATCATTCAAGTGTTTTTAAAAAGTTTGGATCCGCTAGATCTGCTACATGTCGACGACTTTTGATGGTTTTTCTTTTCATGAGGAAGGAGAATTTTGTCTTGTCCGTTGAGTTCAATTTTCAATGACTCTCTCGAGCATTTCGACTGGTAACTGGCGAATGACACGCATGATGTTTTGCTCCAAGGCCTGAATCGAAGCGGGATTGTCCGCATATAATTTAGACTTTACATATCCCCACAGATAAAAGTCTAACAGTGTGATATCACACGATCTTGGTGGCCAATCGACCGGCCCAAAACGTGAAATTATCTGCTTTCCGAAGTGTTCTCTCAATAAATCCACTGATTGATGCGAGATGTGTGTGAAATGGCGCCGTCTTGTTGAAACCAAATGATGCGGACATCACGAGCTTGATTTCAGGCATCAAAATAGTCGGTTATCATGGCGCGATAACGGTCGCCATTGGCGGTTACGTTCACACCGCATCATTTTTGAAGAAGTATGGACCGATGATTCCACCGGCAGCTCTTGAATCTCTCGACAGGTTGCTCTTCGTCCCAAATGCGGCAGTTTTGCTTGTTTACATATCCATTGAGTAAGAAGTGGGCCTCATCACTGAATGAAATTTGGCTCGAAAACGTCGGTGGATCTTTTTGGAACTTTTCAATAGGCCCCATAGAGCGAAGCGAATCTCGCTTGGGAAGTACGAGCGGCTTCAGTTCTTGCACATTCGCGTATTTTGTACGCTTTCAATTTAAGATCTCAACGTAAAATGCGCTTAGTCGTTCCATACGTCAGTCCGAGTTGCTGCGAACGGCGCCGTATCGACTCTCTCTGCGGTCTTCGTGTACACTCTCAGCTATGGCCTGTACATATTTTCTTCACTGCGCGCTAGACGTGGTCTATTCAGTCGAATATTATCCAATAATGAATGCTGGGTCTCACTACGGATGATGGTGTTGCGAATGCATACGCGCAGAGTTGAGCGAAGCGCACGAAACACATTCTTTACAGAAGAAAGAAGAAGTGAATTTTCGTAATAAAATTGAATGATTTGTAACCGTTGTTCGGGAGAAAGTCTTTCCATGTTGAGGAATGCCAAATAATACTGAACAAAAATAATATGACGCGACTTGACACGACTCATGCGTGATCTGTCAAAAAAGAGCTATTGAAAAAATACCTCTACTTGGATCATCCTTTATAAGTATTCTACTGAGAACAAGCTGAGAACAACATCGCATCGGCTCTTCATGTGGCGGTTTACTATGGAATAGTTCACATGATCTTTATGAGGTTTTTTCACTGCATTCCTCCTCACAAGGTGTGGTGAGAAAACCTATCCAAAGATTTCTTCTCGCAGTAAACAAATATTATTTGAAAAAGAAGAAATTTCGAGTTCATTTTCATTTGTTTATTTTATCTTATCTATGTCACACTGACATACGTGTAAACATACATTTCCACAAATAAATAATGCAATGTTTACCAGCGAATGCGGATGTGTATGTGTGTGTGTGTGCGCGCGGATGTGTGCGCATTATCATAATATTCCTTCAACTGTCAAACTATCTATCATGTCATGTCAACTTGGGCGAAATGTCAATTATTTATTCTCCTCCAATGATTATTCACACACACACGCACACACACACACACACACACATATATTAGCAGTGCTTAGGCAATTGTATGTTTACTTAAACGCTTCGCTATAGATTACTGTGTTATTATTATTTATACATATGTATGTAGATAAACTGACATACATACACACTTGTATGTATGGGAATTTATAAGTACATATGTGTATGTGTGTGTGTGTGTGTGCCTAATGCTGATAACTTCAAGTGATGTTTCATCGAAATTGTTCACCCATTCATTATACTTAACCAGCAAGGATTCCCTTATATGTTCGCGCGGATATACAAACAGGCACACACACTCACATCTCCGGTGTTGTTGTTGCGCACACACTTGAAGCTAATTAATCAACGACGAACTACTTGTACGCCTTACTCTGCGAGGTACTTATACACTTACATGTGCATGTGTGCTAAGGAGTTATGGATTACACTGTGCAACAACAAAAAAAGAAAAAAAAAGAAAGTTAGTCAGTCAAAGGTTATGACAAACCGAAGGTCTCTGAAGACACTTTTTTCGGAATTTAAATTTTTTTTATACTATAATTTGGTTCACTTCTTCACCAGCGAGCCTCCATGACAGCTTGAATTGCCTAACGTCTCGTGCTCTATCCACTCAATTCGAAGCGGTGATAAGTCCTACCCTAGAGTAGTAAATTTTGTAGAGGGGGAACTTAGCGAAGAGTTTTATTTCGATTCCCTTCAATGAGGTAGTCAAAAAACCTAAAAGTTCGACTCGGATACAATGCTTTATAAGCGCTCAAGTCAATTTTGGCCAAGCTCCGACTCAAATTTTTGGTGTGTGGCGATCCAATGCATGCTGGACATACCTTAGGTATGTTGCAGTTGGGTCCACAGAGGTAAGAGTATTTACCCAAGGAGCCGCGGCTGAAATCCCTCCAGAGATCTGAGAGATATGGCTTGGTTTTCCCTCCTAGGTTGTAGCTTTTATTTCCAGATTGTGATATTTGAAGCCTCCTAAGGTTTCCCGATAATAGTTGCGCCTGGATTGCTCAACTATTAAAGCACAGCGTGGGATCCACTTCTGCTTCGGAAGATGATCGACTTTTGACGTTGTCATTAACCAGAAGGGAATCGAGGAGGCTGCCGACACCCCAAGCGGAATAGGGGTTCAAAAATTTACCCACGGTAGGTCATGTCAATGTCGTAAGAGGCGACTAAAACCCAATAATTCTCGCGACAGTCTAGTCCTTATATCAGAATGACCCGGATTTTTATCCGGCCAAGGACTATCACTCCCGCAATATTCCCCAAAGCCCATGGTTTCAGCAAGAGTAGCACTCTGTGCTAGCTCCCAAGTGAATATTTTTTGCAAGACATGCTCCTTAGCTGAGACCCTAGGAGTTTCATAATGCAGATGATGCACAAGGAGGACGTCAGGTGGTTTCTGGTCACAGAGGACAGCACTTTAGCTTCTTAGAATGTGAATCGATGGCCCCGGCATCCAGAACGAAGGTGCTTAATTTCTAAACGGTGGGCATTTAGCTTTGTAAGTTGTCCGCTATATATCTTTGCATATGCCTCAAGTGCCGGTTGGCGACTTGAGAACTTTTTGCAGCTCCAAAGCGTACGCAGAGCACAGCAGGGCAGGCTGTCGAATGTCATTATTAGTAATTTGGGTTTGAGATTCTAATCTAGCCGTTACCCTTTCATCCAGATGATTGAAAGTTGTCGTAGTCTGACAGGGAAAATGTAGTAAAGATCGGAGAGGTCGAGTGAGAGGGAGAGCCTCCGTCTCGTGGTTGAGAGAGTTGCGAGGTGTAACATTAAAAAATAGTGGGGAGCGGAGGCTAGCGCATGGAGTCTCTTGTTTAACTTGAAGCTATAATCACTTCTTCTTGGTTCTCTTGGACTTTTCTATTATTTGGAACTCAGTTTTGAGCGCATTCGATGCAGTATTCGTTGGAGAAAGTAGAGAAACATCAGGAACTTCTCAGGTGGGAATAGATGTAAAGTAACCTTGGAGTATACTTGGGGTGCTCAATCGCTGCCGATCTGCAAAAAAAAAACCATAAAGAAGCAGCAGAGGGAGTCCGAGCTTTGGTGATGGGTTAGTTCCAGAACTCGAGTGCTTGTCTATGAAAAGGCGAGTAGCTACGAGTATAACAATTTTCATATCAAAACAAACAAAAAAATCTTACCTTAAACTTAGATCAGCTAAACCAATCTAGAAGCCACGATAAGCACTCTCATTTCACGGCAAGATGATCTGTTGGTAACGGTTGTGAGACTGACGACTGACTTTCAGTGTTCTGACAGTCAGACGGGTTGCTGTAAACAGTTGCGTGTTGGCTCGAGAGCAGTGATACGCGTATCGGTAGCACCCTAAATGGCTTCCAACGAAGAGGGCGCTGCGAATAATCAGGAGCGGCCGCGATAGTCGAGTGGTTAGCATTGTGTACTGCCACTCGTAAGGCCTGAGTTCGAGTCCAGGTTCGAGCAACATCCAAAATTATAGAAAATTGATTTTTCTAATTGCGGTCACCCCTCGGCAGGTAGCGTCAAACCCTCCGTCCTCTATCAGCCGTTCGGAGGCGGCTTTGAATAAACTATAGATCCCTCCATTAGTTGGCATAAACATCAAGATGCAAAAGGTACAAATTGGAGGAGGAGCTCGACCAAAAATCGTTTCAGCGGTTACAAAGCGCCAAATATATGTATATATATATACTCACGTGAAGGCTGGTGGACGCCGGTGGATGGCGTTTTGATCTCATCTGAAATGCGGTGAATACTAGTTGAAGGCTGATGGCAATTGGTGAACGTCTAAAGAGCAATTGTGGTGGTGTCAATCGAGGGATGTCAGCAACTGGAGCGTATCAAATGATCACCGGTGCCTTGCCGAGTTCCGTTTTACTTGTTTCACATCTCCTCGAAGAAGTTTAAGTACCTAAACCATCTCTTCAGGTTCCCGAAATCAACCTTTAACGGTTGCACAGTGTCATTTCCAACGTCTTTGGTTGATCAATTCAAATGAAATGTATATATGTTTGTGTTGCGAGTGTGAATATGCGTAACTAATTGAACATACGCTCATAAATAAGTCGACATACAAACATACAAACAAACGCGTGTATGTATGTCTCTTTAGTTGTTTACTCAACGCATAAATAAATACCAAAACACAAATGACATTTGACTTTAATGACAAATGTGCGCGCCGCCGCTGCTGACAGCGCCAACTGACGCGCTGCACAGCAGCATTTGTTGTTATTCTTGTTGTTTTGCCATTGATAACCACCTACACACATTTGTTGTTATTAATGTTGTTGTTACTTGTATTTGTTTTTCGTATTTGATGACTTTAAGTTCAACGGCTGTTGGATTTATGACAATTTTTCATCATCATCATCATCATCCTCTCTCATCAAACAACTTTCAATTAAGCGCGCATTTAATTAAGGACGATCCACCGTAAATGTGTGGGAAAGGGGTACCAGGGGATGGTGCGGTATGTACTTAATGACACTGCGCCACCTACAGCTGAGCACGGGCATATTATGCATATGGTTTAATAAAAAAAATTTTCATTACCACTCATCGTATGTGGGTCAGGCGAGGTCGTTAAATGAAAGTGTTGGTACTTAAGGCGGCTTAAGGATACAGAGCAGAGTTGTAAAACACATAAGAAAGTAAAGAAGATTTCATTATTAGCGCTACGAACCCAGTGGAAAAAGTTTTAGACCGAAGTCGAAGGCAGCAAAAGGCTAGCACAGAAGGCATGCTTCTTCGCAAGGTGACAGAATGGCTACAGGTAAAAATGTGCTGAGCGGAGTTCTTACCATCGAGCCCAAAGTGAGCCTAGCCAGCTAATGGAGGGAGCTACAGTTTATTCTAAGCCGCCTACGAACGGCTTTTATTTCATGCCAGAAAAACACTCGGAGGGCTTGACACTGCCTGCCGAGTGGCGAAGGCATAGTAATACTCGAGAGTAATATGAACCCTAACCTTAACCACAGTAGATGGGCGATCTTGGAAGTTGTACGGCTCCGGCATAATAGAACCTGGGTTCGTACTCAGGCCTTCCGTCAGTCATTCATTCTTCTGTCAGTCGTTCGACGTCAATTAGGGTCAACAAGTAAGTCAGTTCCTTCTCCACCCAATTTTCCAACGGTGTAGAGGTCTTCTCCTTTCAAAGCTCGTCGCTCGAGCGGGCAACGTGACATACTCAGCGGAGCTGCTGTCTGTTAATTCGCTGAACCATGTCAATGTCGTCGAATGTCTCATACAGTTCATATGTCTATCATCTGAGGTATTTACCGTTGCCAATGCGCGAAACTCGCTAAGCGCGCTACGCGAGTAGGCTTACATCGTGGACACATTTATATAGCGAATCGCTTGTCTCAAGATCGGCACCCCCTCCCAGTCGTACTACTGGTGAACACACGCTTGTGAACTCTTAAAGCGGATACATCGAAGTTGCTCCACTAAAGCTCCCTCTCTTTAGTCGTGACCCAAGACTCCACAAGGGTTGGTTACCACATCTCGCGCAAGGATTGCTCTGGCAAGTACATAAACAGCCCCATTTGCAAACTTCACGCATAGCAGGAAATTTAATGCGGTTCAGAAACAACGTTCATTGGGCAATACCTTAAGTACTCAGCGAGACCTCAACACTACATCTACAAATTTCCATAGACTAGGGAAGAAGACGAGCCATTGATTATGTCAACAGATGGATGAACCCTCACTCTAAAGATCACCGATGGAAAAGAGTGCACAGGGATCTTTTCTGTTTAGGGTATAAACATGGAAGAAAAAGGTAAAGAATGTCAAATAGGAGGCTCAAAATTCGTAAACTAGCTTGCTCCCAAGCGTACTCAGCTGATAGCAGCGCGGACAGCCAAAGTTTTCTAGTGAAATCAACAGATGGCTCAAAGAGCGTGCTGTGGAAACGTTTGTACTCACCTCTCAGAGGGAAGTCATCCGTTCTTCAGAAATAAAGTTGGACTTTCTCGATAGGTGGATGTCTGTTTGGTTTATTAAAAACGACCGAATAGGCTAACTCTGATACAAAAGGAGTTTCCACTAAATATTCATTCGTGAAAATTATTTTTTTATTATTTTCTCTCCCTAAGGGTTCTACACTCTATATATCATTTTCGATATTTTATCGCTCTAACTGTTTTCCGTACTGACTTTGAGTTGACTTAAAACCTCCTCTGTGTTTGGAGTTCACTTTCTCCGCAACAAAAAAAAAAAAAAAGAAGAAGAAGACGAATTTACCTGGGATAATAGTTGATGTCTGGAGCTCACTACCCCCAGGAATGGTTTTAAAGGAGTTGAAACCAAGTGCAATTAGAGCAAGAAAGCACTAAGTACCTTTTTCCAGGGTATATTTCTTCAAACAATGCATTTCAAAGAGAAAATTCTTCCGGGTTAAGAATTCTGGTATGCCATCTAAACCGAACTCTGAACTCAAGTAAAAGTTCTGAGAAGAAGAAGAGACCAAGAGAGACTGTTAAGTTCTTTCTTTCTTCCTTTCACAATGTGTTGATGAGGTTAAAGGCTACTTCTATGGAACACTTTGAGCAGCGCTTAGAGTTTATAGAACTTCAGTTTGAACTGCAGTTTTCTTTTACGTGGGCGATCTTGGAAGTTGTACGGCTCCGGCATAGTAATACTCGAGAGTAATATGAACCCTAACCTTAACCACAGTACATGGGCGATCTTGGAAGTTTTACGGCTCCGGTATAATACTACTCGAGAATAATTTGAACCCTAACCTTAACCACAGTAGAAGATTTTGAGAGTTTCTGCCGTCATGGTCTAACTCAGAGATCAGTTTTGGGGTTGCGTCAGAGACGGTGATCCTTCGGAGCATCTGGAGTAGCACCCAGTGGCATATGATTAGGATAAACCAGTTGAAATGGAAGAAATGGCCAGGCTTCCAAGGAGTTATTCAGATTTTAACGAAAAATGAGGTTCCAGATTATTTCAGTTTGCCTTCGAATGACAATGCAGAGTGGAATTCGGGTTGCAGGCGCCTCGAAGAGAGAGGAGGCTTTATTCAAGATTGAATTTGAACAATTTCGAGTAGATTTCCATGTTATTGAGAGCTGCTGAGATCTATACCATCTCTCAGAATATTCTAACTCTCAGTTCTCTCCGTTAGCACTGAAAAATCTCTATCTACAAGCAGCTCAAGCCTTCTTAAGAAAATATATGCCAATTGAGAAATTCTTTTCACCCGAGCCTTGTCACAGCTTTTTATTATTAAAATTTCAAATAGGTTAATATGAGCATAGAAATGTAAATATGTATGTATGTATGTGTGTATGTATGTATGTATGTATGTATGACACTTAAATATGCCATTTTGCACTCTCTGTCTGTCGGACAAATATAATAAAAAACTTTGATGACTAGAACAACAAAAAGTCACACACACACACACACAAATTGTGCGGTTTATGAGTGCTGACCAGTGAATGGGCACTTTGAGGTCCTTTTGCTGGGCCGCCCCGCGTAACAACTCAGCCGCCTGTTGATGATGCACGCGTTGTTGTTGTTGTAGTTGAATTAGACAAATATGGCCGGCAGCAGCAGCATCATCATCATCATAAGAGCGAAGACAAGCGCTAACAAGAGAACAACAATAGCAACAACAATAACTTAAAAGCAAGCAAGCAACAACAACAATAACAATAGCCTAGCTAAAGTGCAATAAAGTCAAACGCAGAACAAAGCAGCATTTTGAAAATAACATAACAATAACCCACATACAAATACAAATACAAATACAAAAACATAAAATATACATAAATATATATATATATATAGGCGAGTAAACAAGCTAAGAAGCATACAAACAGGCGCAACAACAAAAATCAAGCAAAGCAAAGCAAAATGCAGTAAAGTAAAGTAAAGTAAAGTAAAGTAAGTCGCATATTGTTTGCGTCCCCAAAAGTGAAGCGAAAAGAAAGTGAAGACACACACATACATATACACACACAAAGGCTGTTCCATTTCGAGGTTCCCTACTTTTTAAAGAAGAAAAAACCACAGAAAATTCAAATTTTATGGGAAATTTTTCATCAATCATTCGAAAGAACATTCTTTGGCATTTATTTTTTGAAGTTTATCTCTTTCAAATGTTGACCGCCGCTACGTCTCAGATGGTCCATCCATTGAGTTCAATTTTCGATGGCTCTTTCGAGCATTTCAACTGGTAACTGGCGAATGACACGCGTGATGTTTTGCTCCAAAGCCTGAGTCGAAGCTGGATTGTCCGCATGGACTTTAGACTTTACTTATCCCCACAGGAAGGAGACTAACGGTGTGATATCACACGATCTTGGTGGCCCAGTGAACGGCACAAACGTGAAATTATCTGCTCACCGAAGTGTTCTTTCAGTACATCCATTGAAAAGATGCGATGTGTGGGAAGTGACCCCGTCTTGTTGAAACCCCAAATGTCGCGGAGATTACGAGCTTCAATTTCAGGCATCAAATAGTCGGTTATGATGGCGCTATAACAATTGTCGTTGTTATTGTAGCGGCTGCGACAACCCCGTCTAGGGTCAGGCAAGTCCAGTTTTAGTCATCGAGTTCATCTAACGGCAGGTCCGGGAAACGTGCTGTTTCCGCGGGTTCGGAACAGAGATGGAGAAGGGTGTTAGATGAATCGGGTTAAGCGGGCGTGCAATGAGTTGGTTAGTGTCGTGCGCGGATTCGTTGCATGCGGGACATGTGTTGGATATGTCAGAGTCGAGTCTCTGGATAGATAGGAGTTAAGCCTGCTACAGTATCCAGATCTGAATTGTGCCAGGATTACGCGGGTCTGTCGAGGCAGCTCGAGCTCTCTTGTTCAGCTATCGGTGGGTGGTGATTGGACTCCGAGCACACTATTCACGGGAAGAGATCTTACGAAGGTGTTAACGGAAGTATTTATGGCCTTTCTGTATGCCATCTTGTCCAGCGGGTCTTGTTTGCATTGCTACACAGCATCCCGGTAGTCAAGTACTCTCTTTTTGATGTGCCTAGATGGTGGTTCAGCTTCCAGGCGCGATAACGGTCGCCATTGATGGTTACGTTCTCACCGGCATTATTTTGAAATTTTTTTTTGAAGAAATGTCGACCGATGATTCCATCGGCCCTCGAATCACACCAAACCGTTGTTTTTTCTGGATGAAATGGCAGCTCTTGAATATATTCAGGCTGCTCTTCGTCCCGAATGCGGCAATTTTGCTTGTTAACATACCCATTGAGCCAGAAATGGGGCTCATTGCTGAACAAAATTTGGCTCGAAAACGTCGGTAGATCTTTTTGGTACTTTTCAAGAGCTTATAGAGCGAAGCGAATCTCGCTTGGGAAATTCGAGCGGCTTCAGTTCTTGCACATTCGCCTATTTTATACGCTTTCAATTTACGATCTCGACGTAAAATGCGTCAAGTCGTTCCATACGTCAGTCCGAGGTTCCTGCGAATGCGACTCTCCTTGGTCTTCGTGTACACTCTCAGCTACGGCCGCCGCTATATTTCCTTCATAGCGTGCTGGACGTGGTCTGTTCGGTCGAATATTCTCCAATATGGAATGCTGGGTACCTCTACTTGGATCAACCTTTATATATAGAAATAACAATGAGTCACACATCCATATATAAGTATACATGTATGCATGGCTGTGTGTATATCTATATATATGACATTGTATGTGGTTAGTAGCGTAACAAAGTCCTTCTTCTTCCATTGAATGTGCCTTAAGCGTCTTTCTTTGCCAGAAAATATGCAACATTTTATAGTAAAATAATGGCGCATGTAACGGGAATTGGCACAGAACATATGTGTATTAGATAAATTGTATGCACATACACACATGCATACATGCATATGCATGCACATACACAAGTGCGAGGAGCAGCAAAAGCCAGCTAAAAAGGGATTAAGCAGCAATACAGTGCCATGTGCCATGCATTGTATGCAGCTTCTTTTGGGGGCAAAGCACAAAGTGTTTTAACGGATGCGGCTTTTAAGGATTCGTTTTTCTTTGTTTTTCTGTTTTTTGCTTTTTTTTTTGTATTATGCGCATAAGAGTTGTGAAAAAAATAGCGAATATCCTGCTTGGCTTGTTGATGCAGTCGCATGGGATTGACTTTTAAGCTGTGTGTTTGGCACGAATTTAATAAGAAATTCTTGGAATTTGTAAAGATTTTCTATTGCTTTAGGATTTTATGCAGTTAGTTGGGCTTTAAGCGGTTTTAAATATTTTTTAATGAATTTTTTCTAATTTTTAAAGCTTTTATCAACTAATAGTATGTTTTATTAAAAAAATTTAACGCTATAAAATGTCTACTTACATATATTAAATATTCAAAAAAATATTTTGCGCATTTTTAATTAAAAAACAAGCAACTTGGTAAAAATAAGTGGCAACTACTCTCAAAAGTAGACTTAAAAAATTAAAACTTTTTAATTTTCACAATGAGAAAAATGTTTCCAATTTTTTTCCAACTTTTTAACTCTAATTTTTTTAAATAGTTGGCAACCCTTCGCAAGAATATTTTTTATTGCAAGCTTTCTTAATGCTCTTTAGTTTGATACCCATATTGGTATATTTAATATAAAATTAAATATTACTATAAACAGGTGGCAACACGTCTCTCTGTTTCCAACTGAAAAATATTTTTCACTTTCACTCTTGTGAGCTTTATATTTATATAAAAACGAATTTTATGTTATTTCATTTACTTTACGAATTTTTAAATAAAAAAGTAAACATGTGGCAACTCTGCGGTATGGTATTTTTCTCTCTGACCAACCGAAATCATCATCACTTTGATGCCCATGCGTTAGTATTTGAATTATCTGAAACTTTTTTTGATGGTTATAGCCTTATATTAATCATTCTTCAAGCGGAGTTTTTTTTAGAAATATCTTGTTCACAGTGACAATTTGAAATAGATGGCAACCCTCTACAAAATTAAATTTCCATTTTGAGCCTTCTTAATGCTAATTATATTAAAAAAATATATATTTTTAATTTTTGTAATAAATTTTTTTTTAATAGGTGGCAACCCTCTTCAAAAATATTGCTTACCTTTAGTTTTCTTGGTATTCTTCTCATTGTACCGCATTTTATAATATTTCACGTGTTTTTGTCAAATAAAAAATATGAAACAGGTGGCAACTCTCCTGAAATTTATCTTTTTAAGATCTTTTTAAAACTTTTCAATTTAAAAATCATATTACAGTTATATTATATTTTTTGATGTTTTAGAAATCATTACTTCTGTCTCTTGAACTTAATATTTACAAAAAGAATAACGTTTTTTCCAGAAACATCTCTTTCACAGCGCCATCTATAGCAAACGATTTCAGTCCAAATTTTTGTATTTCTTCCATTGCAAAAAATATATTCTAAATATGCAACAAATTGGAAAGTTACAAGAGTATTTCGGAACTTTCACGACCACAGCGCCACCTAGTGAGTACTTTTTTGTCGGAACTCCCTTTCTTGTAGATACTGATCTAGTTTCCTTACAAAAGGAACATTAGCTCGGTCATATAGTATAGTTAGACTGATTTTCGGTTATGCTCCTCTTCCAATTCATTGTATGCTTTCATTGGGATGCTTTTTCCAACATATGGAGAGGTCTACAGTTTATTCTAAGCTGCCACCGAATCGGTGTGGGATTTTTATGTGGCGCCTTTTATTTCATGTCAGAGATACACTTTGAGAAATTTACGTGCAGGACTCAAACCCATCACCCTCCGTACGGTATCATGTACTCCTAACCCCTCGGCTAATGCACGCACAAATCTCTTTAGGAGAAGTAGACTATCCCTCGCTTGTATCCCCAGTCACAGAAATTTAGACAGCAGATTTTTCTGTCGATAAAAGATGCATGAGACACTCCATTGATATATGTTAACTGCTACTGGAATTCAATTATAGAGAGGATAAGTCAATATGGTAGCAAAAGAGAGCTAGTAGCTTGGGTTACACTCTCTCAGTGTATTTTAAAGGTAATTAATGTCCTGTAGTGTAATTGCCTCATCCGGCGGCAGGCAGAAAGATTAGGAACCCTCTCCGAATGATACCGGAACTTCAATGTCAATACTTCCGTTTCAATTTTATTTTGTATAATCTTTTTATGGCAGCGTCCACCTGGAGGCAGATTAAAACTTTAAATCTATCCGAGATCACCGAAACTGTGGCCTATTTTGAAGCAAAGGACACATTGCACTACAAAACCGATATCGAAGTGTTGGAGATGAGGGAGTGGAGGGTGGAGGAGGATCAATGTATCAGCCTTGAAAGAAACTATGTTGAATAAAAAAAAATGAATTTTGCCAACAAAATGTGTTTTTATTATGGTAGGCCAGGGACCCTTCTGCTGTTAGATACAGACATTGATTGAAATTTCCGTTGTTAGTTTGTAACAAATTTAAAATATTTTCTTTAAACATTGTAAATGTTATATAAACAATTCGAAAAACCAAAGTAAACACAAATACTCATTTACCCTTAGCTGTAAGAGCCAAAGAAAAAGTAAAAAAAATTGTGTGCAATTTGATGGATTCTCGGCAATTTGTGCGAAGCAAAAATCTCAAACGTTGCGCTTACTTTGCAATAATTCAGCTGAAAAATAATATATAAAAATGCTCAAAATTGTTTAAATAATTTAAAATAACAAAAAAAAAAAAAAAATTTAAATGAAAAAAATGAAAAAAAAATTAAAAAGAAATAATAATAAAAAACAACAAAATACAAACAAAACACAAGTATAAAGCTAAAAATAAATTTAAAAAAAATTAAAAAAAAAAGTTGCATTTTGTTCCATTTTACAGCTTAAACACAAAAATAAAATTTTATTATTTGTTTATGTGATTTTTCACCGAACGCCGAAGCTTGTCAGCGCGCGTAAACAAAAAATCGTTTTTTTTTGTGTTTGCTTTGCACAGAAACAAATCATAAATGTAAACATATTGAGTCTACTTGGCCGAGTTGTGATAGGCAGCAGAGTACAAACTATAGAAAATGAAAAAATTTGAGTGAAAAATAAGAAGAAAAACGAAAGTTCGCAACTTTTACTTGATAAATTTTGGTTACGAATGATTTTCGAATCGGAATTGCATTACTATGTACTACTTTCTCTGTATATAAGTTTTCTTTTGTGCAATAGCTGATGCGATAAACATGTCATGTGATCGTGTGATTTATTGATTTATTGATTTCTTTATTCATGTTTCTATTGAATTCATGATTTATAATACACAAAAAGTTAGACTGAATTGTTGATATGACTATGTGATGTGATTCAAATGATAATTAAAAGACAATGTATTTTCAATTCTGAGCTCATTTTTCATTTTAACAGTGTATAAAAACAGTTATTTAGTAAATAAATATTTTTCTTTTTTTATATAGAATTTTTCGAGTTGACGTGATATCAAGTGATTATTAAACACGTCGAGTGTGAACACGTGAGTTGCCAAAATATGCGAGAAATAAAAAATAAAACAAATCAATTCAAAAAGCAAATTTATAATCGTCATTAAATTTGCTTTTTGTATTGTATTTTTGTCTGTGTTAAAACGTGACGTGATATCATATCACTTATTCATCACTTGATTGAATATCATGAGATGTCTTTTCATATCACTTATTCAACACGTGATTGAATATCATGAGATCCAAAATAAAGGACATTTGAAGGTATTTAGTACTGGAAAAGATTTTAGTAACACAAAAATGGGACTTTCATTTTAAACAAGCGACATCACATGAAAATATAATGATATGATATTTCGATCATATCAAATGAAGAAATTAAATAAATAACAAAATATTTATTTCTGGTTTTTTTTTATTCACACTACATAAGTTCATAAAATTTTTGAAAGTTTTTATGATTTGAAAATTTTAGTTCATAATTTTAGCGATGTGATGTGTTTGCTATGATGTGATGTGTTGCTGATGCGTAGCTAATGTCATGTGATATCGCATTTATTAAACATTTTGACTCTAGCACGCTCTATTAAAATATTAAAAGAAAAAATCAAACCAAAAACATCAAATGATATCACATCAGTGTGCATATAATAATTAGCGATTGAAATATCACTAGATATCACATGATATCAACGCAAGAAGATATGAAACTGTTCAATTGCTGACGCCTACAAAAACAATAAAAACAACTGAAATTGTAGAGTTTTATTTTTTCAAATAATTAATTGAATTTCTGTAAAAAATATGAATTTTATAGTTTAAATTTTTTATTGTTTAAATTCAAAATTTTTTATTTTCCTTTCAGCTCCAATGAAAGCTTTAAGCCACTTAGTGCCTTAGCTACATATTACAACGACAATCAACTACAACTAATAAAAAAAAATTCCAAAAAAAATTAAAAAAAAAAACTCAGCGCGCTTAGCGGAAAATTTGCAAAATTTATGAATTCATAGCCGGAGGAGCAGCAACAACAACAAGTGCTGACCTACACAACAAACAAACAGACAACAACAATTGACGAAATAGCGTAAATAACAGCAAAACAAACATTCATGAACAACAACAACAACAACAACAACAATTCACCAAACCACAAACACACAACATTTTATGGAACAACAAAATCTAATATTTCGGAATAGCAAATATGTTCAGCTCCGCGGATGTGGCCGCAGTGCGTCATGTGGTGCAACGCATATTGGTGCCATGTGTTTTTGTAATCGGTTTGTTGGGCAATTCGGTGAGCATTTATGTGTTGACCAGGTGAGTGGAAAAGAGGGTTTCATATTTTAAAATGAAATGCTATTTCTTTTTATTAATAATTTTGGAAATATATTTAAAAAATTTTTTTTTTCTACAAAAATCCAATTTAATTGTTTTTAGAAAACGCATGCGTTGCACAACAAATATTTATCTCACCGCTTTAGCCATCACCGATATTATTTATCTCACAATGGCGCTGATGCTATCGCTCAAACATTATGATTATGTGCAGCGGAATGTGGAGATCTTTTGGAAATGTTATGGTTATATAATGTGGCTATGTGATGCATGTGGTATGTATACTCAAAACGTCATGTTGATGGAATTTTATTGTAGAATAAACAAAAACAAAATTCCTTTGCAATAGATAAAAGAGGCAACAGGAGGCACAAATAAATGCTTAATTTGAGGTGAAAATCGCATATTTGCCAAATTTGAACTGCTATAAAGCAATGACAGCTGACAAGTGACAAATGACAAGCTTAAAAATGCTCTAAATTGGAAAAAATAAATTTTCAAGCCAAATATATTGCACTGTACCAATAAAATGTACTCATTACTTAGCGCAAACCCACATTAGATTGAGTAAAATTAATTCTTATTACACGCCACTGACAACTGTCATACTAAGAAAAGATTCTGATTAGTGTTTAGAGCTTTTAAATTTATTTTTGTGTGACTTAGTACATTTAAAATATATAGTAATGACTATTTTCAGACTTTTTAACTCTAAAATTTTAAGGTTTCTTCACAGACCTGACAGCTTGCAATTATAACAACTCAATTAAGAGCTTAAAAGCGCTTTTTCTTAAAGCTTTGAATGAATCATCTGAGGTATAACTATTTTTATCTGATGAAGCACTCATTTCAACTGAGTTTTATTAATGAAAACTTTTTCCGACAGCTGACAGCTGACAAATGACAAGTTTAAAGATATTCTGTGCTAGAATTAAAAGTTTTTAAGCTGAGAATATAACAAAATACTAATAGATTATACCCAAAAACTCTGTCTAATTCAGTATTATAATGCGTAAAATGTATTTCGATTAGTTACAGCTGACAGCTGACTACTGACAAGTTTAATATTAGTTGAAAAGCAATTTTTATAAACAAAATAAGTTAAATTTGCAGTAAAAATTAAAATTTCATATATATCTTAATACATTATGGTTTTGTAGTGCATTCAAAAACCTGACAGCTGACTAGTGACAGCTGACAAAGATTAAAAGCGCGTTTAGAGAAAGCTTTAAATGGAAATACTTGAATATAACTATATTTATCTATCTAAAATTTTAGTTTCATGCAAGTTTTATTATTAAAAAGTTTTCTGACAGCTGTCAACTGAACACTGGCTTACAAGTTTCGACCTGAATTATTGACGCGAAAAATCAGTTTAGCGTCAAAAAGCTGATTAATGCAAGGGAATATTTACTGTTTTGATAGCTTACCTTTGCTAGATGTATTAAATAATCCAAAATTTGTGGCTTGACTACTGACTGCTGACAACTGACAAGTTCGTAGATGCCACCTAAGCACAAAAGAGGGATTGTTAGAGCTTAGAACAAATATATTATTCATATGCGCAAATCTTTTGAGACATAAACTTAGCTTTATGAAAAATGGACTAAGTAAATGTATTCCGAGAGCTGACAGCTGACAACTGACAACTTGAAAGATGCTTTCATGCATGACAAAAATTTTTTCTATGCAAAAAAAAAATATTACAACATTATAACTGATGGCAGTCAATTATTTCAAAAGCTCTATCTATGTAATTAAAAATGTTTCGGACAAATGACAGCTGACAACTGACATATGACTTAGTAGACAACGTTTTTGTCGAATGTAAAGTACTTTTGGGCTCAAATATGTCGAACAATAGTTTTTCTGTATGCTTAAAGAGCATTTCTATCGAAGTATAAGGGACTTCTGAGTTCGAATATGTCGAAAATTGACAATTAACTAAGTGCTTATGAGCTTTAATCGTGTCGCTTAGAGCTTACCAATAATATTTATTAATAATTATTATTCAAAGACTAGTTCAACAGAAATTTTGACTCATCCCGACAGCTGACAAATGACAATTGACTTATCTAGAGAAACTTCTGAATTATATAGAACATTTTCTTCCCAAATAACCAAAAGTTTTGTGTTCCAAAAAATATTTTTCTGGAAATATGACATGAAAGCTGACAAATGCCAACTAGCAAGGCCAAAGAAGCTTCTGATTTCTGTAGTATAACTAATTGACAAGTCTTTGATGGCAGGGATTTTACAATTTTGAAAACTGTACTATTAATGATATATCCTGACAACTGACAAGTGGCGTAGTTTCGAGCTCAGGAGGTTTACTGATGATATTGTGATGATATACTCACAATATAAGCATGATATGTTAAAATATTCTTTCTGACAGCTGACAGGTGACAACTGACAAGCTTTTAACTGAAGGTTTTAGGTTTATTAAATTTCTTACTTTATTCAGAGAAGAGCTCAAGAATTTAATCTCATTAAAATACTACTAAAAAGCTTTCCAACCAATGAAAGTGTTAAAAATTCGTAGAAATGCAAACCAATTAGCGCTCAACTCTGACTAAAAAAGGGATATGAGTTGCCTACAAGTCTTATAAACGCATTACGCAGTGAGAGCATGCACGGTTGCATAGTCAGTAGTAGATATTGTTCATTAGTGAACTATTCGTACTCGTAGTGAATTGATTGAGGCGTCGAAAAGCAATTTGAGTTACGACTACTCACATAACTGTTTTTGCTCTACTGCAACTCATATACTCTCCGCTCGTCCTTTAAGAACAGTTACACACGTAGCGTATCTCAATATCTTAATATGTGCCTTCCTCTTTCCCTGCGCGTCTCTTTTTCTTTGCATATTCTCGGTTACTTTGCATTGCGTGGCGTACCAACTGTCAATTTTACTATGTTTTCATTTTGTTGTTGTTCTTCTTCTTCTTCTTGTTACAGCGTATATTTCCATTTACATTGCTGTGTGTTTTACGATCGAACGATTTATTGCGATACGTTACCCGCTTAAACGGCAGACATTCTGTACGGAATCGTTGGCTAAGAAAGTCATTACAGGTGAGTTGGTGGTGTGTTGTGAGTGGTAGAGCGTGACAACGAAAGTGAGTGTATGCATTTGGGATGTGTTTTTATTGGTGATGTGTGATGATGGTGGTACACATTTTTATCGATTAATTATTATAATCGATTAATTTAAGTATTTTAAATATTAATTTAATTTTTTGTTCCTGAAAACTCAAAAAAATTATTTACCGATAACGAATTCGATATTTCGATAGTGATAATAGGTTGAATATTTTTTAAGCTTTAAAATTTGTGGAGTTTTTCAATTTTAATTTTATACCACATATATAAATTATCGATCTTTAAATTATTAAGTACAAATTCTTTCAGTAGAAATAATTAAAATTAGTGCAAAATATAAATTGAACCAAGTAAAAGTACAAGCATATTAATTGTGGCAAGTTTATCGATTTCAACATAATAATTTTTAAATCTAATAAATATAATTATTCATACAGAGATACTCGGGAAGCGTAAAATTTGAAAATTTAAATATCGATAGTATGAGTTATCGATATACAAATTGCAACATATTAGGACAATTATATAGCTTTACAAATATCTAATAGTACATGCGAGAGTATTTTGTGGAAAAGTTAAACATTTATTAACCAATTACTTTTGTTATCAATAAATATATTGTTGTGCTCATCGTTAATGACCTAATTGACCAAAAATATAATGTAATTGGCATAAAGAATTGAGATAGTACGTTAGAAATTAATTATGATAATTATTTTTGTTATCGATAACTAAATTAATTTGAATTATTTGATACTTAAACTGATATTCCAGCAAGAGTTTGTCAGAATTTTAGTTGGGTATTAAAATAATAAAAAAAAATTTAACTGAAATATATATCGATTGCTTATGTTATCGATAATTAAATCAAGTTATTTATTACATTCAGCAATAAATCGATATACTTCAAAAATGTGTTCGAATTATTGTGAAGCATTAAAACATTTTATATAATTTAAAATATGATATTTATCGATTACTTAAGTTATCGATAGAAATCAATGAAATGATATGTCCGCAAAATATATCGGTATTTTTGTAAAGAGCAAAGAAAATTTGCGGAAAATTAATTAAAATATTCTTCGATTACTTGTGTTATCGATAATTAAACTTAATTGAATGAGTGCATAATCACTAAAATGATACGATTTTTGCGTAAAGCATTAAAAACAAAATAATTTAATAAAATACATTTCCAATTATTTGTGTTATCGATTAATAAGTCTACTTCAAATATCTCGCACCTAAATAAAATGTCAGCAAAAAATATATCGGCACTTTCATAGTGACTTAAAATAATTTGCAACTCACATCAATAAAACGATATCCCAGCAAAAAAATGACGGAATTTTCGGAATGCGATAATTAAAATAATAAAATTTTGTCGATTATCGATTATTGTTATCGATAATTGAAGTTACTGATATTATTGCGCACATCAGTAAATGGCTATATCAAAAAAAAAAAAACGGAATTTGCATAAAGCATTGAACTAATTCGTTAAACTATATTCCGATTATTTGTATTATCGATTACGAAATCGACTGTAACATAGCACACATAAATAAATCGATACACCACAAAAACTATATAAGCATTGCGTGGTAGAATATAATAATTTGTAGGAAATATTTTAAGGTATTTATCGATTACTTGTATTAGCGATAATTTAAACGATAATTAAACCAACTTACAGATAATGAGAATAATTAAGTAAAAATTTAATGAAATATAAAGAAAATTTTAAAAATAGAGGACCAAATATTTATCGATTATTTATATTTTCGATAATTTTATCGATGATTTTATCGATTTAAATTATTGCGCACATCACCAAATTCAACTCACATCAGTATACGTGTATATGTGGCACGCTTATGTTTACATATACTGTACAAAGTGAGTAAAACAACAACAACAAGAAACAACTGCATTACAAACTGACAAACAGTGTGTACGAAAATTAATGTAATACCACGCATGCATTGTACAATGCCTACAGCTATAATATGTTGCTGTCACTTTGCCCGTATTTTTTGTCAGTGCTGTTGTTGCTATTGTTGTTGGTCTCTTGCCACTTCATTGGAAGCGCAAAAAAATCCATTTATTTTCCCATAATTTTTTTTAACGATTTTCTCTTTACATATATGTGTATCTACTCGTTTTCTTTGTTTTTTTTTTTTGCAACCCCCAAAACAGGCGTCGCACTCTTCTGCCTCTTCTCCACCATATCGACAGCTTTCGAGCATCAGTATCGCATCGCTAAGAAATCAATTGATATCCATGGCCAGGCGTGTAATGTAACGCAAGCGGATACACCGGAGCGACTGTCATGGCTGCAACTGAATTACAATGAAAGTGTGCGACAGCAGCAACAACAACAACAACAACACCACCGACGAGAGGACAACGAGCCACATTTACCGTTACAACATTATATGCCATTGCCGAAATCACCAACGACACCACATATCGATTTCGAAGGCAGCGGTCAAGCTGCTGCTGCTGCTGCTGTTGCCGTTTCTACGGATGAACGAACAGGTCACATCGAGCAGCACCAACACCCACACTGGCATACACGAGCTGCTGTGGATTCAACGGTGACAACTGGGGCAGTAGTGAATAAAAAGGACAATTTGATCAACAGAGGCCGGAATAATGAAGGAGATGCTGGAGACGGCGTTGGGGACGGCGGTGAGTTGAGTCACGCGTGGCAGCCTAAACCGGATGTAATATTGCGTCGATTGAAACGTACAGTGCAAGCGCATACAAGCACCACGACACACACACCATCAACCTCGCCAACACTTCTTTCCTTAGCTACACCTTTGCCGCCAGTGGCGTTAACAACTGACAGGAGGACGAGGTCAACGACAGCATTTGGTTGGAGCATGCAAGCAGCAGGAACGGTGGCAACTGAGACGGCTGAGGCAGTGGCGACAACATCAGCATTGCAACGAGGCATACGCAGTGTCGAGCAAATGAAAGGTAAGCAATATAGGCAGGCACTCAGTCAGTGAGGAGGTGTAGGCATGGGGCATGAGGGTGTTGGGCTGGTTGGTTGGCTGGATGAGTTGGCTGAGCGATGTAAATTGGAGTCGTCCTATGAAATTGTTACATGACGTGCTTAAAGCTGGGGTTTTTAACGCTTGAATGCTGCCACACAACGATTTTGTAGTAAATTGAAAGTATTCACGAGGGAAACACATTTCTGTTACGCAATTAAGCACGTTGAAGAATTGTGCTGAATTCAGGTGTTCGCAGAATAAATGAACTTTAGTGCTGGGCTCGGAGCTTTTGTGAGTTATATCTACACACTAGGTGCCTCTAGTTTTTGAAGTCAAAGTGGTACCAAAACCTTTTACTCTCGTCGACTCTAACATGGTGTAAGCTCACGGCGAGTACTCGAGGGATGGAAGTTTCTAGAGGCGAAAGCAATGAACTTTCTCGGAAGTTATTTGAAGTTTGATGAACAGCTATTTAAGCGCAGGTTAATAACGGGAACTTCAAGACTGCGGTGTTTATGCGAATTCGCAGCCTACAACAGCCATAAAGCTTTTTAGGTATTAGTTATCTGGGCAAAAACACCTCGGTCTACCTCAGGAATTTGAGGTCCAACTTCAAACAGTAAGGGGTTCTTAGCTTAACTGAGATACTAATCGTGAGGGCGTTTCATGGCGAAGGAAAATTGTACCTAACAAAAGCCGTAATTTTATGTCTCTGCTTTGAAGCTGCCTTCGGGAACTTCAAGGCTGTTGAGCTTGAGTGAGAAGGAGCTCTTTACTCAGTCCTGGGCTACTTTCAACATGATAGGCTTTGATCCATTTAAACGAACGTAGGGACAACACTTCCACGTATGAGATAAAAACTCGTGCGTCGAAAGATGCTGCTCTTTGGCCTTTGTCCGAATCGAATTTGCAAAAAGAGACAGTTTATCTCGTCTATCGTGGGTGCAGCGATGTTAAAGAGTATCCGTACCTGGTATGGCTCTTTTGTCATTCGCAAATAATCTAACAACTGAGACTCCCTCGTACATAGAGACCCATTTAGGAGAGAAGAAACACCCTCATCTATAAAGATCCTCTTACATCAACCCAACTGTCTTTCTTCTGTGTGTTCTATGAAATAAAAAAGACTAAGGGTCAACAGCTTAGAAGAAGGGAGTTATCCCTCGTCATACAGACATTTTTTGGATTAAGGAGGCATCCGTCATCTATAAAGACGCTCTTATATCAACTTAAATAACTTTATTCTGTGGGTTCTATGAAATAAGCCATAAGTTTACGAGCAAAGAGTCATTTTCCATTCACAGAAACCCTATTAGCAGCTAAGAGACATCCTTCATCTATAAAGAGTCTCTTATACCAACCCAACTGTCTATTTTCCGCATGTTTTATGAGATAAGAATAATAAAACCATCTCGGATGAAGCTTTTAGCTTAACCCACTGACACTCCTTTGGAATCGGCTGACAACTGGTGCTTACAGAGTCTTTATGAAAGGTATTGGGTTGGAGATTGCTTAAAATCGTCCTTCCAGTTACCTTGCTCGACTTCAGAGAGCTCTGTCTTAATTTCTCAATAACCTTCTTTCACTTATAATTATTTTATAATTTTCTCTCTTCTATCTTACGCTCTTCCACTTAGGCGGCCCGCTCTTGAAGCATATTCTCCACACAGCAGCTGAGGCAAACATTCCCAGAGTGTTCACGAACTTCTTCTCCTTCGATAATCGACCAGATCTCCTACTGGATTCCGAATTTCTTGTGAGCGCAGCAACACCGCTAGAGGGTAACGATGTAGAAACCGAACAAATAGCAGACTCTCACGCCGATGGCGTTGAGCAACAAGAGCAGCAGTTTGGCGATTTATTGGATATTGAGGGCTGGTCAGCAGAGGAGGAGGAGGTGCAGGATGCGGAAACAGTGTTTTTCAATATTACAGAATATTGCAAGGAAGTGAGTGAAGAGGAAATTAATAAAGACGGATTTTTTTTGTAATTTTTGGAAAATTTTTTGGAATGTTTTCGAATTGTTTTCGATTTTTTTTCGAAATATATAATCTTTTTTTCAACACATTCAGGTCACCTACTACGTCAACAGCCCCTCGGAATTGGGCGAGAATGCGACCTATACACGCCTGTGGTATTTTTTCACGCTTTTCGTGTTCGTGCTCATACCGTTATTGCTCTTGGCCACCTTCAATTGTTTCCTCATCATGCTGGTGCGTCGTTCGAAGAATTTACGCGGCGAAATGACGAATGCGAATAGCATACGACGTTCGCGTATGAGCGGCAAAGGGGTGAGTATGCGCATGTTGCCGATGCAACTTCACCATATCTGCCTTAAGCCTAATTAATTTCCTTCTTTCCTTTTGCATTCCGCCATTGAAAAAAAAAACAGCCACGCAAAACGCATTCCTCATCGGTTTCGCAGGAGAATCGCATAACGGTCACACTCATCGCTGTCGTTTTGCTCTTCATCATTTGCCAGCTGCCTTGGGCGATCTATTTAATCGTTTCGGAGAATGTCGATATCGATGGCAATCTACAAGCGATTATTGGTAACATTTTCAATTTTCTAGCCGCCCTAAATGCGGCAGCGAATTTCTTCCTCTACTGCGTGCTATCCGATAAATATCGGAAGACAGTGCGTGAGCTAATCACGGGCTATAAGTATCGTGGGCATGCGCGTAATACAACGGCTACGACGAGTCTGTATGCGCAATCGTTGAATGGCAGTCGTCGTTATCGACCGACGGCCGCGTCGATTGTGGTGAAGTGAAGGTGAAGTTGGAGTTGGAGTTGGAGTGTGTTGGCGTTTGAGGCGATTTGAGGTGAAGTTAGCTGTGTTGAGGCGTTGTGCGCGCATTTTAATTTAATTTCATTTAATTTTAGTTAAATTTTTGTGTGTTAATTATTATAATATTGTTGTTGTTGATGTGCGCTATATTTGCGCAAAATTGAATTTTATTATTAGATTAAATTAATTATAATTAATATATTATATAAAATATAATTTTAGATTAATTAATTAAATTTAGGCCTCGATTAATTATTTACTTAAGTATATAAGTGTCATTTGACTATATATAACTGTATACAATATATAAGTAAAATGTATGTATATATACACACACACACATATTTCACACTGGCTAAGTATTCAATTTTTATTAAGCAAAATAATTCTTTAGAAACCTTAAGCAAATGAGTCAACAAATAATTAATTTAAGTTAAAATAATTAATTATTTGCTAATAAAAAATAATTATAAAATATTCAAAATATTTTAGATTAAAAAAAATATTTTATTTAATAAATAAATAAATGAAAATACGCAAAAAAATGCAAGAAATTAAGAAAATTTAACTAAAAATTCAGCGAAAGTTGAATAAAAATGGTTTAAAATTAAATGGAAAGGCGGGAAGAGAGAGAGAGAGAATGCATTCAACAGATTAGCAACAAAATTCCTGAATTTAATAAAAAAAAAAAAAAAAAAAATTGTTAGAGCAATGCCTTTGAGAGTGTGCTTGAAGAGAATCGTAAGCACTTATGCAGTAGAGAAATTAGGAGAATATTATAGAGAATTGCTTCGTCTGCAATCTGCTTAAAATTTGAAATCGTTAAAATTTTCTTAATTTAATTGCACTTTTCTACTCATAATTTTTGCTACTTTTTACATTGCATTAGTCGTAGTTTACTTGTCATTTAGCACTAAAAAAACACCACCTCACTTACCTTTAGTCAGCTAGCTCATGTATTTTTTTGCTCAATTTGTCAATATTTTTTTTTCCGCATTACGTCTAAGGTAGACTGAGCAAGCAACAGTTGTTTTTTGTTTTAATTTATTTTCATTTTTTCTCATTTTATTAGAAGTTCATCGACTGCACGGTCAACCTCGTCATGACACAACCCATGACACGTGGCTTTCACTTAATGAGACTTTTCTCCTTTTTTTTCTACGAGATTTCTTCAGGCTTTAAGTTTGTCACATACTCGTACATAAGAATCACGAATGAATGGAAGGCAAATTAAAAAGAAACTATCGTTAAAACTAAAGGAAAGTAAAAAAAAATGCAAATTTTTCACAGACTTGACACATGTGGTTGTAATGGCACGTAGGTCTCAGAATTTCCACATAAAAAATAGGTAAGACCTAGAATTAAGGCAATAAAATCACGCAAGGCGTCATTTGCATTAATTACCATGAGCTTTTGAACAGATTCGATATTGATTTGATGCAAAAAAACGACCGCATTTGGCGAAGAATCGTGCTGTTCCATCAGGACAATGGAAACGGGGCGAATATGTGTGTAGTCACCATGGCAAAAATTCATAAATTGGTCTACGAACTGCTATGCCATCCATCGAATTCTCCATATTTGACCACCTACGTCTATTTCTTGTGTCCACACCTGAAGGAATGGCTAGACGAAAAGAGATTCGGGTTACATAAATGTGAAAAATCAAGAAAAAAAGATAGATAGAAAAGTATAAAAAAGGTAGTAGAAAAAGTAGAAAAAACTAAAAAGTAGTAAAATTGAATTATGTATTGATTAAATAAATTTGAAAAATTTAAGACAAAACAAGGAGAGGAAGATTTGAAAATTAGCAAAGTATAAAAAAGGTAGTAGAAAAAGTAGGGAAAACGTAGTGAAAAATAAATTATGTATTGTGTAAATGAATGTAAAAAATTTTATAAAAGAAGAACGAGAAAATGATATAAGAAAAAATGGCAAAGTATAAAAAAGGTAGTAGAAAAAGTAGGGAAAACGTAGTGAAAAATAAATTATGTATTGTGTAAATGAATGTAAAAAATTTTATAAAAGAAGAACGAGAAAATGATATCAAAAAAATTGGCAAAGTATAAAAAAGGTAGTAGAAAAAGTAGCAAAAAAAGTACTAAAAAATAAATGAAAAATAAAATGTTTAACACAAACTAAAAAAAAAATTAAATGACAAATACAAATATTTAAAAAATAGCTACAAATGTGCTGAAAATTTAAGCATTAAATTGAAAGGTAGTAAAAACGTAGTAGAAAATAATCGATTATTTTAACAAAGTTCCATCAAACTGGCTACACTTAAGTCATATTTAATGACTTTATCGAAGCTTACATATATAATTTACAAATTTGTCATCATTAAAAATAAATAATATTTTTATTTTCCATATTTAATAGCCATAAATGGCATAATACCACATTTCATCTTTACCTACGCTGGCACTTTTATAGTAGTAGTAATTTGTTGTTGTTTTTTTTTGTGTGCTCCCTGTGATCTTTCAACATTTTTGCGACATTTTCGCTACATTTTTTCGCTGTTTTCAATCTCTTTTCTCTATCATTTTCTGTGTATATGTATATTTAGCATTAAATTTCCCTTCCATAAACTTAAAACCGCTTAACCCCACCACGTGGTGGGGGTAGCTAGCGGTCGCATCATCAAACTGATGTATGCAATTAACTATGGCGCAACACCATTTTAAGTGTAATGTAATAAAATTTCCCAGAGCTTTTAGTTTTTTTATGACTTTTGAATATGCTGAGCAGCAACCAGGAGCAGAGAGAGGCGAGAGAGTAGGAGAAATAGTGGCAGCCTGCGGTTTCTCTCTTATTCTTCTCCTCTTACTTTTTTATTGCTCATTAAGAGTGCCAAGGGCGTCAAAGGCACACCAAAGTGGTGTAGAATGCAGAAAGTGCTGCAGCGCTCTTGCGAAGAAAGAACATCGTTAAGGGCAACCAATTAGAATTTATGCGGCGTAAAAAAATTTTAAATGATCATAAAAATGAGGAGGGAAACGTACAAACAAAGCATACATATGTATATAGCGGGGAGTACAGTTATTTGATAAATGTGAAAATATGAAAAGATTTACTACTAGTTGTGGCGCTGATTATTTAAAAAAAAAGTAGTAAATAAATGTAGACAATGTCAAAATAGTCTGAGACAGAATTTTACTGTCACAAAAAAAAAAAAATTTAAAAAAAGAGGAATAAAATTAAAAATGGTAGTAAATTTTTTTAGTAGTTGCAGACGTGTTCATGAATTGATGGAGATATTTTTATTAAAAGACATTTTTAAATTCTTAAATTCCACAAAGAGAGCATCAAATTCAACACTGAAAGTTTTTGCAACAAATTTAATGATCCTGAGAGGTGAAAAAAAAACGATGCGGCGGCCGCTGAGTGGTATATTTAATGCCTATTTTAGCACACCGCCTGAGAATGACGTCAAATTCCGAGAACTTTTGACGACAAAAGTCAGAGTTAAACGAGATTACAAAAAAAAAAAAAAAATTTTGGAGAACATTGGAAAAACAGGTGAGGGGAGTTTACTCGACATACCTGTTTCTTAAGGGAATTTTTCCGAAGCTCTTTAGGGTACAAAACACCATACCTGCTGCGACCACGAATGCCCCTTTGGATTAACTTCACCTTGACATTGTGAAGGCAACTGACTGGCAACTGTCATGGCCCTACTATCTCCTCACGTGGCTTAAAGTAGTTTTAATCACTCTTTCTTTAACTAGGATTTTTCTACTACCTTTTTATGAAACTCTTTATCTTTATAAAAATATCACTTTTTTTTCTTAATTTCATGCGCTATCGATGAAAATTTTGTAATACAATTTTTTCTACTTTTTCTACTACATTTTTGTACTACTTTTTTCTACTACTTGTTCTGCTACTTTTTCTACTACTTTTTCTACCATTTTTCTACTATTTTTTTCTACTACTTTTTACTACCTCTTCCACTACCTTTTTCTACTACTTTTTCCAATAGTTTTGCTACTACTTTTGCTATTACTTTTTCTACTATATCTCTACTATTTTTTCAACTACTTTTTCCTACTACTTTTTCTACTACCTTTTTCTACTATTGCTCTACTATTTTTTCTACTACTTTTTCCACTACTTTTTCCCACTACTTTTTCTACTACCTTTTTCTACTACCTTTTCTACTACTACTCCCACTATTTTTTCGACTACCTTTTCTACTACTTTTTTCTACTATTTTCTCTACTACTTTTTCCACTACTTTTCTCCAATTTCTTCTACTACTTTTTCTACTACTTTTTTCTACTACCTGTTCTACTACTTTTTCTACTAATTTTCTACCCTTTTTTCTACTACCCATTTCAAATTGTCTTCAGCACTGATTTAGGTTCTTTTCCATCTACTTACTTTATTTCTACCATTTTTGTCCATATGGTGGAGGTTAGGTCTTATCACTCTTTCTGATTATAAGAGAGTTTTTTGAAGCAAATGTTAACTCCAGACTTGAGAGACACTTGAGTCTTATTGAACGCAATGTGAGAGCACCGATATACGCTCGACATGCTATGAAGGGAAATTGTAAGATTTTTAGCCGTCGCTTGGGCGAGAGGTGAGTAGCGCTGGGTTCGTCCTCGAAATATCCACAATTATGGCTCTTTATGGGAAAAAATGAAATGGGAGGGAAGGCACTTTCTGCACAACTCGCCTTGCAATCTGAAGTCAAAGAGATTGAAAATTGAGCACAGTCAAATATGCCGCCCCTTCCATGAAAAATCCCGCTTCTAACGGCACCCAAGTGGTTTCACGATCTTTCACGAATTTTCTTAATTCCAAAAGGAAAATTTAATTTATTTAAGCAAACTTTCAGTTAGTTTGATACAAATCTATTTATCTGTCCTCCAATACGTGTTATTTGCATTTCCATTCAATTCTTTACACGATTTTTACACGAACATATGCAAACATATATATTTACACTATACAAAATCAATATTTACTTTACTAGAATAACGCCAACAGAGTGGTCAAAGTAAATGAAGAGTGTTTTTCCAATTGAAAAAAAAAAGAAAAAAAAAAGAAGAAAAAATTAAACAACATAGAAGTTGTATATACATTGAAACGCGAGGAACTAAAGTAAATAACGGGAAAAAAATGTAGAAAAATTGTATTTTTGCTAAAGCAACAGTTGAGAATTTTATGGTGTTGGTTTTAAGCAAAATTAAAAGCGGAAAAAGCGAAAATGCGAGAAAAAAGGAAAAATATAAGAATTTATTGAAAACCCATGACGGAATGTGTTGAGTGTATAATGAAAAAAAAAAAACTTGAAAAATATGTAACGAACAAATAGTGATAAAATTTTACTACTGTAAATAGCATGCATGTAGGTACTCGCATAGGATACTGTTGCTGTTGCAGTAACGGAGAAAATACGCTTCGGGTTAGAGAGCAACACAGCTGTTTAAATATTGTTGCTTGAAATTTTTAAGTTAAGTTAAGTTTTTTTGGATTATTTTCTCTTAGATTTTACATTAATAATTATTTTTAATTATTTATTTTTTAATTTTTATTTGTTTTTTTTTGCATTCTAATTTTATTTTTAATTTATTCATTACTATTTTTAATCCTTTAATTATTTTTATGTTTTCTTTAAGAGTTTACCAGATTTTTTTTCAGATACATTTCCTTCAATATAAAGGGTGATCCATTTTGACGTTCGCTACATTTGAGGAAAAAAACACAAAAAATTCAAATTTAATGGGGAATGCTCATCATCATTCGAAAGAACATTCTTTGGCATTTATTTTTTAAAGATTATCTCTTTCAAATGTTGGCTGCGGCTACGTCTCAGATGGTCCATCCGTTAAGTCCCCAATTTTCGATGACTCGTTCGAGCAGTCGCTCGACTGGTAACTGGCGCATGACACGCGTAATGTTTCGCTGCAAGGCCTGAATAGAAGCGGGATTGTCCGTCCGCATAGACTTTAGACTTTACATATCCCCACAGGAAGCAGTCTAACGGTGTGATATCACACGATCACAGTCGACCGGCCCAAAACGTGAAATTATCTGCCCATCGAAGTGTTCTCTCAATAAATTCATTGATTTACGCGATATGTGAGAAAGTGTGTGAAGTTGCGCCGTCGTGTTGAAACCAAATGTCGCGGAGATTACGAGCTTCAATTTCAGGCATCAAATAGTCGGTTATCCTGGCGCGATAACGGTCGCCATTGGCGGTTACGTTGTTACCGGCAACATTTTTGAAGAAATTTGGACCGATGATACTACAGGCCCACAAACCACACCAAACCGTTGTTTTTTCTGGATGAAATGGCAGCACTTGAATCCCTTCAGGTTGCTCTTCTTCACGAGTGCGGCAAATTTTGCTTGATTACATACCCACTGAGCCAAAAATGTGCTTCTTGGCTGAACAGAATTTGGTTCAAAAACGTCGGATCTTCTTGGAACTTCAACTCAAGAGCCTATAGAGCGAAACGATGTCGTTTGGGAAGGTCGAGCGGCTTCAGTTCCTGCACAAGCTGTATGTTGTACGCGAGTTGCTGCGAACGGTGCCGAATCAACTCTCCACGGTCTTCGTGTACACTCGCAGCTACGGCCGGCGCTATATTTTCTTCACTGCATGCTGAACGTGGTCTATTCGGTCGAATATTATCCAATAATGAATGCTGGGTCTCAAGATGGGTGATGGTGTTGCGAATGCGTACGCTCAGTAGGCCGGTTATGTTGACCATAAGTTGAGCGAAGCGCATGAAACACATTCTTTAGAGAACGCGGATTTTCGTAATAAAATTGAATGATTTGTAAACGTTATTCAGGCGTAAGTCTTTCCATGTTGAGAAATGCCAAACAATACTGAACTAAAAGTGACATGACAGCTTGACATGAATCATGCGTGATCTGTCAAAAAAAGGCTATTGAAAAAAGTACCTCCACTTGGATCAACCTTTATTTGTAGAATTTTTGTAGATTTAATATTTATAAAATTAAATATTTTATCTCTTTTTTAACATTAGTAAAAAAAAAATTAAATAATCTTTTAATTTTATTTAAATATATTAGTCTTTAAATTCGTTTTTTCTTTAACTTTTGGTTTTTAAAGTTTTTTATTTTTTTTATTCATTTCAAATATATTTTTATTACTTTTTATCTTTTTTTCGTAACCTCAGCTTTTTTAGTTTGCTTTTTTTTCTATTTTTCCAGCTCTAGCATATTTTTTTTTTTCAATACTATTTCCTTTGCTACCCTTTTGATTTGTATTTTTCTTCCATTTTGTACGAACATCAGCGCCTCATAAATCTGCCATTGGCGTTTGAAATTCATATTTCATGGCCTCGACCGAGCCATGAAACTTTGTACTTTGTATACACTGGTGGCACGTTGCATGCATAGTTATCAATTGCCAGTCATCACACCTCAGTGGGGCTACAAAAAAAAAAAAAGAAGAAAAAAATACTACATTTCTACATACTAACAATCGTACTCAATTGAACTGAGCTGCTGGGGGGCAATGTTGCCACAAAGTTAAAATGTATCGGATGGTAAAAATGAGTTTTTTCTTGTTTGGAGAAATTGGCGAATATTTCAGAGCAAATAGAAATATAGAAATATATACATATCAGTTATTAGTATATTTGAGTTTACCAGTTGAAGGGGTGAACTGAAATGTTAAAAAAAAAAAAAAAAAAAAAAAAAAAAAATTAGATAAATAAAAATAAAATTTCTGCTAAAATATGAAAATATATCGGCTTTATCTGACCTCAAAGAATATTTGATGGAAAGAGAATTTTAATATAAACATATGTTTATTTTTTAATTTCAATTAAATTGATTTAAATGTATTTTTTCAGTTTTATATTTAAATTTTATTAATTTATTTAAATCTCTTTTTTTTTTGGTTCTAATGCCATTTTTGTTGTTGTTGTTGTTGTTGTTGTTGTTGTTGTTGTTGTTATAATGCCATTTTTAATTTTTTTTTTTAATTTTTCATGACTTCAACTAAGCTTAGTTGCTGTTGCGTAAGTGAAAATGCTATTATAATAAACTGCCAACGCTGCAGATAAGGCGTACCACATGGCGTATGAGTGACTGTTTGTCATAGTGGAGAAAAAGGCTTTAAAATTAATGCGCGCGTAAAGTGAAAAATCCATCAAATCCTAATGAATGGAGATTTAATGTGAATGCTGAATTTATGACACCAGAGCCAGTGATAGATTTCAGTATATATTTGTAAGGAAAATTAATTTGAAGCTTTTACTCGTACTAAAAAAACGCATTTCACATGCGAATATGTGGGTAGCAAGAGGTTTAGAGGGGGGAAAGTGTAAAAAAAATGTAATTATATAGTTTGTGGAACTCTCAGTAAGTTCACTTATATATGTGTTTGTAATTGCACTAGCTACTTGGCTATAGCAGTTAGTTATAGCTGCTTATGAACACCATGGCGTATGAGGAGCATTTCTCCTCTATGCATGAAGCATTAAATATTTTTATTTTAATTAAGTGAGCCACTCAGCCACTAGATATTATTTATAAATAATAAAATACTTGCATTTATATCAACTATTGTTTAATAAATGCAAAAAAAGCCCTTATACAGACATAAAGCGCCTAAAGGTATGCAATACAAATAGTCACATTTTTCTCATACAATGCATATCTATCCTTCCGCATTTCTACTGCACCAAAGCGTGAATGCAATCGTTTACGCTGACTAGCCAGCGAAACATGCAGAGTAAATCATCAACATCAATATTGCAATGGAAAATATGAGCAAATCGTACAAATCCCTATTTATGCCAATCCATGCAAATGTTTAAATCAATGAAAGGATGAATGAACGAATGAATGCATGTGTGAATGAATGCATGTGTGGTGAATGAATGAATGAATTGGTTTTGTCGGGTCTATAGCTGATTCAGCATCGCTTTATAAGCACGTCTGCTAACATTGCAAGCCGCTTACGTCTCGTCTCCTTGCCTTTAGCTTCTCCTTTTCCCTGTTTATCATCGCCATTGCTGCTATTCCGCGCTATCTGTCTGTGCAGTCTGGCGGACGGACGATGGTATGTCCTGTTTGCACTGGTGTTAAACATAATTTACTGCCAATATAGACAACAGAACAGAACATGTGCCCTTTTTGAACTTTTGCATCGATGCGTTGCTGTGAAAAGGGTTGTGGTTAGTGTGCACCCAGTAAGAAATTTCAGGAATCCTTGACGCGAAAGTACTTCTATACACGAAAAGAGGAGAGGAGTGAAGCAAGTTCAAGATTGAGATGCTTATGCTGACGGTATGGGGTGGTTGTCGTATGACTGTTGGACTCACTGAAGTCGATATATGGGCATGAGCGTTAGAAAAAACTTGCTTTTGGCTTTTTATGAGTCGTGGAGCGCCTATATTGGTCCTCTCATGGGAAGATGGCATATTTTGTATGCCTCAATACGGAATTTCAAGAGTTGGTGAGCATTTTCAATAGCGTTCTGTCTCTGTGCCATAAAATCATGTCTCTCTCTCTCTCTCTCTCTCTTTCTTCGTCCTCAACATTTTCCTACTGTGTCCATTCGCGCCATTAAGTGCACTCAAAAACTTGGCACTGCTACCACAGCCACTTAGTCGCTTGCCACAGCCCATCCACCGTCTTCCACTCTTCCACCCTTCCACTCTTCCACTCTTCCTCTCACTCACTCACTGTTGCGCCCTCACCTTTTGGCTCATGTACTCGTCATTTGTATGGCCAGCGCAACTTAGTAATAACAACACGTACGAATAATTAACGTTGTTTGACAATGCGATGCTGCTGTGACTACTGCCAAGCTACTTTAGGCTCGCTCTAGCAGTTGCAACAAAAATCCACAAATGTTTGATACAATAAAAAGGGAAAAAGGAACAAATCCAAAAATAGTTCAACTCGGCACATAAAAATTTTAAAAATATTCTGCATATGTGAGTATACAATTAAAATATGAAACTACAGTTATGTGAGCGCGTGCCAATGCTTATAAATGACACGTGTTAGCGCACTACTAAATATATATATTTATTTATTAGGGACGTCCTCACATATTACGAAAAAATCAGTTTTTTATTTATTATTTTTTTGCAAAAAAATTTTAAAATTTTGATTTTAAAATCCTTATGAATTTATTCTGATTTTTTTTTTAATATTATCTACTGATTTTCACTCAAAAAATGTTTTAAATTAATAAATATAAGCAATGCGCTATTTTCGCCTAAGCATTCTACTAAATTTTTTAAGCAAAGTAATTTGTGTTAAATTAATTTAATATATCCTTTTTTTAATAAAGCATATTTACTGTTTTTGAAACTTATTTTTTATTAAGAAAAATTTGTTACTAAATTTAACTTTTTTTGTTACAAATTTTTCATAAATCTGCGATAATTTATACTACTTGAACCATTTTTTAAATAATTTTCAGATTGTTTTAATATAAGAAAATAATAAATAATAATAATTTTGGACTGCTCTAATACCGTAGCATTACCGCTATTTGAAATGCACTGCAACTTCATACACTTAAGTCCATGCCGTCCGCCTCGGCTGCCCTCAATGCCTAGCTTCACTCTGTTGTCCTTCATGTCCGCCCACGTTCCAGTCTCTACATGTGTGTCTACATGAGTGCCTGTGTGTGTGTGTGTGTGTGTGTGTGTTTGTGAATGGGCGTTCCTTTTTGTTTATATATGAATTATTATTTGTTGAAAGTGCCATGACATTTACATATGCCATGAATGTGTGGGCGAGCGAGTCTATGCATATGAATGCAATCATACATACATACATATATGGATATAGTTGTATATGTAAATGTACATTTTTAGTACAGTACAAAATTGCCTGCTGTTCCACCGGAAGTGCCAGCCAAGTGCTCGACGCGCATGCATGCATAACTGTTTTAACTGTTTTAACTGTTGTTTTATTTTTTATTTTTATTTTTGCCAGCGCAGCAGCAGCTGCACCGCCAAAATCTGGCAACAATTGCGCATTGTTGTTGTTGTGCAATTTTCAGTTAAATTTCGGGCAATTATTGTGGGTGTTTGGTGTTTCTGTAGTAGTTGTTGTTGTTGTTGTTGCCACATATAAATAATTTAAAGCGCAATGTTGGCATTTAAATTGCGCTGTAACAATATTTGGCACACACACACATACATATATAGAAGTATAACATGCAAATGTGCTTGACCTCCGCGTGTGGCGCGGCGTTTGAGCAATATTTGGTTTGCCACTGTATGTGTACATTTGTACGTATGTATGTATGTGCAATGCTAGTAATTATATTGTATACATTCTACATGCATACATACATACATTTCACATTTGAAAACGAAAGTTCATAATTTGCTCCATAGTTATTTCGATTTTGAAATTTTCGCTGTTTGTGCTTATTCTGCTAGTATTTGGGTCAGTAGGCGCGGGATTATTCCTTGCATATATACAGTTATGTACATATGTAAGCAGTGCTTTCACCTTTTTTTGATCAAGAAGTGCGCGTTTGCATTAGAATTTATATTAAAAACTTTTAGAAAAGTCTTTTAGTACACTTTTTTTAGTACGAAAGTTTTAGCACAAAAATCTGAGCACAAAATTTTTTAGTACAAAATTTTTACTACAAAATTTTTAGTACAACGTTTTAAGCACAAGATTTTTAGTACAATATTTTTAGTACAACGTTTTTAGTTCGAAGTCAAAAATCTCAGCACAAATTTTTTAGTATAACATTTTTAGTACAACACTTTTCGCAAAACATTTTTAGAAAAATATTTTAGTACAATATTTTTAGTACAACGTTTTTAGAGCGAAAACAAAAATTTCAGCACAAATTTTTTAGTACAACATTTTTAGTACAACACTTTTATTACAACAGTTTTAGTACAGTATTTTTAGTATATATTTAACACAACATTCCTTTTAAAAAATTTTTAGTACAACATTTTTAGTTCAAAAGTTTTGGTAAAGAAATTTAAGTACTAAACTTTCAATTCAAAATTGATGTGTATTTAATACCTTACTTTGTAAAAAAATACTTTTGGAATAAATTTTTAGTACTAAAACCATAGAGCCTTTACATTTTTGGTTATTAACTGCTTACTTGCAATATTTTTAGTAAAAAAAATTGAGTACTAACTTCCCATTCAAATTTGAAGTGTATGTAATATCCTATTTTATAAAAAATATTTAGTACTAAAAACTTAGTACCAAAAACTTAGAACTTCTACACTTTTGATTATAAGCTGCGCAAGTGAACCTCCATTTTATTAACAAGTTCTTACCACAAAACAAAAAAAAGTATCGTACAAAGTTTTTAGTACTAAAATTTTAGTAAAATATTTTTAATACTGAATTTTGTGTACTAAACTTATAATTAAAAATAAATATATATTTAAAATCAAATTTTTTTTTACAAAAAAAAATATTGGAATAAATCTTTAGTACTAAAAATTTAGTACTAAATTTAGTACTATTTCTTTTAGCCTTAGCAAAACTTATACAAATACGACCAAAAAGCTGAAAATACTTTATACAAAGAAATTTAGTACTAAATTTTATAAGCTTAAGGTTATTTCTTGAAAAAACAAAAAACTCAAAGAGGCGCGAAGAACTGTATAATAACAAATTTAATACTAAATTTTTAGAAATTTATTGTATGATAAAATTCTTAGTTATACAATATTGATTGGGGCCTTTTAAAATTTTTTTCTTGTACTAAACATTAAATTCAAATTTAAATTTGGAGAAAATTTTTAGTAGCAAAAATTTTGTTGTTTATATTTAATAAAACTTTCTTAAATAACATTTTATTCTTAGCTTTTTTGGCAAAAAATTTCTTGCTTTATTTCTCAAATTATATCAAATAAGTTTCAAATTATTTTATTTTAAACATTTTTCAAACATTTTTTGATACTATACAGTTTTGAAGTTATTTGTCTTCCATTCTCTAGCTTAAACACATGCAATATATAATAATTAAAAGTTAAAAAAAAATATTTTTCATGTATATTGAATTAAATTTTTTAAGTATATGTATGAGTTTGCAAAATTTGAAAAATATCCTAAAAAAGTTGATTTCGTATTCGAAAAAATTTAATTTTTTGTTTTTTGTTTTCATTCCTTTTTTTTTAAATTAGTTTTTGCATCCTTTCAAGCACAAATGGCATATTCTCGCTGCCAAGAAAAAATATGCGAAATTAAAATAATAAAAGATTGTTTTCTTTACAAATTGCCACAAATTACTCATTAATGCATAAGAATCGTAGAAATAACAGTGTTGACACGCAAAACAAACAACGCATTTTTTTTTGTATGGAAAAAGACAATATCATAAGGAAAATTAAGAATAATAAAAACTCACTAGAAAAATTTTAATATACATAAATTCAAGCATTAATTGCTCTACACATATACAAATGCATTTATTTTGTTCCCTCGCACGCTGTACCACTTCTTCATGCTGCATTTTGTTCGTCAGATGTGCTAGTGACGCTTCACATTATACAAAGTGTTCAATAAAGATACTTTCTTTATGTATATTCACTAAATTCTTAATAATTTCAACATAATACTAAATGACTTTCATACTACTTAGATTTTACTTTTTTTATATCTTTATATATTTTTATATTTATATTTTTATATTCACGTTGTAGTAAGGTTTTAGTAGAAAGAGATAAGACTGACGGCGAACTCTTGTGCTAAATCTTGGGCTCTAATATTTTAGTGCTATAATTTTAACCCAAAATTTGAAGCCCCAAAACTTTAGTACTAATTTTTTAGAACTAATTTTCTAGCGCTAATTTTTAGTACTAATTTATTTTAGTACTATTTTAGTACTCAATTAAAAATAAATTAAATAATATATTAAAACCTATTTTGTAAAAAATAATAGTACTAAAATATTAATACCTCTAAACCGAAACTAAATTATTAGTACTTACTAGAAAAAAGTTGTCTTTGAAAAAATTTCTTTGCACAAAAATTTACTTTGGAAAGAAAATTACTTAATAAAAAATATTTCGTTGAAAAAAATTCTTTAGTAAAAACATTTTATTTGAAAAAGATATCTTAGTAAAAAATTCTCTTTGAAAAACAATTTCTAAAAAAAGGTCAGTAGAAAAATATTTTAAATAAAAAAACTTAAAATTTTTGTAGCGGGGTTTTGGAAAAACCAAAATTTTAAAATATTTAAAGAAAATTTCTTGGATTTTAGTATAAATATTTTGTTTATAGTATTTTTAGAAAAATTTTAATTAAAAATTTTCGTTAAAAATATTTAATTTTAAATTTTCATCGAAGAAAATTAAAAAAATTGCTTTAAAAAATAAATTCGTAGAAAACTTTTTTTTATAGAAAAAAGTCAGTAAAAACATATTTTTATTTAAAAAATTTTTTTAACAAAATTCCTTGGCCTTCAGTATAAGTATTTTGTTTATAAAAATTTTAAAAAATTTTCTTTCAAAATTTTCTTTCAAAATTTTCTTTCAAAATATTCATTACCAAATTTTAATCGAAGAAAAAAAAATATTTTTCTTTGGAAAATTTATTAAACAATTTTTTTAAAAATAAAATTCCAAATTTTTATTCAAAAATTTTAGAAATATTTTATGTAATGATATTCTAATTAAATGTTATTATGAAATATTAAGCATAAGTAAAAATTTACCACTCAAAACTCTCGTTGAAAAGTATTTAGTACCAAATTGTTTTGAAGAAACTTATTTAAAATTTTTGTTTTTTGAAAATCTTAATAAAAAGATATTTTATTTCAAAATTTTAATTAAAAGACTTTCGAAAGACTATATTTAAAAATACTTAAATAAATTTCTGTGTTTTTAGTACAAATATTTTGTTCATATGATTTTTGAAAAAAATACATAATACCAAGTTTTCTTGGAAAATAATCTTTAAGATAATATTTTTTCTTTGAAAAAATTAACTAAAAATTAAAAATAAAAAAATTAAAAAATGTTGATTGAAAAACTTTGGAAAAATTTCATTATAAAATATTCCAACTAAATTTATATGGATTTGATATAAATATTTTGTGTTGTGGGATTAAGTAAAAATTTTCAACTCAAAAATTTCGTTGAAAAGTATTTAGTATAAAATTTTTAAGGTAAAAATGTTTAAAAAGAAAACTTTTTTGAAAAAAATTAATAAAGAATTAAAAAAGGAAAAAACTCTTTAAAAAATTTATTTAAAAAAAATAATTAGTAAAGAATTAATAAAATAAAAATGAAATGACATTTTTATTGAAAAACTTAAAAATATATATTTCAAAATATTCAAATAAGTTTAATTGACTTATATTTGAGTACAACTTTGCATGTATGTTGGAATAAAAGTGTTGAATTTAAAAACTTTCGTTGAAAAACATTTCAAATGGAATTCAAAATAAAAAATTATAATTAATACGCATTTTTATCATATTATTTTCAAAATTGTGTTGAAAAGAAAACTAGAAAATAAGTTCTTATAAAAATTAATTCATAAATATTCTAAGAAAACTCGTTAGCACAAAAATTTTGACTATGGAATTTTCAGTATTAATTTTTTTTTGAAATCTATTAAATTGAAACTACAAAAATTTCAGTACTATTTTTATGCATCAATCATTTGTTGTTGTTGTTTTTTTTTGTCAAACTTGCTAAGTCATTTTTAGAGCGGCTGCGGACAAAGAGATTTTCTGCTAAACACTCTATTCGTCTTTTTTCAATATTATTTTTTTCCTTTACTCTCAAAACTATGACAAACTAATGATCCTTGCTTTTGCCAGTTTCATTCAAAATTTACAACAATTTATATAAACTGGCAATTAGTTGTGCCAAAGCAGGACAACCATGACTGAGTGGCTGAGTGACTGATTGGTTGGCTGAGTGTGTCTGTGGCTGAAGTGCGTGTGTGTATGTGCGAATGCATACGGGAGGAAATGGAGCAGAAAGCATTGCACATAAAAATGCATAAAATACCAAAAAAATTTTTTTCTTACACCACTCTGTGTGGTGGACAAAGTAGCAAAGCGGCGTGTGTGCGTTGTGTGGTTTAAAAAAAAGCAGGAGAAGTATGAAACGTCAAAGAGAAATATAAAAAAATGAAAAAAAAAAAATGAAAGATTACATGAGCACCTACCACGCACGCACAGCATTTGAGTGAAAAGGTCAGTTAAGTGACTGCAGCGTGAAAAAAGCAAAAACAACAAAGCAACAAAAAAAAAAACTAAAGAAGAAAATTAAATTTTCATTTTCGTGTGAAAAAGTGCGTATGAAAATTGCGTTCTGCAAGAGCCAGACTGCAAGAGTTGCCAAGTACCGCAAATGTTTTCAAGTAAAAGCGCCGCACAAAGTCATGCCCGGCGAACATGCGTTTGCCGCGTTGATTGCTTGCATATTTATGCATTTCCACACACACATAACTTGCACTTGAGAAAAAAAATTCAAAAAAAAAAACAGACAAACGATAAATCATTAGCGCTTTCCATGCACTTTGTGCGAGAATTTCCTTTGGCTTCTGTATGGCTGACTTGCGGTCAACGAAAGAATATTGACACTCTATTAAGGTTTTGAAGTTTTTATTATTTTTTTTTGTGCAATTTAGAAATTTTCTTTTGATTAAATTTTTTGAATTGAATTTATTATTTTAAATTTTTTTAATAAATTTTTGTGCTTGATTTTTCTTTTATTTATCTTAATTTTCTTAAGCAAAAACATTTAAAGTGCTTAAAAATTTTTTACAGTTTTTTTAAATTGTTTCGGAATTTTATTTTGATTCTTTTACATTTTTTATTATTTATTAATTAATTAACTTTTTTGTGTTCGATTTATTATTATTTTTATATTTTTTTTATTCGTTAAACAAAATTCAAATTATTTTAAAGTTTTTTTTTTAATGTTTAGGATTGTTTTGAAATTTTATTTACAAAGTTTTATATTTTTTTTTGCTAACTTTTTATTTAGATAACTTTTTCTATTTGAAATTTTTATTTTATTTTTTTATTTCCTATGTTTGCCTTTGAAAATGAAGCTTTTTTTGAATTTTATAAAACAAAATTTTCTCAACAGCATGTAAATTATTATTTTTGAAATTCAATTTTTTTATGCAGTGTTTAATGCGGCTTGTAATTATTTTAGTAAATGAGCTTTATTCATTTCATTTATTAAGGCCTGTTTTCTTAGAATTTTTTGAATTGAATATTTTGTTATACAACAAAGAAAAATTTGGTCGGAAGTCTGATGGAGAGATGTGGTGATCTCCAAAACAGCTGTCACTTCTACCAATAACAAAATATTCAATTCAAGTAATTCTAACAAAATAGGCCTCTGAATAAATTTTTTTTTATAAAATTTTTTTTTTAGTTATTTTAATTTTAAATTTTTTATTTTTTATTTTTAAAAAAGTTTTTGATAATTTTGTTAATTTTTTTAAAATGTTTTTTAAGATTTAAATTAATTTTTTGACTTAATTTTTATTTATTTTGAGTTTTTTTTGAGAAATAATTTTGAAACTTTTTGGTTTTTTAAGTTTTTTCATTCATATTGTTTCTTATTTTTTAATTAATTTTTAGCTTTTAAAATTTCTTTAATATTTAACCTTTTAAATAAATTTTTTTTTAAGTTTAAAATTTTTTTCGAATCTCTTACTTTTTCTTTGTCATTATTTTAAAAAATAATTTCCTGTTTTAGTTTTGTCTTTAATATTTAATAATTTTTTTTTTTGAAATTTTTATTTTATTATTTTTCGAAAAAATATTTTTAAATTTTTTTTAATCCTTTTCTTTTCTTTTTTCCATTTTCTTAATTTTTTTCTTTTCTGAGAAAATTATCAATTTTTTAATTTTTTTTTATCTTTTGTTATATTAACTATGAATTTTTAATACAATTATTAAAATTTTTTTAAATTTAAATTTTGGATATTAATTCCTTTAAATATTTTATTTTTTCGTGGAGTTTTGAAATTGTTTTGAATATTATTTAATCTTCTGTATTATTTAAAAAAAACTTTTTTTTTAAATATGAGCTTTTGAGCAATATGTTTTAATTTTTTTTCATAAAAATAAAATTTTTTTTTAATTTTTTGATATTTTTAATCTTTATCATTTTAGTTTTTAATTTTTTTTTGAATTATTTAAAAAAAAATCTTTTCCTGCACTTTAGTTTATTTTTAATTTTTAGTTTTTAGTTTTAGTTTTTATTTTTTAGTTTCTAATTTTTAACTTTTAAAATTTAAATTTTGGTTTTTAATATTTAAGTTTTAATTTTTAATTTCTAATTTTTAATTTTTAATTTTTAATTTTTAATTTATTAATTATTATGAGGGAGATTTTTTTCATCATAGCTGCTAACTTCAGCCAGTCTATCGGCGAATGTTTCGCACTTTGGAGTAGTCTCTAAGGCGTAAAAACTTAAGAGACGAGGTAGCGGGTATAATGATATGCAGGTTTCTCAGTTTGGCAACCCCACGCGTTGGTTTGACCAGTGAGAGTAAGTCATTATAATTCCATTGGTATCACAATATGTTCGTTGGATGGCCTAAATGAGCTGTTGCGCGGCAATCGACAAATTTAACCTAACCTAGGTCCTAGGACTAAGCCATAGTCTTGCACTAAGCTGGTTAAGGCTAGCCAAAGCTAACTTATTAGTACCGAGGTAAATTAAGACCCTATAAACTCTCATGTGTTGAGATCTTATTAGTGACCACGTCTCATATATCTATTGGAAACAATTATTCCAAGCGCCAAGTGTACAAGAACTTCAAATATTGGCTCAGGTGTCGATTTGCAATTTTTTCCGTTGTTATCGGGTCGAAAACCCACCCAAAGTCCAATTTTTATCACTTTACCGAAAAGAAAACCATGGAATTCTTCACTAATAACCATGTAGCTCCGAGGTTAATCACACAGACACACATACAGAGCTGCCTGCATTTGTTTTTCACCACACAGACATATGCATTGCGGTTGCTTTTACCGATGCACTGCGGTCTGCTGCCAGCTGCACGCTCAACGGTGTTCAGCGCAAGGCCGTCTTTGCGTTTGATTTAATTTCCCTCTGCTTGTTGGACTCATTCGCCCTCAAGGTGTGCGGCGTGCAGCGTGCGGCGTACGGCGTTTGTTACGATTGATTTCCTGATTTCCTCTCTGCCGCTCGCTGCTTCATTATTGAGCCGCCTTTGGTGATTGCTGATATTCTCTTTTTTCTTTTTCTTTGTTCTTTACTTTGCCACAATATTTCGCTTTGGTTGCTTTGCTGCAACTTCTTTCATTGAAAGCGTTGAATGGTGTGTATGTGTACGTGTGTGTGTGTTGGTTTGGAGAAAAAAGAAATTGCAATTTGCTTATCGAACGTGTTGAAAAACTTATTGGAAATTCAATTTGCTTAATAGCCTTTCTTACCGTTAAGAAAGAGGAAGCGAATTTCTCAAAGCGTTGGCCTTGATTACGTAATTAATGAGAGGAATTCATGCCGGTATAATATTTTTGAAAATTTTTCGATGCTTTAAAAGCTGGACATATTTTTCCATAACAAATAACGCCCGGAGCTGGTACCAGGTAGATTTTGTTCATAATGTCCAACCCTAATAAAAGCTGCTGTAGTTGGTTGGGCAACATTCATTGAGATGGCTTTGGGAGAGTTTTAGCAAGAAAGAGATGATGAGGAAGAAAGAAAGAGGTAGCGAAAGAAAGAAAGAGTAAGAGACAGAAAGAAGAGAGGGTGACGGAAGAGAAAGAGGAAAAAAATATAGAAGACGAAAGAGTGTAAGAAGGAAAAAGGAAGAAAGTGGCAGAGAAAAACAGAGAAGGAGAAAAAGAGAAAGAGAAAAGAGTTAGGAAAATAAAAGGCAGAGAAAGAGAGAGAAAAACAGAGACGTTGAAAGAAAGGAAGAGGAAAAATGTGGAACATGAAAGAGAGGGAGAAGAAGGGAGAATGTGAAAGAGAGAAAAATGGAAAATAGAAGAAAGTGAAAGGGATAGGAAGAGAGAGATAAAGAGAGAAGATGAAAGAAAGAAACAGGGAAAAAAGAAGAAATGAGAGAGAAAGAGAAAGAGATAAACTGAGAGAAAAAGGCAGCAATTTGAAGAGGGAACAGAGAGAAAGGACTTAAGCATCACATATTGAGGAGTTTTCGATGCAGTTTCCACTATTGGAAACAGAGAAATATATACACCAACACCCCGTTAGAAAAGGTGAAGAAGAGAGCAGTAAAGAGAGATTTGGCTTCCCTTATCGCACTTAATAGATCTGAAAGAGAACCATATATGTCTTAAACTAGGTTTTTTGAGCCTTAATAAAACTTTTAATGAAACTCTTTTGACCCAACTTTCCAATTTTTCCAATAAAACAAAACGTGACCAGCCTAAGTAGAGTCTTAAGTTCAAATAAGTGAACTCTTTAGGGACTACGGTATATCTATCACCCTTACACATCTGCTTTGCAGTATTTTCTGAGTTCCTAACTGAAAAGGTTTTGATTTGAACAAGCTTTAAGCTACGCATTGAAGGATAAGCTTCTCTTTCCACTTCTCTCGGACTCAGACATCAGTTTTTATGGAAAACACGACCTTCAAGTGGCGCTCTCACGCTCAAGTCCATCCTCTGACATGCAGCGAAAGTGTGCCAGTAACTTTCCTGGCTCTCAGCGATACAATTGTGTAAGAGCCTTGACAACGCACTGATTAATATTTAATTCGATTAATATTCCACTCGAATTTGCCCTTGAGTGCTGAGTGCGAACGCAGCATTGACCTGCTTTCATTTAATGAAAAGTAAACTTTTCATCAAACAAAACTCACACATATACACACATACATATTTTTGATTAATTACTCAAACTTTCAATTGTGAGCAAGAAAAAGAAAAGCCTCTCTCTTTCGATCACTTTGACTTTATACACCGCAGATTATTACAATATATACCGTTATATATATGTATATATTTGTAAATTAAGTGCATTAAGGATTAACGCTCACCGACAAATTTTTGATTATCTCTTTGCATTAGCTGACTTTATGAAAACTGTGTGAAACAAGAGCAAGAGCGAAAATGTGGCATGAGAAAATTGGCAACAGCGCACACTTAGTCAAACTGCTGTATTAGCACAATGAGTGTGGGTGTGTGAGTGAGTGAGAGTGTCTACCTTTAGTCGACTCAATTGTGATTGCTCATTTTCAAATTAGTCAAACAGTCTCTCTCTCGCTCTCCCTCTCTCCCTGGTGCAACATTAAGTTCCACTTCATCTGCAAATATTTGCCAACAGTGGCCAGCACAGCCAACAGCCAGCACAGCCAGCAACCAGCAAGCAACTTGTCCAGCAACGTATTCATCATCCAAAAGAGATTAATATGGCTCATTGCTTGGCAGCTCTTATCACACTTTTGGTATCTTTTGCAACTTTTCAACTTATCTGTTTGATTGCACGCTTGAAAAATTATTAATTGTTGGCGGCGGCAGACGTCAGGAGTGCAAGAAAGAAAGCAAAAGCAAGCAAACGGCAAGAGGCAACATAAGCTGAGCTGAGCTGAGACACACGGAGGCAAAACGAGCACACTTGAGGGGGTGGGAGAGCGCGGCCCAAGCAAGGTAGTAAGTAGGCAGTGGTAGGCAGCAGCCACATGGTCTCGCTGCAAGCTTATAGACAATCAAATGAATGTGTAAAGCTTGTGACAGCAACATTATCACTTTATTTTATAGACTTTTTGATGAGTTGAAATTTATTTTGAAAAATATATATGTATGTAGCGATATTTCTCATTGAGTGCGACACATTTTCCGTGTGTCAGCTTCAGCATTATTATATAGTAAACTCAATCAGTGGACAGCTTTATTGAACGATTGAAAATTTATTATGTCAGGGGAAAAACGGAAAAAAATTTAGAAAAATCGAAACCATTCTAAAATCGTTAATCTATCTATTTCGTTTAGACGGACCCACACTCAGCGCAAGGAACTGTGTCGATTTATGAGCATTTGTCACTTTTCTAATGAATATCTATTCATGCTAGCGTAAATTTTTTTCTCTTTTGAGTAAGACTTCTCACGGAGGAGTAAAATTACAGGAAAAAAACTACAGAAAATTTAATTAAAAAAGAAAAAAAATAAAACTAAAAAGTAAAATAAAATAAATTAAAGAAAAAAATAAAAAAAATTAAAAAAATTAAAAAAAATTGAAAAAAATAAAAAAAAAATAAAAAAATTTAATAAAAAAAATTAAAAAAAAAACTAGAAAAAAGAAATATTAAATAAAAAATAGTAAAATTAAAAAAATAAAAAATTAAATGAAATAAAATAAAAAAAATATAAAATAAAATAAAACTGAAAAATAAAATAAAATAAAATAAATTAACCACAAATTAAAAAAAAGTAAAAAATAAAAAAAAAAAATAAAAAAAAAAAAAAATAAGTTAAAAAAAATTAAATAAGAAAAAAATAAATAAATTAATAAAAAAAAATTGAAAAAAAGGTTAAAATAAATAAATGAAATTAAAAAAACTAATTCAATACAAAATGCACAAAAAATAAATAAAAAAGAATTTAAAAATTTAAGAATTTAAATTAAATTAATTAAAATAAAATATTGTAATAAAAATTATATTAATAAAAATAAAATATTATGAAATACCATAAAAAAAAATAAAAAAAAATTAAAAAAATATAACACAAAAAAATTAAATTTAAAAAAAAAATAAAAAAAGATTAAATTAAAAAATATTTAAAATTGAAAAAAAATTAATGAAAAAATGAATAAAATAAAATAAAATAAAACAAAATGGAACGAAAATAAATATGACAAAAAATAAATAAAATAAAAAAATAACATAAAAAACAAAATAAAATGAATAAAATAAAATGACAAAAACTGAAAACAAAATTAAAAATTAAAATATAATAAAAGAAAATAAAAATTAAATAAAATAAAAAGAAAAAAATAACTAAAAAAAATAAAAAAATAAAAAAAATAATTAAAATATAAAAAAAAAGTAAAATAATTCAATACAAAATGTAATAAAAGAAAAAAATGAAAAAAAAAATAAAATATATAAATATAACTAAAATCAAATTAATCAAAATAAAATAATTTAAAAAATAAATAAATGAAATAAGCGAACGTAAAATAACAAAAACTAAAAAAGAAAAATAAAAAAGGAAATAAAATAACAAAAAAAATTTGTTATAATAAAATAAATAAATTGAAAAAAAAAATAAACAAATGCATAAAATAAAATATAATAATGTAAGGAAAATGGTATAAAATGAAAAAAAAACATGAAAATAAAATTAAAATTAAAATAAAAAATTCCCCAAATTGCAACAAAAATAAATTTTACCAAGCAGAATGAAATAAATTCAAACGAAAAAAATATGAAGTATTTAAATAAATTAAAAGAAAATAGAATATAATTAAAACTAAATTTAATTTAATAAAATGAGATAAAATCAAATAATATAAAATGAAATAAAGTAAAATAAAATGAAAAATTTAATTAAAAATAATAGAGTAAAACCGATAAAATAAAATATAATAAAGAAAATAATGTTAAATAAAAAAGGGAATAAAAAGTGAATAAAAAAATATAAAATTGAAAAAAAACTAAAACAAAAAAAATATATATAGCATTAAATAATTGAAGAAAAAAAAAAATTAAATTGAAATAGAATTTCCTTTGTATGAAATATTTATGTAAAGCAAAAACGAAGAAAAAAACCCCAAAAAAAAAAAACAACGCTTAAATATGATTCTAAGAAAAAAACGCGTACTTATTTCATTAAAAATTATTAAACGTTGTGAAAATGAATATTTATGAACTTTGATTGGCTGTCAGTGCGTATGAGTGATCAATTAAAGCTGATGTCAGTCAGTAGTGGTGTGAACGACAATTAAAAAAGCCAAAAAAAAATACTAATTTTAATTTGAATATTAATTAAATGTGACATAAAGCCATTAATATTGTAGAAATTAAATGGAACGCCAGAGCATATTATAAATATGTCAAAAATAAAGTAGAAAAAAAATGCGAATTTTAATACTTAATTTGGAGTTATAAAAAAGAACGATAAAAAATGATGCTAAAACTTAATTAAGCTTTGACGTAAATATTTATTTTAAATTAATAAATTTCCTTTTTCAATTATACGTATCATTAATCCAGGAAATTTGTTTTTTTTTCAACTAAACGTATTAGCTTAATTAAAAATGATTTATTGTATTCTTTTTTGGGTATTTTCAGAAAAAAAATTTTAAATTTCTACGGCAGGGAAATTTGAGTAAGTCAGTGGTCGAAATTTTGCCTTTCACCTATTAGAGGTTGAAAAATGACTTAAAAATGCCGGCATGGAGAGACCGACACAAAACTTCCAGTAAAAAAATAAATGCAGACTACCATACCAATGGAACTGACCTCAGCTCAATTAGCGCAATTTTGCTGCCGCAAAATCTCTTTGATTTCAATTTTTAACAAGTTTTAATAGGTCTATGCCTTTAAGTAATATAAATTAACGGTATCTAATTTCCATTTCACCCTCTCCAACCTAAACTTTCTACAACTCTTTACCACTAAACACTCGAATTACCCATTACACTTCGCTAAATATTACTTTTGAACACAGTTTACGCGTACTCAGCCCACACACTCTCACTTCTATCTAACTGTCAGCTTTGTTGCAACTTTTTGTGGTTGCAAAAAAGAAAAGTTCTTTTTGCGCTCATTAATTCTTTTATTGCCATTCTCTGCTTGTTGTATTTATTATAGCTCAACAACATCCCCCCGCTCACATGCAGAGCAAACCAGTTTTTTTTTTTGATCACTAATTTATATGACTTTCATGGGTTTTTACAATAGACTCTTCCAAACCAACATTATCTGCGTCGCATACAACTAAGCTTTCGACTTATGCTTGTTCTTCTTGGCATTCGTTTGACCTTCTTAGTGCGAGGAGAGGATGAAGGACGGATTTTCATCTAATTTATCGTCGTTTTTAGTCAACACCGAGCAACACAGCGCAATAAAACTTTAATGAAATACACATGTATGTACTTAGGAAACTTTTACTTAGTGGACCAAAATGGGAAGGTTTTTTTTTTCGCCTTGGAAATCCTCCACAAAAATCACCAATGCTGCACGCAAAATGTCAGCGACATTGTTCAAAGCAACAGAAAAGTCGAAAAAAAAGGATAATTAATTTACGCGCTCGCTGCTGTGGCCTGATAAACAACAGATTTTGTAAGTGCCTTTCAGCTGTTGTTGTTGCTGCTACGGCACCGCTTATACGTGTACTTCCACAGATAATTGAGTTTCAACGGAAACTGTTGTGGTCATCATTTTTTTTTATATTTATCTGTCTGCGTTTTTTTCATTTATTTTGCTTTTTTTCATTTAGCTTTTAATACATTTCGATTGCGGTTTTTATAACAATTTCGATTGGCGGAACGCCATGTCGTATGAGTGATGTCAATTAAGTTGTGGCTACTCACAATAAAAAGAGATGAAGCTACGTCCATAGCATTACCAGATGCACCACATGCCACTAAGAGGATGTATGCTATCATAATCGAATTGAAATATGCGTGCTGTGATGTACTCCGTTTTTAGTTCTCAAATAGACCTAATTAGAAGGCATTACACGCCAACAGGTAAAGCCCTGTTAATAGCCCTACCAGCAGCAGCCTGAATTGGGCTTCTTCTTTGCTAGTAGAAGCCTAATAGCTTGCATCATCTATCTGCCTCTGTGATTGCTGTCAAAGTTTCCCAAAATTCAGACGTGGGAGTAAGCAGTATATTCGGGGCTTTTGAGTCTAATCTCCCCTAGCTTTGATTTGATCCAAACTGGGACTACAAGTATATATTTCCTTACAAATAGGACTAATTCCATTTTATAAGTATTGATGCTGAATCCCAGTGAGTTCGCCCAACTACATATTGTAGTCAAACTGATTGGGTAGTAGTCCTTTGGCTACGTATGCCTTGTCTGCTCTGCCTGGGGAGCTTATAAAGGATGTTTTTTTTATAGAGGTATAGAACTTTAAGTTGGCATTACTTTTCAAGATGGCGACCGATTTAACAGCTGTCAAGTGATTTATTTTCAGTTTGGTTTGGCAATTCATCATGAATAGACTCACGCCGGAACAACGCTTGCAAATAGTGCAATTTTATTTCGGAAATAATGGTTCTGTGCGGAAAACGTATCGCGCACTACGTCCATTTTAGCGATGTTTAGCGATGAAGCGCACTTCTGGTTGAATGGCTACGTCAACAAACAAAACTGCCGCATTTGGAGTGAAGGCAATCCTCAAGTGTATGTTGAAACACCGTTACATCCAGAAAAACTGACTGTTTGGTGCGCTTTATGGGCTGGTGGAATCATTGGTCCGTACTTTTTCAAAAACGATGGTGGCCAGAACGTTACAGTCAATGGTGATCGGTATAGAGCCATGATTACTAACTTTTTCATTCCTGAATTGAATAAACATGATGTCCAGGAGATGTGGTTTCAACAAGACGACGCAACATGTCACACAGCTCGTGCCACAATAGATTTATTGAAAGACACGTTTGGTGACCGCCTAATTTCACGTTTTGGACCTGTGAATTGGCCTCCAAGATCTTGTGATTTAACACCGCTAGACTACTTTCTGTGGGGCTATGTAAAGTCATTGGTCTATGCGGATAAGCCACAAACGCTTGACCATTTGGAAGACAATATTCGCCGTGTTATTGCCGATATACGGCCACAAATGTTGGAAAAAGTCATCGGAAATTGGACGTCCAGATTGGACTACATCCGCGCCAGCCGAGGGCGGTCATATGCCAGAAATCATATTTAAAATAATAATATATAAAATTCATATTATTCGAATAATCCATCGTTGTTTTATTGCAACTTAAAGTTCTATACCTCTATAAAAAACACCCTTTATATACAAATCGACATTTCACATTTTTACCAACTTTAACTGAGAAAAAGTATGACAAATAATTATATAAACTGCAATATATGCATAGAAACAATATAAAAAAAAGAAAAAAAGAGAAAAAAAGAAAGAAAAAATAAAGTGATTAAAGTAAAATAAAATAATAAAAATCTAAGTTAAAATAAATTAAAATAAAATAAAATAAAGCAAAATAATATATAATAAAAAGAATAAAATAAAATTAAGCAAAATAAAATAAAATAAATTAAAAAACAATAAAATGAAATAAAACAAAATAAAGCGAAATAAAATTATATAAAAAATAACATGAAATAAAATAAGATAAAAGAAAAAAAAATAAAAATTATTAAAAGCAAAGTGAAATAAACCAAAATAAAATAGAACAGAATAAACTAAAAAAAACAATTAAAGTAAAATTATATAAAAAATAACAAAAAAAAAAAAAATAAAAAATAAAAATAAAAAAAAATGAAATAAAACCAGAAAAAATAAATTAAAGAGAAGAAAAAAATTTAAAAAAATACCAAAAAAAAAAAATAAAAATAAAAAAAAATTACAAAAAAAAGCTAAATAAAATCAAACCAATTAAAATAAAATTAATTACAAGAAGTTGAAAAAAAAAAAAAATAAAAGAATAAATAAAAATAAACAAAATAAATAGAAAGAAAAAAATAAAAATAAAATAAAATTAAATAAAGTAAAATGAAAAAAATAAAACAAAATAAAATAAAATAAAATAAAATAAATTGAAAAAACAATCAAGACCAAAATTCAATAAAATGTTGAGATATCAGCGTCTGGGATTCTCAATAAATTAGCTCACATATACTCTGACATATCTCAGATAAGGGCAAACTATTCCGTAATAATTTTTTTCTATTTTATGACACCTGCATATACAACGGAAAAGAACTTCCCAAGCGAATGTTTGAGCTTTCTCGTATCTGTGGCTGGCTCCTAGAATGTAACTCTACTTCAATGGAGTAATTTCTCTACGTATTGTAATATTATAATATAATTAAAAGAAAGGTATTACTGCTTCCACTTAAGAAAAAGCATCTCTTCTTGCTAACGAAACTCAACTTTATGCAAACGCCTAACAATTTCGAGCAATCACTTTGCGTTTAATCCTTTAAATATTTAATAGCGCTCTAGAGTAATATATCATAAGAATGAATGAAGAGCTCATTTTGTGTGTGTAATATAAATATGATATAGATGTAAGCTTAACTAAAAGAGAAATAACAACAACAACTCAGTTTAACTTCGCTTAACCGCAAACCGTTCGCCTTCTCCACTTCATTCACCTCCTTCTCCTTCTCCTTCTCCTTCTCCTTCTCCTTCTCCTTCTCCTTCTCCTTCTCCTTCTCCTTCTCCTTCTCCTTCTCCTTCTCCTTCTCCTTCTCCTTCTCCTTCTCCTTCTCCTTCTCCTTCTCCTTCTCCTTCTCCTTCTCCTTCTCCTTCTCCTTCTCCTTCTCCTTCTCCTTCTCCTTCTCCTTCTCCTTCTCCTTCTCCTTCTCCTTCTCCTTCTACTTCTCCTTCTCCTTCTCCTTCTCCTTCTCCTTCTCCTTCTCCTTCTCCTTCTCCTTCTCCTTCTCCTTCTCCTTCTCCTTCTCCTTCTCCTTCTCCTTCTCCTTCTCCTTCTCCTCCTCCTCATGTACCTCATCCTTCTCCAATGACCTTTTTTTTTATCAGGCAGTCTAATAAACTTAAGCCACAAAATGTGTTGGTAGCGTGAGAGAACAACAACATAAAAAAACAACAACAGCAAAATGAGCCTCACTAGAAGCTAAACCGAAGCTAACTAAGCACGCTTTTTGTTGCGAGGAGGCAAAAAAAAAAAAAATGAAAAGTTTTGTTTCAAACAAATTTTAAGCGACTGACAAAAGTTTTTTGCTCGAACTTCCACTTTTTTTTTTTGTGTCGCTTTGCTTTTGTCCTTTTTCATTTTGTACTTTCTGGTTTTTTCTTTCTCTTTTGTCATCACTCCATGCTCGGCAAGTATGTAACTAAATTAATTTCATTTTATTGCTTTATTCAATTCACAGTGCTGCCGCTAGCGCTTAGATGACGAGTGCGCCGCGTCGTCAAGCAGCTAAAATGAAGCAGCGGCGGAAGGCGCTTGGCAGCTAACAAGCTAACCAGCTAAGCTGCACCTTTTTTTCCCCTTTCGCTGATTACCAGCACACTATGTTAGGCCATAAAATCAGCAGGACATTAACTTTTGACGGCGGTGAGGCAGCGGGAGGCGGCACAAAGTATTTAACTTGGCCGCAGCGGCAATGCGTGTGAGCCCAAAGGGGTGTGCCGCTGCGGTAGAAACTTCCTCGTATATGCTACACAAGTGGCTGTATGCGTGTGTGTGTGTGTGTGCTACCCAAATTCAGTTGAGCTACTAAGCGTTGTGACAATTTGAAAACGGTTTTACAAATGTCATTTCTATTCAAATTTCGCCACAGCGTCATTTAAGTGGGCGCCCACCGCATGGGTTTGCTATGGAACTCCCCCTCCACCTAACATAACCTATATACGAGTGTATGTGGGTTGTGTCTGTAAATGTCATGTCATTTAAAGGCTTTGTTCTGAACCCATTTCCGTTACTTTTCATTGTATTCTCTTGCATTCTGACTTGTTGTTGTTTGTTGCTTTGTTGTTAAATATTTCTGTTTTTGTAGTTTTTGTTTTTTGCATATTTTGTTTTGACTTTTTTCCCTAAAATTTTAGATTTTTTTAAATTTTCATTCCTTTTTTGAAATTGTTGTCTTCCTCATTCCTCTTCACTTTCTTTACTTCACTTTCCTTGTTACTCGTTGTGGGCCAAAAGGGATTTGTGTTGATTTGAACATATTTTCGAGCAATTTGTAAGACATTTGTTGTTGTTTTAGTAGTTTTGTTGTAAGGACTATAAATGTCGGCGCATGGGAGGCATTTTGGGTTATTTAAATTTTATTGCTTTCAGTTCAGAAAGGGTGATTCATTACGGGGTTCCCTATTTTTTTAAAGAAAAAAACCACAAAAAATTCAAATTTAATGAGTGAAACCTTAGAAAAGAAAATCTCCCTGGGCATATTACCTTAAGGACGAGCAGCTATCTAAAGAAGAGAACCCAGATGAGCAACAAAAGCTCTAGGCGACGGCAGGTACAGCGGCGCAGAGCTCTATTCTCAGGCCAGACCACTAGCATGTCAGCTACTTTGAACTTTGAGATGACTGACAGCATATATATTGTAGACTATGCTGACGAAAATGAAAAGAGCATAAAACCGAGTTGCTCTTACATACCTATGGAAATCGATGTGTACAGAACTTTAGATGCTTTGAGATCATCGCCTAGATCATTAACGATTAGACCTCAGACTCTCCTACTGAGCTTAATTCCAGCATGCTGCTGAAAAAAGCTCCAGAATCACTTCTCAGCTTAGCAGACTTACGGCTAACGTCTAAGTGCCAACTCAGGCAAAAATGACTCAATACCATAGTCTACGGAGCCGACTTTGCGGCGGACTCGCTGAATAGGAATAACAGAGAAAAGTTCCAGTCAAAGTGTAGCGAAAAGCAGATTTAAGGGTACCATCGACACCCCCGCACAGCAGAAGTTGAGTCTGTAGGTGTCCCATCGAGCTTATCGTCGCCGAAACTAAACTGGGCACACAAGAAAATGATGCAGAACGGAAGCACCGCCAACAACACAAGAGCGAGTATAGGAAAGAAACCTCTGAGCAAGTGGATAACCCGATGGGCACTAATAAAAACCATGACTGATCGATCTGCAGGCTTATATATCGGACGTCAAAGTATGGTCAAGTAGGAGTTACGGAGAGTTAGACTACGAGAAAGCCGAGAATCCGTCATGTTAGCATTGTTTTAGTACACAAAATATTGCAACTAGTTCAGCAACAGCACACAGGAGTTCAACAAATGACAAAAGCTTAGAATGAAATTAACGGTAATTTTCACTACAAACTAACTGCCGCACCGCATACTCGAAGAATGCTTTAGTGGCACTAATCAGTGTGGACTTTGTAGTTTGTAAAACTCAACCACAGTCGATACGGTGAGTGAACTATGCGCGGATGTATGTGTGTGTGTATGTGTGTGAAAAGATACTTCCTTAGGCAAGCTGTGCATGTAGGATATTAGTGAGTGGGTCGGAGTGAATGCTTGCTTTCTGCTTCCTTCTTCCACGTTGTTGTTGCCATTATTAGCCGTTTACGGAACCAAAAATAATTTCAGTTGCATTCGCCAAACACTTCGAATATTTCCAGAATATGCAACATCACCACCGACTGTTGCATGCCACATGGCGTGCGTATGTATATATAGAGAGAGAGAGAGTACATATATATATTATTTATCTGCTTGCATTGCTGTGCGTCCTGCGAGTCTACCATTTGCTTCCTTCAAATTATTGTTTTTAGTTATATTTATATTGCAAAGCATTTATGTAACTTAATTGGCAACCACAAAACCACATACTCGACTTTGACTTTTCTACTATGTGTGTGTGTGTGTGTGTGTGTCTGTGTACCACAGTCGCTTGAACTGTTATTGTTGCGATTTCTGTTCTATTTCTGTATTCAAATTTCGCTTTGTATTTTATTTCACTTTGATTTCAGTTTTATGGTTTACGTTTTTGTTGTTGTTTTTGCAAGCGCTTGTGGTTGAATAAAATGCTTTAATTTAATCCAAAGCCAGCAAGAGCGGAGCAACGGTGCACTGCTCATTTGATTAGTAGTCCCTTTTGGTCCTTTTATTTATCATATTTTTCTGCTTTTTGAGATTTTCATATTTTACTAAATACTTATATATAAAAAGCTTTAAGGGGGTATTCTAGTCTAGGAATTTGAAAAAATGTATTAAAATGTAAATTTAATTAAATATAAAACGTTCAAATAACGAAATCGCCGAAAAACGGCCGAATTTTAAGAGCAAGAAAGTTTCACCCCAAGAGAATGCACCGTGTCACAAGTCAATAAAATCGATGGGAAAAATACATAAATTGGGCTTCGAATTGCTTCCGCTTCCAACGTATTCACCAGATCTGGCTACTAGCGACTATTCTCTGTACTCATATCTCAAAAAAATGGTTACTTGGAAGAAATCCTCGTCGAATAAGAAGGTGGAGCTGAGGTTTTTTTTTGAAGGAAAGGACAAATCGTAGAACAAAAATGGTATCAAAAAGGAGGATCGCTATAATCAGTGTATCACCCTTGAAGGGAACTATGTTGAATAAAAATAATGAATTTTGTCCAAAAAATGTGTTTTGCTATGGTAGGCCGGGGACTTTCCAATTTGCCTGTTTGTTTTATAGACCACTTTATTGGCGGCGAGGTAATTAACGGATGGGTAGTCACGAAGGAGAACCACCGCTGCTGGAAGATGCCGAAAGGGTGCCAAAATATATCTGCCCGCCAATTTTAGATCCTTGTCACTTTATACAGTGCTTTAGATAACATTTTGCTTGCCTTATCCTAACTAGCCCTAAAGTAGTCTTAGGAGGGTAGATATAATTAAGAAGTCAATTTTTCTGGGTTTTTGACCTAAAGATATGAGTTTTCCCCATTTAATCCAGGAAGTAACATAAATTTTTGTATTCTCCTAGCTTAGGCTACCCCTACGTCCGCTATTTGTTGTCTACTCTGCATTTTCCAATATCAAAATTCAAGAAATTCTCGTCGTATGAAGAGATGGTCATCGAAACTGAGGCCCATTTTGAAGCAAAGGACAAATTGTAATACAAAAATGGTATGGAAAGGTTGGAGGATGCTACAAGCAGTGTATTATCCTTGTAGGGAACTATGTTCAATAAAAAAAATGAATTTTGCCAAAAAAAAATGTCCTTTGCTATGGTAAGCCGGAGACTTTTCATTTATATTATTTAATTCAATTTATTTTTATTTTAATTGATTAATTTATGCCATTTTATTTTATTTTTTTTATTTTTTTTAATTAATCAAATTAAATTTTCTTTTAACTTTTATTTGATTTTATTTAATTTTCATTTATTTAAGTTATGCTGTTCTCCTAGCTTTCACTTCATATAATTTTTTTATTTATTAATGTTTTTGGTTTATATATTTAATTTAGTTTAAATTAATTTAATTTAATTTTTATTTTTTTTTATTTATTTATTTTTTTAAATTTTTTTTTATATTATTATTTTTTTAAATTTTATATTTTTTATATTTATATATTTTTTAACTTTTCATTTTTTTTTTACTTTATTTTACTTTATTTGATTTTACTTTCTTATTTTATTTAATATTTTTATTTTATTTTTATTAGTTTTGTTTTATATTATTTTATTTTATTTTAATTTAGATTATTTTATTTTGTTTTTTTTTTTATTTTTTATTTTTTATATATTTGATATTTTTAATTTTTTAAATTTTATTTTACTTTATTTGATTTTTTTTCTTATTCTATTTAATTTTTATATTTTTTTAACTTTATTTTCTTTTTGATTTTATTTTACTTTTTTTGTTTAAAATAATTAAGTTTAATTTCATTTAATTTGATATAATATTATTTTAATTAAAAAAATTTATTTTTTTAATTATCTAATTTTATTTAATGTAATTAATTTTCAGTTTTTATTATTTAGCTTTATTTATAAAAATTTTTTTCTTATATTTTTTAATTTTTTTTTTTAAATTTTACTTTGTCTATTTTAACATATTAATTTTTTCTAAGCAGACGTCGAGTATATTTCGTTTGGTACTCTGAAGTATATATGAGTATGTGTGCATATATATATATATATATATATTAATTTTTTGTTGTCTTTTATATCATATTTTGGAAGCTATGTCCAGCGTAACAGCAACAGCTGCTCCACTACATATCACTTCTGTTAAGTGCCAAGATAAAATTGGTGTAAAAACAAAACCAAAAAGTTTCTAAGAAGAAAACAAGCTTAAAGGGGGTGTGAAAAGTGAAAAGAAAGTGTGTTAGGCCAAAAGGATAAAAAGCTTAAAACTATGATAAAATTTTGAAGTAGAGTGAGAAGCTGATATATATACACGTATACGTACATGCCTTGCCAAAGCTAAGTGGGTGAGTAGGTGGTGAAACTGTTTTGGATATTGTATAGTAAATGTGAGATAAACGCAGATGACTAAATCATGAACTAGCCCAAAAACAACTACATTAAAACTAGTTTGGAAAAATGTTTTAAGCGCATTTTGTTTGGCGTTCCAAAACACACATATCACAACTAGTTAATTTAAGATCAAAAACGAACTAGTTCATATAGTATAAAAAAGTAATTAGTTTGTGACTAGTATAAATTAAACTGGTATAATACTACTTTTTCTCTAACCAGTTTTTAACCAGTCGGGGTGTAAAATATTTATTTATTAATTTGGAGTTTTCCATATTAGACCTGCTCAGAGGACGTGAAGTATATACAAGTTCGAGTGAAATATAAATACTTAAGTATATATGCAACATAAAGCAAGGGATATACACATGCTACTACCCTTTCAAAGTTAATATGCACACATAATGTGGTCAGTTCTGCATAAAACTCCAATTGCTGTGAAATAGCTGAAAATTTGAAAGAAGCCAGTGCGAAGTGAGTGCAAATGTCCGAGCAGAGTGTGTGCGAGTGAACTTGTGTGAAGTTAATGGCTAACAAAAGATGTAAATTAAAAGCCAACAGCTTGTAAAATTTTATGAGAACAACTAAAATGTATCTATATAGATAAATTTTAAAAATATTTAATATAATAAATACGAAGGGTTAGAGCAGTAAAAAGTTTTCAAACTAAAGCGTTAGCAGTAAATTTGTGGCTAAAAGTAGCAAAGGTTGACCCACTGGAGTTTTATAAAGAGTATGTTCATATTAAATTAAGTACAGAGTAATAAAAAAATATCTTAGTTAATTTTTTTTCGTTTATGTCTAGCGAATTCTCGTCTATTTACAGTAGTTTAACGGGGTTTTAATGTCAAAAATTAATTTATACCGCTCTAAACGCACATTCCGAGCCCAAAATCAGCCTGTATGCACTTAATTATTTCGTAAATGAAAGCCTTTTTAATTTGAAGCGCCTAAATGTAGGCAACATTTTGATGTTTTACACATTTTGGTTTATTTTAACAACCGTACACACATATATTTATCGCCTCAAAGCAGCTGTTGTGGTTTCGCAATACACTCGCTCAGCTCGTGATAAATTACGTCTGCTTTTTTCTAAAAAAAAAAAACAAATTTTAGTTTTGTAATTTTTGAGTATACAGTGAAAAAGGTTAGCGCCTAAAAGCAGGCACGCAAATTAGGCTGAAAATGTTTTCATTTTATTGCTTTTTATTTGGCCATACATTTTTTAAAGTTTTAATAACACTTTTTTTCTATATTTATTTACGACTTTTTTTTTACTTTATTTCCCCTCTACAGCCATAAATATATTTTTCGTTATATATATGTGAGCGCTATGTAGTTGGTATATTTTTAATTAACACTCTTTTTGACCTCAGTTACGACTTAATTGCCTTTTAAATATGTTTACCCAATGAATGTGGGCCCATATGCATGCATGTGTGTATGTTTGTGCCCAAAAAAACACATACTTTTAGAGGCTTCAAGGCTTCAAGGCTTAACGGTAATAAAGTTGTATACTTGCAGCAAAAAACAAAAAAATACAAAGTTTTTGCTTTTTGCTTGTTAGAAAATTATTTTATATTGCGTTTTGATTTTGGCAAATTTTCGCCCTAAAGCAGTTTAACAGTGTTGAAATTAAATTTTTTGGGGCAATTTGGCTTGTGTTAATTATGGCAAGGCAATAATGTGAAGAAGGAAAATTCTCAAATGTTTTTACGACGCACTCGCTGGTTTATAGCTACGCAATTAATTATTTAATTTAAATTAATTATTTTTGAGTCAAGCCTGAACTAGTTACAAAGTAACTAGTTCGAAACTAGTTCAGAAGTTTTTGCTAAAACACGCACTTTTTGCAAAAATTGAGTATACAGCCTTATTAACAAACTGGCAAAGGTGGACCAGTACTCGAACTACTTAAAATATGATTATTGTAGTGAGACTAATAGCAGTACGACCAGTTTGGTACTAGTTTTTGTACATTTTAAAATTAAAAAAAGTCGCAAGGGGTTGAAAATTGCATACCTTTTGAACTACTTCCAATTAAACTAGTTTGATACTGTTTAATTGAAAACTAGTTCGATACTACTTAATAAAGAACTAGTTTTATACTAGCTTAAACCTGATTAGTTTAATACCAGTTTATGAAGAACTTGTTTTTAAATTCCATAAACTTCTATCCGCCTTTGATTTCCACTTAAATTCAACAAAAGCGGATATTTTTAGGGGCAACCCAAGCGTATTGGGCCATAAACAGTCGTGATAAGCGGCAGTTTTTTGTCAAACCCAAAGTTGAGCGCTTAAAGCGCACCTCAAAGCTAAAGCAGACGAGCGTAAAACTACGAAATAAGCGTCAAAAAAACTATGGTGACACACCCAGAAATTTCTGCGCTTTTCCACAGCCCATGCAATGCAATTGCCCGCCACGCAGTTTGGTTGCTGGATTTACAACAGCAAACGATTTAGTAATTTCAGCCATAACAGCTCACGGTCAGACATGCAGCAACCGTTGCTGTGGTAAATCGCAAACATTTTAATTTACGCTTTAGAAAAAAAAAAATTATCACATTTCGTCAAGCAAAACGCAGTGCTGAAATCAAATTGAATGAAAAACAACAAAAAATCACATGCACAATACAACTACAACTTGTTGTCCACACATTTTCAAATGTTATCACTCAAAATGACTCTCTCGCAGCCAAATTTCTGAGCCTAAAGTTTGTGGATTTGTATTATTCGTCAATTTGGATGGTTTTTTTTTCATTCTACCTTTTTAACCGTAATTTAACACTACAACTACATATGCACACACACACATACACACACGCACACTCAACTACCACTAAGTATGTGCATACAACGCACTTAAGTGAAATTGAATTTGAAATGTACGCTTTTTGGAGGACCAACAGTGCGTATACGCAACCTAAGTGCCATGTAATTTTGTAATTTTATAAAATTTGTACGGGCGTTTCTATGCATTAGTGTGCGCATACGAGTATGTATGTGTGCACCACTTTTTGTGGTAGTTGCGAAACTACCAAAATTAATGAGTGTGCTGTTGTAACGGTAATGAGATTGTTGATGGTTTTCTTCGTGTGGGGGGAATTTAGATAAATTAGATGGAAAATAAAAATAAAATAAAATATGATGGAAAAAAGAAAAAAAAAGAAAATTATATTAAATAAAAAAAATAAAAAAATTAAAATAAAACAAAATAAATTAAAGCAAAATTAAATATAAAATTAAAATAAAATAAAATGAAATAAAATAAAAATTGTAAAAAGTAAAATAAAATAAAACACAATAAAAAAAAAATAAAAATAAAATAAATTAAAAAATATATAAAATTTTAAAAAAAAAAATATTAAATAAATAAAATAAAATAAAATAATTTAATTTAAATTAATTAAAAAAAAAAAAAAAATAAAAAAAATAAAAAAATAAAAAAGATAAAAAAAATAGAAAATAGAATAAAAAAAATTAAAAAAATATAATAAAGTTAATTAAATTAAAACTTAATAAAATTAAAAAGTAAAAAAAAAAAAAATAAAAAATTAAAAAGTTATAAAAATTAATAAAAAACAAAAAAAATAATATAAACAAATTAAAATGCATTAAAATATATAAACTAAAGTAAAATAAAATAAAATAAATAGGATAAAAAAAATTAAATAAAAAATTAAAATTTAAAAATTAATTAAAAGAAATAAAACAAAGTACAAGAAGAAAAAAAAAAAAATAAAATGAAAAAAAAAAAATAAAAATATATAAAATAATAATAATAATAATAAACAAGAAAAGATATAAATTAAATAAATAATAAGAATAAAAAATATAATAATATAAATAAGTTAAAATTAATTAAAATAAATTTAAATAAAGAAATTAAATAAAGTGAAATAAAATGAATTAAAAAAAATTAAATTAAATACTTAGAATAAATAAAGTAAATAAAAAAATAAATAAATAAAAATTAAAAAATAAAATAAAATAAAACAAAATTTATTAAAAACAATTTAAAAAAAAAATTAATTAATAAAAAAAATACAATTAAATAAAAAAAAAAAAAAAAAAAATAAAGTAAAAAAAAAAAATAAAATAAAGTAAAATAAAATAAATTAATATAAAAAAAATTAAATAAAAATAAAACAGAATAGAATTAAAAAAATAAAAATAAAAATAGAACAAAAAAATATTTAAAAAATTAAATAAATAATTAAAAAATAAATAAAAAACTAATAAAATAAAATTAAAATACAAATATGTGCAGAAAAAAAATAAAATAGAACAAAAGAATCAATAAAAACCAAAAAAAAATAAAAAAAAATAAAATTAAATAAAATTTTGTCTCATTTTATTTAATTTTTTATTTTTTTTATTTTTTAATAAACAAAAAAATTAGAAAAATTGAAATAAGATAAAATAGAAATAAATAAAATTAATTAAATTAAGGTAAAACAAAATTATATTAAAAATCCAAGAGCATATATTGAATTTAAGAATAGTAATTAATAAAATAAGGAAAACATTTTTCGAATTCACCAAAGCGGGGAAGGCATTCAACTTAGCATGAGGGGAAGTATGTGTATTGAACCAAACTTGGTTCCTTATAATATTGCATTCTAAAGTATGATGAATTCTTAAAAAATAAAATATTGAGAGAAAATGAACGGGGTGAATATAATATGAAGAAATACGACCCGTGTCGCTGCTAAGAGAGACATTGAGAGCATTTAAATTACTGTCAGAGAGTCACAACAGCTGTGGTGAATAACTAACATTTTACTGTAAGCATGCCACCTCAACCTGCTGCTCCCAACATTTAAAACACATTTACCTTTACAATGGCTGCTAACAGTTACCTCGTTAGTAGCATGCGTAATAATCGTTAACAGCATGGACCGGAAAGCACTTCGATATCAACATAAGCATAATAGCCATAATAGTAAATGGCAAGTGGTAAAGGTAGTAGGAAGTAGAAAAAAAAATTTTACGTACACCACAGGCAGCAGTGGTGGATATTCACCACGGCAGGAAGAAACAAATGCATATTTTTGATTTTGGTGCAAACAATCATCAGTTCGGGTTGGTCATTTAACGGTGAATGTACGCTGCATGTCAATGGCCCGCGCGATGGGGGCAATGATAAAAGCAAAGTGACGCGAAAGTGGTGAAGTGTAAGACAGGCAGGCAAAAACAAGTGGCACATACTGGGAGTAAAATATAAAATATAAAAAACAAATAAACAGAAAATAAATAAAATAAAAGTAAAAAACAACAACAAATAAAAGTGTGTGTTTAAAGTGAAATTGAAAAATAAATAATTTTTTTTTGGAAATTCTCTACAAAAGGGCACACATACACAGTTACACAGTAAGTGTTTGTTGCATTAAATATTTATATTTATTTATGCGCCTTGAAGTATGCAGCAGCAACTGAACTGAGCGCAGTTAGTTTGAGCCTACAGTCCAATCAAAAAGGAAAAACTACACACTTCCATATGCAAATATGTCTTGAACGAGAAAAAATTGTTCATATTTCAGTGTGTGTGTGTGTGTGTGTTTTGTTCTTAAATTTTGTTTTGCATGCAATCGCTTGTAACTGTCCCATTGCACCAGACGCCGCGGTGGTACGCCGTAGCGGTTTGCCGTTATCACTGGCTGCCGCAACGTGCTTCCCTGGAGTAACATTTTATTGTTTTTTTTTTACACTTTTTTTCTTGCTTTCCTCCATTTTTTTACACTTTTCTTCTCGCTTTTCTCCTCTGGTTTCTGAAAGTGTTGTTGCGTGGCACAGTTGTGGACGAAATTTTTGCTTACTTACGCATTCAGTGTGTGAATTTAAGAGTAGATTTAAAGTGAAATGCGGCGACTGTGGTAGATTTACTTTTATAAATTTAAGATTTAAGTTTAAAATATGGACAGAAATATTTTTAATAATGTTAATTCCATATTTATTATTTAATAAAAATTAGAAATAGAAAAAATTAAATGTAAAACTTCAGAGAATTGGCTATGAAGATATTTCAGGGCTTACAAATTTAATTATTAATTTAATCTTTTTGACGAAAATGGAAAAGTTTTATGAAAGTAATTTTTTTTATTTTTAAGTGTTGTGAGTAAAAATTTGTATTTAAAATTTTTTTAATGTCCTATAGCTATGATATTTCCAAGCTCATACCTTTTAGCTTAATTCTATTTAAAATTTAAATTAAATTAAATTAAATAATGACAATAATAAGAGAAAAATGTTTTATTAACAATTATAAAAAATATATAATACAAAAAATAATAATAAAAATAACAACAAAAACGTTAATAAAACTTTATGCTCTTCATTAATTTAGATGTGGCTAAGAATTAAGTAATTTTCATTTGTAAACTGTTTTCTTAGACGGTTGCTTTCGTTGCATACTTTTAGGCAGTTTTTTAAGTTATACAGACTTTTTTACGTATGAAGTCTCCACAGAGTTATACAAGAAAAATTAAACCAAATAAGAAATAACAAATGGTAATCCCTTTAGAGGTTGCCTACTTTTTTAAAGAAAAAAAAAAAAAACACAAAGAAAATTCAAATTTAATGGGGAATATATTTATTATCATTCGCAAGAACATTCCTTTGCATCTATTTTTTGAAGATTATCTCTTTCAAATATTGGCCGCGGCTACGTCTCAGATGGTCTATCCGTTGAGTCCAATTGTTATTCGAACATTTTGACTGGTAACTGGCAAATGACACGCGTGATGTCTCGCTCAAAGGTCTGAATCGAAGCGGGATTGTCCGCATCGACTTTAGACTTTATATATCCCCACCCACAGGAAAATGTCTAACGGTGTGATCAACCAACCGACCGGCCCAAAATGTGAAATTACCTGCTCACCGAAGTGTTCTCTCAATAAATCCATTGATTTATGCGATGTGTGAGAAGTGTGAGAAGTGGTGCCGTCTTGTTGAACCCAAATGTCGCGGAGATCACGAGCTTCAATTTCAGGCATCAAATAGTCGATTATCATGGCGTGGTATTGGTCACAATTGATTGTTACGTTCTCACCGGCATTATTTTTGAAGAAACATGGACCGATGACACCACTGGCCCGCAAACCAAACCAAACTTTTGTTTTTTTCTGGAAGTAATGGCAGCTCTTAAATCTCTTGAGGCTGCTCTTCGTTCCAAATGCGGCAATTTTTCTTCAATACATACCCATTGAGCCAGAAATGGGTCTCATCGCTGAACGAATTTTGGCTCGAAAACGTCGTAACTTCGGAACTTTGCAAGAGCCCATAGAGCGAAGGGATGTCGCTTGGGAGTAAGGTCGAGCAGCTGCAGTTCTTGTACAAGCTGTATTTTGTACGCCTTCCATTTAAGATCTCGACGTAAAATGCGCCAAATTCGTTCCATACATCAGTCCGAGTTGCTGCGAACGGCACCGAAACGACTCTCCACGGTCTTCGTGTACCTCTCTCAACTACGGCCGCCGCTATATTTTCTTCACTGCGTGCTGGAGGTGGTCTATTCGGTCGAATATTATCCAATAATGAATGCTGGGCCCCAAGACGGGTGACGGTGAATTTTCGTAATAAAGTTGAATGATTTGTAAACGTTGTTCAGCCGTAAGTCTTTCTTATTAAAATATTCTTATTAAACATATTCTGCTTCAAATTACCACTTAAAATCACAAAATCAACTTAAAAAGGGATGAAACAAATTTTTAGGATATTTTTCTGTTATGTTTTCTCGTACGGTTATTCAAGTCTGTTTGTAAATATTCCCATCAAAATACTGCGTGTCGGTTAAAACCCACAAAAATATGTGCGAAAAATAAAATAGCCTTGCAAAGGCATGTTTGCTCGTATGTTAACAGACATAAACAAATACAAATATGCAAATAGAAGTTGTTCATGTATTTTTTTTAAATTTTTCAACATATTTTTTTCAAAATATTTTTTCCTACTATACATATGCATCTGTTGGCATAATTCTTTGTTGTTCTCTTCTTGCTAAGTGCTTGCATTTTATATATTTCCATGTCCCTAAAATTGATACTTTTCCCACTAGACTTCTGACACACATTTTTTTTAAAATACATATATATAAATATGTGTAACCGCTGAAGCGATTTTTTGTACACATACATTTTTTTAACTATATGCATATGTGTTTGTTTTGTTTTGAGTTATATGTGCCATATACAAGGACAGTCTACCGTCTGATTCCACTTGTCTGCTATTTGGTCGCTAAACCAAGCGACCACGGCGACTATATGCACTTGAGTGCACTCCAAATGGCACATATGTATTGTATATAAAAGTTTACAAAAAAAAACATGGTCCATAACTCATTGAGTTTTAGCTTAACGGCAAATAAAAAATAAAAAAACTTAAAAATTTAAACATAAAAGAAAAAAAAAAATAAGCCAAAAAACCATTAAATTAAATTAAATAAATAAACTAAGTAAAAAATAGAAAAAAAATAAAATAAAATAAAATAGACAAAATGAAATAAAATAGAATAAAATAAATTGAAATAAAATTAAATATGATAAAATATAATAAAATGAAGTAAAATAAATAAAGATAAATAAACATAAATAAAAATAGAAAAAATAAAATAAAATAAAATAGAAAAAGTAAAATAAAGTAGAAAAAAAAGTAAAAACAATAAAATAAAAAAATAAAATTTAAGAAATTTTGAATTAAAAAAAATAATTTAAATTAATATGAAATAAATTTAAATATGACAAAACAAAATAAAATAACATAAATTAAAATAGAAAAAATAAATAAATTAAAATAGAGAAACCAAAACAAAATAGAAAAAAAAATTAAAATAAAAAAATTCAATTAAAAAATTTAAATTAAATTAAATAGAGAAATAGAATAAAAATATAAAAAAATGAAATAAAAATATATAAAAAATAAGAAGAAAAACATTAAATTAAAAAAAAAAATATAATAGAAAAAAAAATTAGAGTAAATAAAAAAACAAGAAAAAATAAAATAAATTAAAATAATATAAAACAAATAAATTACTTAAAATTAAAATGAAATAAAAAAATTAAAATTAAATAAAATAAATTTAAAAAAAGAAATTAAATGAAAAAAGAGTACAATAAAATAAAATAAAATAGAGAAAAATAAATTTAAATAAAATTAAATTTGATAAAATATAATAAAATGAAGTAAAATAAATTAAAATTAATAAAAATAAAATGAACTGAAATAAAAGAGATTAAAAAATAAAATAATATAGAGCAAATAAAAAAAGAAAAAAATATATATAAATTGAAATAAAATTAAATATGATAAAATAAATAAAAATAAAATAAAATAAAATAAAAAATAAAATAAAATAAAATAGGAAAACTAAAGTAAAATAGAAAAATAAAATTTTAAAAATTTAAATAAAATACAATTAAAATAGAGAAATATAGAAATATACAAAAAAAAAAAAAAAAAAAAAAAAAATAAAAAATAAAAAAACGTTAAATAAAATTAAATAAAAAAATAGAAAAAAGAAAATAATTAATAAAATGGAACAAAAAATAAACTAGAAAAATTAATATAAAATATAGTAAAATAAAATAAAATAATATTAAATAAATAAGTTAATTAAAAAATAAAATAAAAAAGTAAAATAAAGTAAAAAAATTACCATAAAAAAATAAAGAATAAAAAATAAAAAAATAAAAAAGGAATAGAAAAATAAAATAAGATAAAGTAAAAAATTAAACTAAATTAAATTACACAATAAACAAAATTGTTTTCAATTAAAGCATTATCAAATATCTGTTGCCCTAATATCCAATGTGCAAAGCAAGTTTAAATACTTTTATGCATTTCATATAAGTTTGCATAGTTTTCGACTCAAGCCACACTCGACACACACACACACCACTCATGCAAATTTATGCTAAATACAACACACACTTTGCCTGCCACTTTGCTTTTCATCCACGTCATCGCCGCCGTCGCCAGTTGAGTGCACTTTAAATATTGTTTGTTGCTTTAGATGCGCGTCGCGTCGGCAAACCGTCTCGTAAGCGTTGCGGTTCCTCGCCACTTTACTTAGCGCTTTTCATTGCACACACACACATACAGGTACATATATGTGAGATTTCATTGCACTTTGCTTTTTCAATTCAAAAATCTACCATTTTTCAACACTCTCTTCGCACCTGCCTTCGCCAACCTCTTCCACTGCACACACACACACACTTGTCTGCCTTTCTTCTGCTTTGCTCCACATTTGCCGCCACTTGTCTCAATTTTCTATTATTTTTGTGCTTTTCTTGGCAAACAAAGGGTTGTGGAGTGGGGAGCGATGGAGAGAGGGAGGGTGGGAGGAAGCTGCTGCGGTCTTGGTCACATTTCTTTAGATTCGGAACTAAGCACATGCACGGAGCAAGCTTTGTTTGTCGCATGCTCGTTATTAGTTTATACATATATGTATGTGTGTGTGCATGTATGTGTGTGTGTACAAATTCATTTGGCTTTGTTCGCTGCGCGTGTAATGCGATATGTGACAGCTCAGCACAGTACAATGACTTACCAACCGACCGCCCGCTGCCGCAGTGCGACTACTCGTATGTCTGTTGAGGCGAAGTGCAAGAGATAAAGTCAGGAGAATATTGCACAAATTAGCAGGATATACGTACACATATATGTAGATATATATTTTAAGTGCATTTTTATTATTGTTGTTGCAAGCCTTAAGATGCTGGAAGACTAATATCTAGTGCAACAAAACCTTCTTCCTTCAAATCTGCTCTTCCTCTGAGAGTATGAATTCCACAGCCTTCTTGGATGTCGAGTTTGAAGACGTCCGTAAAGCTAGGTACAGCTCTCTGTGCCAGGGCATTTATGCTTTCCCATTCTTTCCTGCTTATTATTCTTGTGGAAAAGGGATTGTCGAAGCAGCTATTGGAGCTCTTCCGAAAACTGAGCTTCCTTTAAGGTTGAGTTGGTTTGAATCTAAGTGCCTTATAGCTCGCTTGAAGTTTACCTCAGGGCTGCGGAGGAAAGAAAGTTGGGGGAGTTTCTAGAGATTTTTAGAGGGTTTGAAGACACAGCTCTTCTTATGAACATAGCTGTGACCGCTCTACTCTCTCCAGTTTACTTCTAAAATGAATCTAACGGAAGAAGGAAGAAGGAAGAAGGAAGAAGGAAGAAGGAAGAAGGAAGAAGGAAGAAGGAAGAAGGAAGAAGGAAGAAGGAAGAAGGAAGAAGGAAGAAGGAAGAAGGAAGAAGGAAGAAGGAAGAAGGAAGAAGGAAGAAGGAAGAAGGAAGAAGGAAGAAGGAAGAAGGAAGAAGGAAGAAGGAAGAAGGAAGAAGGAAGAAGGAAGAAGGAAGAAGGAAGAAGGAAGAAGGAAGAAGGAAGAAGGAAGAAGGAAGAAGGAAGAAGGAAGAAGGAAGAAGGAAGAAATAAGCCTTGAAATCCAACGCAGAATCACTCACTCTTGCCAACAGTTGCTACTTTGGACTGAGTAGGTAATTGAGAAGAAGGAAGACGATGTCGACAGCCAATGAGAAGGCTTTAGCAGTTTCGGGGAGAAAAGTTTTTCGGAAGATTTATGGTGCTTTGCGCGTTCGCAACGGCGAATAGCACAGACGATGGGTCGCTCAGCTGTACGAGCTATACGATGACATTGACATAGTTCAGCGAATCAAGGGACAGCGGCTACACTGGCTAAGTCATGTCGTCCGAATGGATGGATGAAAGCGATCCAGCTGTGAAAGTATTGGATGGAGTAGCCGCTGGTGGAAGCAGAGGAAGAAGAAGACCACCACTCCGTTAGAAGGTGGATCAGGTGGAGAGCGATCTGGTTTCACTTGACATTTCCAATTGGCGCCGCCAAACAGCGAAGAGAAGGCACGAGTGGCGCGCTATTGCTGATGCGGCAATAATCGCGTAAGCGGTGCCTACGCCAAGAAGAAGAAGAAGAAGAAGGAGGAGAATAAGAAGAAGGAGGAGAAGAAGAAGAAGAAGAAAGAGAAGATGAAGAAGAAGAAGAAGAAGAAGAAGCTAAACTGGCAAAAGTAATGATGCTGAAATTGATGTGCACATTCTGTGTGTGTTTGTGTGTGTGTAGATAACTTCTGTTATCTACACACACACAAACACACATCTACGATTGTATACGTATATGTAAGTATCTATGTTGAATATGAGTAAATATCGACTTGCCAGTTGGTTAAGTGCAAAAGCTGATAAATCGAGATAACAGTAAAATGACAATAACAACAGTTAGAACGACTTAATTTCGCTTGAAATGCATTTGAACGTTTTTGTAGTTGTAAATACATACATATACATGGATGAATGTACTACCACACTTGGTGTTAATGCTGATATTGCCTAGAAGTGACGCCTTTGCTTTAGAGCAATGAGAGCATACGCTACATACATATATATTTATGCAAATTCGAGGCGCTCAAAATTAGTCTAAGCCGAGGTTCCAGGCACTTTTGCAACAATTTCTGACGTATAATAGACGTTTGTTGCTGTGATAACCTCTTTATTGGCCCCGAATCTCAAACCGCCCAGCCATTTCTTCAGGTTTGGATACAAGAAATAGACGCAGGCAGCTAAATCTGGAGAATATGTTGGGTGGGCTAGTAGTGCATAGACCAATTTATGAATTTTTGCCATGATGACTACACATGTGAGCACTCCGTTTCCATTCTCCTGATGGAACAGCTCGTTTTTTCGCCAAAAGAGATCATTTCTGCTTCAAATCAAAAGCGATTTTGTCCAAAAAATCTGAATAATAATCATCGTTGATCGTTTTACCCTTTTCAAGTTACTCGATGTGAATGACATCCCCTGAATACCAAAAAAAAAAAAAAAAAAAAAAAACTGTGGCCATGACCTTGTTGTCCGTCAGACCCAACTTGGCCTTCTTTGGTACACGTTCACCCGCAGAAATCCACTATCTTGATTGATCTTTGGTCTCTGGTGTGGTGGGGTGAATACCTATTTCATCCACGGTAACAAAATGGCGTAAAAGTTCGTTTAAATTGCGGGTTGAACAACTGCAAAACACTCCTCTGAAGCGATTTCAGGGCTGCCCATCACGCGAATAGCTCGTATCTTTTCAAATATTCATGTAAAATGTGATGTACCCGCTCAGTTGAGATGCCAGCTCACGCACTTTTATTCTTCGATCCTTCTATATCATACCATGGATTCTATCGACGATATCTAGCGTGACGACCTCTTTTGGGTGATCTGAGCGTTCGACGTCAGTTGTACTGGTACGACCACAACGGAACATAGTAGGCAACTTCTTAACCATTGAAAATGATGGCGCAAAGTCCCCAGAGTACTTATCAAGTCTTTTCTTGCTTACGGTAATGATTTATTTTACAAAAAAAAAAAATATTTTTATTAATTTTTAATTCAAAAGTGGGCAGCGCACGTCAGTCCACAAGATTTTCGGCTTCTTCAGCCACATCTCGTAGCAATATACGCCAAAAGTTACCAACGAATAACCACTCGAAGTAGTAATAAGCCTACTCTAAGGGCAAGTCCATCGATACAGCGCTATATGTTGTAGATGGATGTTTTGAGAAAAGGTCTGGCAACGGGTATCTAGAGCTCTAGTAGAAACCAATTTCAAAAAATTAAATAAAAACAAAATAAAAGATTTTTCATTTTAATTTAAAAAATCACATTAAATATATATATTTTTATGTTATTTAACCAACTCGAATCAGTTAAAAGTTAAATTTGCATATTTCTCCAAGCTCCGCTCAACGCCATCACATTTTAATAAATTTGTAAATATTTACCTTAGCACCTTGGCACCTTGAAATATACATATTTCAAAACACATACCACTACATATTAAAGAAGTTATGTTGAGAGGAAGCAAAGTTCAGCAACTTGTTGCCCTGACAACTCGTGTTTCTTCATACATAGTATATGCGCGCCGCCACAATGGCTGCCAGCCAGCAGCCAGTATTTCAGTATTTCCACTGGGTAGAGGCACTCTAGCGTAGTTCTCTTCTGCTTCTTTTTCTATACTCCGTTACTTTCAACTACAAACATTCTTCTTCAACAACAAAACTTACAACTAAATCCCAAACATCATCAACGCTTAGAGACATGGCTGAGGCTGACAACGCGTGGCGTGGTGCAGCCTTACTTAGAAGAACATAAATATATATATATACAATATAACTAAGTACATATACTTGTACTGTTGGTGTAAACAGCGCGCTAAGTACAAGCGCGCTGCTTTCACTGCTGCTGTACTCAAGTGGAGCCCAAAAAATTTTTTTTCTTTTTTTTTTCTTCTACGTGCTTTCTTTGGCCTTCACTGACAGCACTGGCGGCACACATTGCAGCACATATATATGCATTTCTTAGCCTGTCCATTAAGCATCTGTTATCCGGCTTAGCTGTTAGAGCCTCTACAATACTGTTACGTATACGCACCGTTGGTTGGCGTTTGCAAATCTTGGGCATTAGGGTAGTCTGAGCAAGTCTTTTGCGCTCAGCCAACTTAAGGGTAGGCAATTTTAATGCACCGCTAGAGTTTTAGTACTCCTTCATATTACATTAAAAATAATTCCACTCGGCTGTACTGTGTACACTGTGTAGCTTGAATAGTTCCAAGAAAATCCAACGTTTTCGAGCCGAATTTTGTTCAGCGATGAGCCGCATTTCTGCCTCAATGTGTATGTAAACAAGCAAAATAGCCGCATTTGGGACGAAGAGCAACCTGTCGAGAGATTCAAGAGCTGCAATTTCATCCAGAAAACGCAATGGTTTGGAGTGGTTTGTGAGCCGGTGAAATCATTGGTCCATATTTCTTCAAAACTGTTGCCGGTGAGTACATAACCATCAATGGCGATTGTTATCGCGCCTTTATAATCGACTATTTCACGCTCGAAGTTGAAGCTCGTGATCTCCGCGCCATTTAGTTTCAACAAGACGCCACCACTTCTGTCCCACACATCGCATCAATCAATGGATTTATTCAGATAATTTAACGTTTTAGGGCGGTCGATTGGCCACCAAGATGTGATGTTACAGCGTTAGACTTTTTCCTGTGGGGATATGTAAAGTCGAAAGTCTATGCGGTCTAAATCCCACTTCGACTCAGGCTTTGGAACAAAATATCACGCGAATCAGTCGCCAGTTCCAAGTTGAAATGCTCGAAGGAGTCATCGAAAATTGGACTCAACGGATGGACCATCTGAGACGTTGCCGCGGCCAATATTTGAAAGAGATAATCTTCCGAAAAACTAAATGCCAAAGAATGTTCTTTCGAATGATAATATGAAACATTTACGATTAAATTTGAATTTTCTGTGATTTTTTCTTTAAAAAAGTAGGGAGCCTCAAAATGAATCAACTTTTACAAAGGTCGTTTACCGATAAGACAGGAATATAAGGGCTTATGGTAGTACATTAAAAGGGCATTTCTAGCGCTAATTGATTCCGAGGCCAGTATATTCAAATCTTATTTCCACTATATGACTCCAAGCGCACAACTGCTTTCGAAAGTGCTTAAATGAAATTTAAATTATAATTTTTTTTTTTTGAGAAGATTTAAAATAATTTTGAGTTGAAATGAAGTATGAGCCAACAAGCTCGAACATTTTGTTGGTAAAAACTTTTATTCATTTTAATTTACTTATTGAACTCTATGCCTGAACTAACCAAAATTCATCTCTTTGTTTCGCATTTCCAGCTCGATAACAAAAGCGTAAAAAATAAAAAAAAATTGAATAGAAAATATAAAAAAAAGAGGAAGCAAAACCCGCGGCAGCCAAAAGAAGCAAAAACAAAATTGGAAAAAAAATCTAAATAAATAACGGAACCCAAACAAGGATGCCGCATGCCACGAATTTGAACTAAATTAAATATTTTCTGCAAAGCTTTTGAAAGCTGCAGCAAAACCACACGCAAGCCAAATATAATCAATAAACGGAAACTCCAAAAAAAAAAAAAAAAAAAAAAGAGGGAGAGAGAGAAAAAATAAAAAAAATTAAAATAAAAATATAAAGAGAGAGAAAAAATTAAAAAAAAAATTCCAAAAAACCCAAAAATTTCAATAAAAAAGGGCAACATCCAACAATTGAAGGAGCAACGCCGCACAAAAAGTGAGCTAAAACTCTACGCAAACATAAAAACAAATGAAAATGAGATGTAAATTGGGGAAAAAATTGAAATTTCCAATAGCTCAAGAACAAAAGCATGAAAATGATTGAAATTAAAATTAGCAGCATAAAAGAAATATTGAAACAAAAGCAAGTTTTTGTGATTTTAAATTCCCAGAAAGCAGAGATTGCAAAAATTCTATTGTATTTTTGCCGAATTAGTGAAAGAAAAATATAATTTCAAGGAAAAGCCTGAAGACAAAACTAAAATTAATTAGCGAACATCACCACAGTTTCCTTAGAACAAGAACGACTCCCGCTCGTAGCTGCAGCACTGGTGTATAGACCACGTGTTGAATAGATGCTGCTGGAGTAGAGTGAATCCTCTACCCTACTGGAGTGAACCCCCTACTCAACTCTACTCCCGAATATGTGGCACTCCCACACTCTCTTTAGACGTCATTCCACCCGTGTTTGTTAAGGCAACTCGTAATAGGGTTGCACTCTCTCCGAGCGTAACTGTAACTACACACCCAGTAGCAGGACTACACTCCATTATGTCCTTTATTTCTGCTTCGTCCATAAAATGACGACTCTTTAAGTTTCTCTTTATTTTTGGAAATAGAAAAAAGTCACACATAGGCAGAGTTTGGCGAATATGGTTCCTGGGACAACGTTACTGCATTGTTTTTGGACAAAAATTCAGTTGCATTATCGTGACGGAAAAGTTATGCACTGCTTTTTTGCAAAATCGGGGCGTTCCTTTTCAGATTACTTCACGAACTAGTGTCAGGCATTCGCGATGTACTATGTCATTCAAATCGAAGAAGGCAGAGAACATAACCTACAAGTACTCTCGCACTTGTTGAGCCAGCCAGAATTTCTTTACTGTAGTGATGCAGTTCTAGTTTCGATGTTTCAGTGATTCTGTGTTGTCTTTGAGTTCACTTGGTGACTTCTGAGCAACTTCCATTTTGTTGTTGTTAAAATTCCACAATTGAAACAAATTTTGTTGCCACATCACTGTTTTCGATCCAATCATCGAGTCATTCTTCGATTTCTTAAAACACTGAGCCGATGACCTCCGGCAAAACGTTTTCTATACACCAAAAAAGTCAGTAGTTGGAAGGAGCATGGTCTGGAGAACACTACGGCTGAAACCGTGGATATTTTTCTTTGGCGCCGATTAAGACAATGATGGGGCGAGCTGACTAGGCTTGGCAGGCTTGTCATAGTAGTTATTTTTTCTTCTTGGAGTTCTTCGTAGTATATTCACTTTTCATCCCCAGTCACGCTCCTGGCTGTAACTCATACGGCATCTAAACCCAAATTCAATCAAAAGGAAATTGTTTGCTAAGTCACTTCCAATGATTCTGCGAGGTCAGAACGTGAAATTATCTGCTCACCGAAGTGTTCTCTCAGTAAATCCATTGATTGATGCGATGTGTGGGAAGTGGCACCGTCTTGTTGAAACCTAAAAAGTCGCAGAGATTACGAGCTTCAATATCAGGCATCAAAAAGTTGGTGGTCATGGCGCGATAACGGTCGCCATTGATGGTTACGTTCTCACCGGCATCATTTTTGAAGAAAAATGAACTGATGATTCCACCGGCCCAGAAAACACACCAAATCGTTGTTTTTTCTGGATGAAATGGCAGCCCTTGAATTTCTTCAAGTTGCTCTTCGTCCTAAATGCGGCAATTTTGCTTGTTTACACACCCATTGAGCCGGAAATGGACCTCATTGCTGAACAAAATTTGGCTCGAAAATGTCCCGATCTTCTTGGAACTTTTCAAGAGCCCATAGAGTGAAGCAATGTCGCTTGGAAAGGTCGAGCGGTTTCAGTTCTTGCACAAGCTTCTGTATTTTGTACGCCTTCCATTTAAGATCTCAACGTAAAATGCGCCAAGTCGTTTCGTACATCAGTCCGAGTTGTTGCGAACGGCACCGAATCTCTCCGCGGTCTTCGTGTACACTCTCAGCTACGGTCGCCGCTATATTTTCTTCATTGCGTGCTGTACATGATCTATTCGGTCGAATATTATCCAATAATGAATGCTGGATCTCAAGAGTGGGTGATGGTGTTGCGAATGCGTACGCTCAGTAGGCCGATTATGTTGACCATAAGTTGAGCGAAGCGTGCGAAACACATTCTTTACCGAAACGTGAATTTTCGTAATAAAGTTGAATTGTAAACGTTGTGCAGGCGTAAGGCTTTCAATGTTGAGAAATGCCAAACAATATTGAGCAAAAGTGATATGACAGCTTGACACGACTCACGCTTGATCTGTCTGAAAAAAGGCTATTGAAAAAAGTATCACTACTTGGATCACCCTTTATAATATGAAATAATATTTGCCTTGAAAATTCAAATAAATTTTGCATTAAAAAATATAAAATAAAAAATCTTTTTAAGTTCAACAAATATTTTTTTTGTAATTTTTTGTGCTCATATTAAATTTTATTGAAAATTTATTTCAGTTTGAAAGTTAAGTAGATACAAAAAAAAAATTCTGAAAAATGAAATGACCAAGAAATAAATAAGCAAAAACTAAAAAAAAAATTAAATGAAAATAATGCAAAAACTTTTAAAGAAATTTGAAAAAAATTATCTGAAATATCAAACAAGTAAAGCAAATTAAGCCCACGACATAGCAAAGCGACAACAAAGCGTAATCTATAAAAAATGTGAGCCACCAAAAAGAGCATACCAAAAAAGAACAAAAGAAAAGAAGAGAAAAAAAAAATCAATGAAATTCTGAAAAACGCAATGCCAAGAGTTTAGAAACGTGCCAACAAAAATCACAACAACACAATAATAATAAAAATAAATGAAGAAAAAAAATTCTGAAAAAAATAAAGAAAAAAATAGAAAAGTCAACGCAAACGGAAGACAACACAATGAATTGAAAATTTGCTAAAAAATCACACTAAACACAAGAGAAAAGGTGAAAGCAAAAGCTGGAAAACAGTGCAAACGGAAAGTGAGAGCAAAACAACAAAATACACGCATTAACAAGGAAAACAACAACAACAACAACAACAACAACAACAACAACAACAACAACAACAACAACAACAACAACAACAACAACAACAACAACAACAACAACAACAAAACAAAACAAAACAAAACAACAACAACAACAACAACAACAACAACAACAACAACAACAACAACAACAACAACAACAACAAAACAGAAAGAGAAAAAAGACCAAAAAAACACAAAAAGGAACAACAAAAACCATCAGAAAAAAGTGAAGAAATTTCAAACTCAATGAACGAGAAATTATCACTGCCAGCAGCCACACCCATTGAACAGCAACAGCTGCAGCAGCAGCAGCAGCAACAACAACAACACATATTGCTTACCAACACTTATGCGACCATTGACCATACAGATTATCACGGATTCGAACAAAGTGGAACATCAAACACAACAACAATAACACCAATAGCAACAACAACAACAACAACAAACATATACAAACACGAAAGCAACAATCATAATAATGTCAATGCGAGCGAAATTGATGTGGGCTACGGCGAAGCTAGTGAATTTAGTGCGGCAGGCGGAGGGAGAGACGAAGGGGGTGGTTGTCTCACAGCGATTGCTGGCGCTGGCAGTGAACTGTATCGCTATATGTCGGTAGCAAGTTTAGATGGCGCTGGTGGCACTGCTGGAAAAATGTTGGCAAGCATGGATGCTTATGCCAACACAGCCTCCACCACCAACACCAACACCACCACACCCACTATTGGCGCGCCAACAATTCTAAAAATTAGCCACACGCCTGGCAATCTCAGCATTGTTGGCAGCGGCGTTGGTAGCGGCAGCAAAGGTAGCAATATGTCGAGTCCACACAAACAGCAGTCCACGCGCGGACCGAAGCGCAACAACTTTTGCGGTTGCTTTGGTGGTGGTGGCACGACGAGTGGTAGTAAGGATGATGCCAAGGCAGGCATTGGGTTGGGTGAGTTGGATTCGGGTGATAAACAACAATTGCCCGCGTTGACTTTTTGGCCTGCATTGTTAGCCAATTTGGGTATTTGTACGTTGCTGCTCGGCTATCTGCTGATTGGTGAGTGTGCACCGTTAGATATTTGTTGGATTCTTTTCATTTTTTTTTGTTTTTGTTTGCTTTCATAACTTTTCATGCTTTTTGGTTTTGTTTGCACTTTCTAATTTCATAAATCAATGAAGCTGGCTGACTGGCGCGTGTTGTCTTTGAAATTTGCTTGGCCACGTGCGAGATAACGACCTTTTGTAAGGATTTGAAAACATAATTTCTATTAATGCGAATGTAAAAAGTAGTGGAGGAGGCCAAGGTTAGTTCAAACAGCACTTGAGGTCTCGACCACAAGTGGCTAGGCTGTCTACTTTAGTGGCTCTACTTGTTATCCACTCTTTTGTGATAGAACGACTACTCGCATGTGGGTTCTTGGGTTCAGGTTTTGCTCCGTCTCTTCTGATCTCGGTTCTGGCAACGAGCTGAGTTGTTTTTGGGAAGTTTTAGCTACGTGTTACAAAAATTCGGTTCCTAACCAAAGTCCAAGTACATAAAAAGAGGTCGCGCATTGCTAAATTTTACGAGCTCGGCACGGGATATGTCCATCAGGGGCAAGATGCAATTTATGCATAGTCTAAAAATCAGCTATCTCCGTTGAAGAGAGAGTAAGAACCAAATAAACCTTCTTCAATAAATACTGTTATGTCTTTCCATCATTTAGAGCCAGCTAATCGAAGATAGAGCTGTTTTTGAAAATTTCGTAGAAAAAAGTGATCCTACGAATGTTGGGCGTAAGCTCCGTCTTATTATTTATATCGAGCTCACCACAGACCTTAACTGCAGTCCAACTATTGGGAAGACGAGAACGGAGAATCGGCCTCGCGGTAATTTTGAAGAATTACTTAGACCAACTTACATGTTTCTTCTGAAATCTGCAAATATAGAAGTTAGAAATCCAAGTCCTCGGATAACGGCTCTAAAAAATCAAAAATTGTAGAGTCTGGCAAGGACTTATAGGACTAAAACTCACACGAGAAGCGCTCAAAAACGAAAAAGGCGCAGTAGACGCATATTATAGAGCCTAAGGGTGCCTCCCTCTGCCTCAAATGCGTTTCTATGAACGCGAAAGACCTCGCTACAGAATGAGGTCAAGCCCTACTCAATCAACGGCTCCAAAAACTGCTTTTGTAGTTACTTATGTGATCTAATTATATATCGATCCAACGGTTGGTTTGTTGAACTTGCATCTAATAAACCCTATTTTTCTTTGTGAGCACATTTGGAAGCCTTTGTACAAAAGCTACGTCCTTGCTAAGGACGGAGTCCATCTAGCTCGAGAAAAAACTGTTTATACTTGGGAAAGTAACGTCCACAGAAGATATTCTGCTGAAACTGGACTTTCCAAGACATTCGCTTTTAAATCGCAAGTCCCATTAATATTAAAAGTTGAGAATCTCCTGTCGTTAGACGTATTAAAATCGAGCGAGTTCTCCGCATGAGGTCATTTCTATCTATTTCTGCGCTCAGTACAATTAAAATGTATACCAGCCACCGTTCTTTCAGCTTCTTAAGTCTCAGTACTTCAGATTTCAATATATACTTCCCATAGCCGAGATGAGGTTTGTGAGCCCTCCCTCTCCGCAATGTTTTATTTCTTTCCCTTTCTACTTCTGTTTACTTTTCCATTTCTTCTACCCTCTCCCTCGCTCTCTCTCTCTCTCCAAAAAGCTCGGATGTTTTATAAACCTCATCTGAAAGTTCTGTTTCAGAGCATGATCTCTCTCTCTCTATCTCTCTTCTTAACGACTTTCCTACACGAAAGCCGTCTTTCAGCAGATTTCAGTGGATATTTCCATCACCGAGGATATTTTCTCTCTCTCTCTTTCTTCCAGTCTGAAGCCCATGCGGTTACCGTAACAAAAAAATTCTTTTATTTCCAAAAATCTAATCACATTACTCTGAAAATTTCCAAAAGCTCAATTACATTTCCTCTTTCTTTGCCACAGGTTCATTTCTATTCCTCACCATAGAAACATCCGGTGATGGTGGCAGCACAGCGGGTGTTGTCAGTGATCCGAATGCCTGGTCATACGCGCAAAATGCATACATATCGACACAACAACAACAACAACAACAACAACAACAACAACAACAACAACAGCAGCTCATGAAACCGCAAGCCAGTTTTACCGGCTCACACTCAAAGTTATACAAATCCAGTGAACCGTTATTGGATGTGACAACCACAACAGACGATGAAGCGGCCGAACGAGGACACGGAGGAGATGTGCAGTTGCAAGACGCTGCTGCTGCTGCTGCTGCTGCTGATAGCAACCAAGCCAACCACAAAAGTAGCATGAGCAGTAGTAGCAGTAGAACTAACAACTTCCACATGAACACGCCCCAAACAATGTGGCACGCGACGAGAACGAATGTTAGCGAGGAGCATGCGGGAGCGCACTTTGATGTGACGGCAGCAGCAAAAATGCAGGAAACGGAAATGCACATTGACAACAGGCATGCCAGCAAGTTGCGGCCAGCATCCAACAACATGCTGCTGCTACAACAGCCAAATGACGAGCACGCTGCACCAGCACCAGCCAAGGCTACATATGCAACGTTGCGACAAGCGATGATTGTTGAAGCGCAAGCCTATCGTGCGGCGGCTGCCTCTGCCTCCATTGGCAATGACATTAACGGTGCTGATGATATTGAGCTGGAGCCTGGTGTTGTGGGTGTTGTGGGTGTTGGTGCAGGTGCTGATGTTGGCGGCATAGCTAATGTCGATGGATACGGTTATGGAGATGTGGATTATGATATCGCTGGGACAGGTGGTGGTGGCGCTTGGGGTGGTGAGAATGTGGCATTGCAGCGCACTGTGGAGAATATTTGGGATATAACGGTTTCATTGAATATACTCTACAAGGAGAATTGGACCAAGTGAGTAATTATGTGTGAGAGGTAAACATAGGAATTGTGCACTCATGCATACATACATCCATACGAGCATTTTATTACAATCATGCGGAGACACACGAAGTAGCTGAAATAGCGTACAGTGCTTGCGAAAAGTGTGTGAATTGTGAATAATTTTTTTGTTCCATGTCAACTCATGTTAAATCAAAGAAGCCCACTTCCGCGGACTCGGTTGTGAGAGCTGGAACTGTTAAGTTGGTAAGTTTAACGGCTGGTATCTGAAGTCTTCCAGTTCACAGCAGCTGAACCGAGCTCGTGCAGTACTATGTTCTTCATGCAGACGTTCACGGCGATAGACAGCTCTAAAAGATGTCTGAGTCTTGTTGCTATATTCTCAAGGACAGTGTTTTTTCATACTTAGCCTTTTTCCTCAGAATGAATAAATGGATGAGATGGAGTTCTCCACACAAAAGTGCCGCTTCATTACCGCATTTGAATCTTTAGGTTCAGACTTTCTCTTTCCTTTATCAAAAATTCGGACGGATCCAAACAATTAAGCTTCCAATCAGACACTTTCACCCCTTTGGATTTAATTCCAAATTTACCGGGTCTATAGCTACAGTGATAAGGTCCAATCAGTTCGTTGACGGAACGCCTTTAATCTCTCACACAATACGCTCGTTAGGACGTTGTATGCGATAATGAGGAGGCTTATCCCATGATAGTTGGTGCAGACTAAGGTGTCCTATTTTTTAATGGATTGAGCATTTTGGCTCCAATCACAGGGCATGCTTTCGTCTAAACATATTCCGCAAAAAAAAAGGCTCACGCGTACACCTTGTCAGTTCTTCGCGGCTGTTTTTGAATAACTCAGCCGGTAAGCCATCGGGTGCGTCTCTTTGTTATGCTTCAGGCGAGTATTGCTTTCGAGCTTCGTCAAAGTCGCGTATTGGAATGTAGTTTCCATCATCTTCAATTGGCGATTCGGGTTCACCATCTTCGGGTGTGTTGCTCTGGTATCGACATTCCATTACCAATTTGGGAAAGTGTGCTCTCCATAAAGTTATTCTATTATGGTCTTCAGTCGCTGGATCACCCATTTGGGTCTTATAAATGAATACTCAGGTCTTGAGACCTTCTGCAACTTTTCATAGAATTTTTGAGCATTACTCTTGTCGGCCAGTTTCTTCATATTCACGCATTTCGGCTTCTTTGTTTCTTTCGTTTGTAAATGGTCTCGCTTCCCTCTTCAGCTCTTGATATCTATCCCACGTGGTCGATCGCTACGTTTCGAGGTAGTCAGTCTGTTTTCTCTCGATTGCAATTCGATATTTCTCATGGTACCAGCTCTTTTTCTGACACTGCTGAAACTGATAACTGTTTCCCTATAGTTCCCTCATATTAAGTTGCTGATGAGCGCTCTCAGAGAGCGGGTGTGCAAGCCGTGTAGAAAACTCGTTGACTGTCTGCTGTGATTGCAGCTTTTCGACGTCAAACATTCCTTGTGTTTGTTGATGGGCATTCTTTGCCGCACAGAGGCGGGTGCGTATTTGTGCTGCTACAAGTTAATGATCCGAGTCGATGTTCGTCGCTCGTAAAGTCTAGAACACTGGATACATGTCTTCCGTCCATTACAACATGATCCATTTGCTTGCGTGTTTTTCGATCTGGCGACAGCCATGTAGCTTGCTGAATTTTCGTGCGCTGGAATCTGGTACTATAGACGACCATATTTCGGGATTCGGCGAAGTCAATCAGCCTCAGTCCGTTTGGTGATGTTTCGTCATGGATGCTGAATTTTCCGACTGTTGTGCCAAAGATTCTTTCTTTACCTAATCTGGTGTTGAAATCGCACGAGCACGATTCGGTCATCGTGGCGGGGGCTGCAATTATAAGTACATTCTAGGCGCATTTTTGGTCACACCGTTCATCTCTTCTGTCGGCGTGGGCTAAAACCAACGATATGTTGAAGAACTTCGCTTTCATGCGGATTGTGGCAGGATTAAGCGACGGAGTCTCTTTTCAACCAAAAAAACCAACACCAATTTGTGTTTCTTTCGTCCTTGTTGTAGCGTCCATCGAACTTCACGTCGGCAGTTATATCAACTTTTAGTCGTACGAGTATATCAACCAGTTGGACAGCGGCAACTTAGCAATTATGGGATTGGACATTCCAGGTGTATGCCCTCAAATAGTGAGTCTTAAAACATTTGCAGGACAAGGCATTTGTTGATTTTTTAACTTTTTTTTGGGGTACTTTTTTATGAGGTACGCAAAGCCGTATGTAAATCACAGCCAAAAACTTTTTTTTTACTTGCGTGAACCTCTACGCAAGGCTCCATCCTACTCAATATATAACTATATATCGATCAATCGATACAACAATCGACCGGCCCAAAACGTGAATTTATCTGCTCACTGAAGTGTTCTCTCCATAAATAAAGGGTGTTTTTTATAGAGGTACAGAACTTTAATTTGCAATAAAACAACGATGGATTATTCGATTGACGTGAATTTTATTTATCCGAAAGATAATCTTGTGGCATTACATTTTAAATATGATATCTGGCATATGACTGCCACGGCTGGCGCGGATGTAGTCCAATCTGGACGTCCAATTTTCGATGACTTTTTCCAACATTTGTGGCCGTATATCGGCAATAACGCGGCGAATGTTGTCTTCTAAATGGTCAAGCGTTTGTGGCTTATCCGCATAGACCAATGACTTTACATAGCCCCACAGAAAGTAGTCTAGCGGTGTTAAATCACAGGATCTTGGAGGCCAATTCACAGGTCCAAAACGTGAAATTAGGCGGTCACCAAACGTGTCTTTCAATAAATCTATTGTGGCACGAGCTGTGACATGTGACATGTTGCGCCGTCTTGTTGAAACCACATCTCCTGGACATCATGGTTATTCAATTCAGGAATGAAAAAGTTAGTAATCATGGCTCTATACCGATCACCATTGACTGTAACGTTCTGACCACCATCGTTTTTGAAAAAGTACGGACCAATGCTTCCACCAGGCCATAAAGCGCACCAAACAGTCAGTTTATCTGAATGTAACGGTGTTTCAACATACACTAGAGGATTAACTTCACTCCAAATGCGGCAGTTTTGTTTGTTGACGTAGCCATTCAACCAGAAGTGCGCTTCATCGCTAATGGACGTAGTGCGCGATACGTTTTCCGCACAGAACCAATATTTTCGAAATAAAATTGCACTATTTGCAAGCGTTGTTCAGGCGTGAGTCTATTCATGATGAATTGCCAAACCAAACTGAGAATAAATCACTTGACAGCTGTTAAATCGGTCGCCATCTTGAAAAGTAATGCCAACTTAAAGTTCTATACCTCTATAAAAAACACCCTTTACACATTATGCACGTGTTCATACTTAAGACATTCACTAGCACTTGAGGTCAATCATAATAAATGCTTCAATTTTAATATAATTCACATAAAATAAATGAAAAGCACTTGACCCTAATTGCATTGTATTTCGAATTTATCAAAATTAATTAAATTAATTCAAATGCGATTAAACTAAATGCAATTTCATTTTATCACCCTACACACACGCACACGCTCATGCCATTATTGCGCAAACTGCTTCAATATTGCTTTTTTGACTAAACACCACATTCATCCACACACCCATACACACACACTCACACACACACACTCTCTCTCTTTCACTTACCCTCGTTCACTCTGTATCTCTCTCTCTCTCTCTCTCTCTCTCCCACCCTCTACACACAGATTGGCTGCCTTGGAGATTAATAAATTTCAGGATCAATTAGTCAAACGACTTGTCATGGATTTGACGCTATCACCACCGGCGATGGCGGGTGGTGGTGCTGGCAGTGTTGGTGCACCCATAGCAACAGCAACAGCAACAACAACAACAGCATTACATGATGCACATTCAAGGCAACAACCATTTGATTATCACAGCATGGCACCGACAACGAGTAAACAATACGGCAGTGAGGGAGACAAAGACGGACAACAACAACAACACAAACAACAACAACAGCAACAGAAGCAGCATCGTGAACGTTATTGGCAGTTACAAGCGGCAAGACAACGTCAGTGGCAATTACAACAGCAGCAACAACAATTTGAATGGAATTTTGCCACCTCGTTTTTGTACTCGCTTACGGTAGTGACGACAGTGGGTAAGTGAATTTCGAAAAGATAGGGGGTGGGGGGAACATGCCATAAATATTGAACCAACAGAATAATTCCACATATTTGAGAGAGGGTTCCCTTTCAGAAGGGCCCGAAGGGATCAACAAACTCGAAAATATTGGAGCCTACTATGACTCCAAGGGTTCACAGGACCGTCTGAATTAGGATTAGAGCTCCGATCAGATTTCGATGGTGTGAGGACTGCAAAATACGTCTATTCGACGAACTTCGAAGATGAATACTTACCTCATATCATTCAATTTGGCCTACTCATCTTCCCACAAGCTCAACCGGGGAAACTGGCAACAGCCTCAAGATTCCAACTTTAGGATTATCAAACATTTTCGGCACAATATGAACCGAAGATTACCTCAGCATACCAACGTACTTTGCACATTCAGTCCGGCTAAACTCTACCACTGTGTCTTCGACGATTGCTCCATCTGTTGGAATGTTCTTAAGCGAATTTACATACTTCGATCACATTGGACCAAGGATCGGGGTTAATAAAGTGCTGCACAGAGAGCGAGGCTGAAGATAAGGGTTGGTCAAACAGCTATTCAATGTTTCCTCCACTTAGTATGGCCCATTTCAAGACAAAAATCGAAGTCTAAGGTCCTTACATCATAGATCAACACAAATTTGAGCTCTCTTCAAACGAGCCCATACGATAAATAGGTTCTAATCGGATCTCTGATACTCTGTGGCTGAACCGACTGTTCTCAGGGCTAGCCATTGGACGAAACTCTCGAATTTTTTCATGGGAGCTCCACCTGAGTAGGGATATCTCTAAACTCTGAAACTGAGCTTGGTTTAGAAAAATTGCAAAATTCTATTTTGAGTAATATCAGCAGTTCCCGATAGTCTCTCTCACTAATTTTTCCACCAAGCTTCGGGTACTACAAAAAAATGGAGCAAAGTCTAAAAGGAAAAAGGTTCGAGATAAAAAACAGTCTCGTAGTCCTTGAGTAAACTGATCCCATACTATTTTTTACACAAGTCTTCTCTGATATCTCTGAGCTAAAAACCTTTGTTCTCATTCCACCTTCCTTCTACACCTTTCTTTGCAGGCTACGGCACCATCACACCACGCACCACACTCGGCCGCATGGTGACCATTGTGTACGCCACTCTGGGAATACCTCTCACGCTGGTCTATCTCTCGAGCATCGGCAGCATACTTGCCAAATTGGCCAGCGGCTTTTGTGAGCGTCTACTTTGCTGCTGCTTCTGCCGCGCCGCAACAAGTAAACGACACAGCATCTGCGGTTTTAATCGACAGCAGGTTTCGGATAAAAAATGCAATCTTAAGTTACAACAACTACAAAAACACCATCAACAACAACAGCAGCAACAGCAGCAACAGCAACAGCATGCGACGAGCTCAGCGCAACAACTGCAAAGTGGTCAGCAGCCAACACAGGCAGCACATCTGCCCTACTGCTATGTGCGTCCACCAGCCGACGAGACGCTCAGCTACAGCGAACATTCACCACTCTCCACAAACTCTACACATGCACGCGCACACGTACTCCGCTGGTCGCTGGCATTGCCCATTAGCTTTTGTGTGCTCCTCCTGCTCGCCTACGTCAGCTTCGGTTCGTTGGTGATTGCACTGTTGGAGCAGTGGTCACTCTTCGATGGCGTTTACTTTTGTTTCATGAGTTTGACCACAATCGGTTTTTGTGATCTGCTGCCGGGTGTGCATGTGCGTCCTGCCACTACCACCTCGACGTTGGTGGTGTGGTTTTGTGCGGCGTACATACTTAGCGGTCTGACGCTCACCTCGATGTGCGTGAATATGTTGCATGAGGAATTTCTGCAGCGCATGCAGGTTGTGGTGAGGTTTAAGAAATTCGCCACGGGCAAGGGTGCGACGAAGGAGCATCGGAGTTTCTATGGCGTGCCGCCTTGACCATGCGGTGGAGAGTTGGCGATTGTATGTGTTTTTCGTGATGATGACGCAGCTCTTTTTGTATTGGCTCAAACTCTGCGAATGTTGTGTGGTGAGGAGTTTCTGCGGGTGGTGGCAAACCTTCTGAGGCAGCAGTTGCAATTGCGACGTTGAATGGACGAAGTGGAAAAAAGAGTTTGACTTGTATGTGTGATTGTGTGTATGTATGTGTGAGCCGTAAAGCGTGTGACTTCGTTTATTTGGATTACAAAATCGTGCCAAAATGTGATTATTTTTAAGTGGTGAGTATGAGTCTTTTATTCCTAGAAGAATTGAATTCTGAATTGTACTTGTAGAGCTGGTCTTTGAGCATAACTAGTTTTGGATTACAGTGTACACTAGATTTATATGAGATTTACTGATCTCAAGACTGTTTTTATAAGACAATGCAAGCGGTGGGAGGTTTTTCATTCCGATTTGGTTAATCCAAACAAAAAAGCCATTCGTTAGCTCTGAAGGAGACTAGTTTGCCTCTAACCTCTGGACAAAACATCATGCCAACTGGCTCTTAATACCACTCACACGAGCTCGTCAACACTTCTAAAAACTTTCTACCCGTGAATGAAGTGCTCGGAATCCCACTACCACTCATAGCAGACGAAGGGTTCGAAGCCCAAGTAATACTGGTACAATTAAGCTCTGAATACTGTACTAATGTCAACTCCTACTTATCCAGAATCGACCCCGACATACGTTGGCTATGTTCTCCATGCTATGAGTCCCCGCATGACAGTAGTTAGTGTCTTTCTCTCTGCATGGCTACTAAAGCCTACTTCTCTAAGACCCCTATCCGCCTCGTACAAACCTGTCTGCATAGCTCGTTTCCTGGACTTCCTGTTAGATTACATCGACAATACACTTTCCCTGTTCCTAGGCGCAGCTAATCTAGCTGCTACAACAACAACAACAACATTAACTATTTCGTCTCTGGTTCCTATGAGATCTAGTTCCCTTAATTTTTCGACCGTATATTGCCGTGTGCCTCGCGTCAACTGAAGCCAAGATCTAAAAAACGGATACTCCAGACAGATTAGCTGCAGGTCACGCCTGAAAGTCGGTGAACGACAAGACAGCTTTGTCCAGTCAACGTCTTTCAATCGTCTTATTGCTTTGGAATGGCGGTGAACGAAGAGTCCGATTTGTGCCATTAACGGCTTCCATTCGCCTTTTGCCGCTTGATTGTCTTAACCGACTTGTTACCCGCAACTGTAGTATGTCCTCCATCGCTGAACACCTTCATGAAATATGAAATTTTGATCCAGATCAGACTGGGCTTCTCTTACTAGTTCTGCACGCCGTTCATACTTAGCCAGTATCAGCTTGAGAATGCGCACGAGCTTGTTGGAATGACAAATTCCTTGATGAGCATCGGAATTTTGCGTCCTCAGTTTTCGGTTTCATCAGATTTCTGTCAGCTCTCCACGGTCTAGAGTTCTTAGTTAAAGTCAAACTGCGACCTTTTGAGGCTCACTTGCTGAAAGAATCCCTGTTACCTTTGAGTAACGACAGTTTTCGTATCATCTGCTCGTAGATCCACGCATGCTGTTGTTGCTGGGTTTATTTATTTGAAGGTTGTAATTTCTGGTCCTTTATAAAAAGGTCTCCACTCAGAATTTCCGTCCAACTTCCTAAAGGATTCATGTGATTATGTGATTATTTCGGTAAGAGTCCTAAGCGAAGGTTAATGCACGCCCCTCTAAGGTTTTTTGAAACGCCCAGCGTGAATGGAGTGTCGAGAAGCAATCACAACAATAGGGCACCATTTCTGCTGACTACTTGGTAGCGAGATTTGGTAGTCACCACCTCAGGTTCAAACCGGTATGAAAATTCAAAAACCTTTAAAGAAGCTTTGATCAAGGACACGTTTTCTTAATGCACACTCCAGAGCATTTCAAAATATTTCCTTTTCCGTCTGGCGTTACCAGCACGCAGACTTGGCAGCCTTGAGATATTTATTCTGGACCAACTTACCTTCTTCTTCACAGCTTTTAGGAGGTACCTAAAGAGACGGTTGCATGTGGATTCTCCTAACTAAGTTGTATACCCGAAATGAGTCAAATCAGCTCGTAAAGACGGTTTTCAGTGAAAACTGAACACTAGCGCCATCTAGCGGTTGAATTTCATTTCAGAATTACTAAATTTCTTAAATTATTGAAAATTCTCCCTTCACAATGCTCTTAATAACCCCACTTTTTTGTTTTTCTTTTTCTCTCTTCTCCTTTCAGTTACTCCTACTTAAGTGAGCTCATAAAGAAAAGTGAAAACTTCTTCCCAAAAATTTTATTTCCACAATTAAGTTTAACAATTCTGCGATTGATATGCCATTCAATTTGATGTGACAAGAGTGACAGGAGCTGACAATTGGGAAGCGTAAAAATCAACGGCAGTAATTAAGTCGGCAGACAACTCAACTTAAGTCAAACTTCGCACGGTTGCATGCGCTACAACTCTCGCAACAAAACTCAGTCTCTCTTTGACGCGTAGTTCGACAATTAACAGTTAAAAATTTAAACATCAAACGCTGAACGAAACGTGACTATAAACGAAAATTTATATTTTCAACACAAATTGAGCTGAATTGAGAAAGTTTGCCGTGTGAGCGACCTCTAGCGGCAGCACAATGACTTTTTGTTTTTTTTTTTGCGACAACAACTATACCGCGCTGGCAAACAGAGAGATTATTCACGGTGTACGTGCATATGCGATGCTGTTCAACTTCGCGAAACGTGACGTGCTTTGGCGGAGAAAGAGAGAGTGAAAGAGAGAGAAAAAAATATTAAAAACAAAAATAAGCGCTCAGTAGGCAAAAAGAGCGCGCCAGCATCACTGTGGTAAGGAAAATGTGTGCCACGTGAAAGTTGACAGTTGCCTGACAGTTGACAGTGAAAGTTAAGCTGCGGCAGCTGCCACAATTGACAACTCAGCTGACGCTGATAATGCCGCGCTGTCCGTGTGGCGTGGTGGCTGTGGTTGTGGTTGTGCAATTGGTGGGCTGATGCTAGCTGACACGACTGGCGGTGAGCTGATGCGGTTGTTGCTGTCGTTTGCATTTTCGAAAATATTTAAAGTGAGCTTGTGGGCACACAAAAATTATAAAGTAATTTTAAAAAATTTCGAAAATATTAAAGAAAATAATAGAAGTTGAAGTATTAGCAAAATATATAAAAAAAATAATTATTAATTATTTAGAGAATTATTTTTGAATAAATAAAAATTGTAAAATTTTTAGTTTTAAAATTTTGAAAATTCAAATTTAATTTATGAATTTTTTTTTAATATATAAAAAAAATAAGTTTATTGAAGTGTGTCAGTATGTCTATATGAAAAAATTGTGGTATGGAAAAATGTATTTAAAAAAATTTAAATATAATAAAAAAAACCTAAAATTGACTTTAAATAAAATAAAAATTTTAAATTTTACTTCAAATACAATGGAAAAATTTCATTTAAACTAAATAAAAATTAAATTAACTACTAAAAATGTGTGCAAGTGTATGTACAATAACAAATCTTGAAAATATAAATAAAAAAATATGAAAATTTAATTTTCGCAAATAAAAATATTAAAAACAGATAAAAAAATTTATTTAAGAGGAATTTTCATTTTTGAAGGACTACGAAAACTGGCACGGAGCACTTAGATTTCCCAAAAAATTCCTTCCCATTTTTTCTAACTTAAATTTTGTTCTCTGAACCCTTGGGGAGGCTCAACTACTCGTTGTGTTTCTAGTTAAATGAGGAGAGTACTGGCTGGGTGTCTTGACTCTTTGTACTTTGTTGACTGAAGCTTTAGAATATTTCAAGCACCAAAGAGAGTCAAACTTTACCTGTAAAGAACTGGAAACTCTCTATTTAGGGGAACTAACTTTTTCAACTTAACTTTTTTAAAGAAAAAACACAGAAAATTCAAATTTATTAGGGAATATTTATTATCTTTCAAAAGAACCTTCTGTGGCATTTATTTTTTGAAAATTCTCTCTTTCAAATGTTGGCCGCGGCTACGTCTCAGATCCTCCATGCGCTGAGTCCAATTTTCGATGACTCGTTCGTGTACTTCGACTGGTAACTGGCGAATGACACACGTGATGTTTTGCTCCAAAGCCTGAATCGCAGCGGGATTGTTAGCATAGACTCTAAACTTCACATATCCCCACAGAAAATGGTCTAACGGTGTGATATCACACGAACTTGATGTTCAATTGACCGCGACAGTCCCAAAATGTGAAATTATCTGCTCACCGAAGTGTTCTCTCAATAAATCCATTGATTGATGCCATGTGTGGGAGGGAAGTGGCGCCGTCTTCTTGAAACCAAATGTCGCGGAGATCACGAGCTTCAACTTCAAGCATCATATAGTCGGTTATCATGGCGCTATAACGGTCGCCATTGACGCTTACGTTCTCACCGGCATCATTTTTGATGAAATATGGAGCGATGATTCCACCAGCTCACAAATCACAGCAAACCGTTGTTTTTTCTGGATGAAATGGCAGCTCTTGAATCTTTTCAGGTTGCTCTTCGTCACAATGGGGCAATTTTGCTTGTTTACATACCCATTGAGCCAGAAATGGGCCTCAGCGCTGGACAAAATTTGGTTCGAAAACGTCGGATCTTCTTGGAAGAGCCTATAGAGCTAAGCGATGTCGCTTGGGAAGGTCGAGCGGCTTCAGTTCTTGCACTAGCTGTATTTTTTACGCTCTCAATTTAAGATCTCGACGTAAAATGCGCCAAGTCATTCCATAAGGCAGTCCGACTTGCTGCGAACGGCGTCGAATCGTCTCTCCACAGTCTTCGTTTACACTCTCAGCTACGGCCTGTTTATTTTCTTCACTGCGTGCTGAACGTGGTCTATTCGATCGAATATTATACAATAATGAATGCTGGATCTCAAGATGTCTGATTGTGTTGCGAATGATACGCTCAATAGACCGATTATGTGGACCATAAGTTGAGCGAAGCGCGAAACGTGAATTTTCGTAATAAAGTTGAATGATTTGTTGTTGTTGTTGTTGTTCAGGCGTAAGTCTTTCCATGATGAAATGCCAAACAATGCTGAACACAGAATCCGTCGGTTCGATTCCTGGCAAAAGGAGTCTGATGAGGAGATGTGGTGACCTCCGAAACAGCTGTCACTTCTACCAATTTTTCTTTGTTGTATAACAAAATATGCAATTAAAAATAATTTTTCTAACAAAAATATGCCTTTGAATACAGCATAACAAAAAAAAAAAAAAAAAAAAAAAAATACTGAACCAAGTTAGCATGACCGCTTGACACGACTCAGGCGCAATCTGTCAAAAAAGGCTATTGAAAAAAGTGCCTCTACTTGGATCACCATCCAACATCAAAAATTATAGAAAATAAAATTTTCTAATTGCCGTCACCCCTCGGCGTGGAATGTCAAACCTTCCGAGTGTATTTCTGACATGAAATAAAAGGTTCTCATGAAAATTGATCGAACGCTCGGAGGAGGCTTAGAATAAACTGTAAACTTGGGGGCTCCTCCATTTGTTGGTAGAAAAATCAAGATGGAAAATAGAAAAATTCGAAGAGGAGCTCGGCCAAAAATCGCTTCAGCAGTTACAAATCGCCAAATATATATCTATATAATTACAAATAAATTCAACTTAAAAATAATTGAGAACTGGTTTTCGACTAGTCAAATTTAAGCTAGTTTTCAACTAGTGACTTTCGAACTAGGTCATAAACTAGTTACTTCCATGCAATGGTATTTCTATCTCTTGTAGCTTCTAAAAAAACCTATGTATATAGCTTTCTAAAACTTTCCGCCTTTCGCTCTATACAACCAGCTAAGCCAAGTCTCTAGCCATGCTGTTTGATCTTAGTAGACTTGTATGCCTGAAAGACAACTCCATGCCGCATTTGAAGTGCATCAGCAAAAACTGCTGCGCTTCTGCTTTATCCATAAAACTTTCATAATTTATTTGCAATTATTTTTATTATGCTCTTGAACCATACATACACATACATACATACACATACAAATAAAATTGGCAAAGAGTGGCCTTCAACATATTTGCATTTCTTCTTTGTATAAATATCACATATATATGTGTATGTGTATGTATGAGTGTGTTTGGTTTTCTTTTGACATTTGAAGAAAATTTATTTGCGGTTTGGTGGGGATTTATGTTTACGTGACTCTTAGCGAGCACTTTCGAATGCATCAAAGCCTACGTACATACGAATATGCGAGAATGAGGGGGAATGGGTGCCTGTGATTCTAAAGTAGTAGCTAGAGGTTAGTGGTGGCTTGGTGGGGAGAGCTACAAATTCAAGCATAATTTTTCGAGTGCTATTTGTATTTTTTTTTTTTACTTTTGATGTGACGCAACAAACAAATAAATTTAGATAAATTCAGATGAGTGCAGAGAATGGCGAAAATATCAAATTGAGGTAAATATTTTTGTATCTATTTTTTTTTTTTAAGATATTCACATTTACTAAACTAATTCCATCTAAAAGTCAATGGTAAAGGGACTTGAAAGCAAAGAAAATAGGTTTGAAGTGCTTAATGAGCTTAAAGCTCTAAAAGTTGAGCTCTCTGAAGCTAAAGATTCAAGTCAAATCAACTAGGTCACAGTTTCTATCTATTTTATTGCTAACATATAGTTTATTTAGCTGAATTTCTACTTAAAAAGCTTTAAGAGCTTATTTGTACTTTTTTCACAAAGCTTTTACTATTTCTCACATTAGCAAACTTGCAAAAAAAAAACTGATATAAATATGCTTTGATAACAGCCCGAACTAATTTTTAGGAGCTTTCACAATTTTCAAAATTTTTCACTATTTCCCACTTTATTAAACTTGAAAAAAAACTGATATAAATACTACCGAACTATTTTCTAGGACCTTTCATATTTTTCAAAAAGCTTTCATAATTTCTCAAATTAGCAAGCTTGAAAAAAAAACTGATATAAATATGTTTTGATAACAGTCCAAACTATTTTTTAGAAGCTTTCACTTTTTTCAAAAGCTTTCACTATTTCCGAAATTAGCATACTATTCAATAAAACTGTTTATTTTATTTTTGTAATTATTTGAAAATGACTATTAGAGTTAATAGTGAAGCGATCTATTTTTCCAAAAGCTTTTAGTGAAAAATGTTCACATTTTCACCAATTTTCAATTTTTCCCAAAATTTTTTAAATATGAACGCCTTAATGGCATGTGCATGCTCTACAATAGCTACAATCTTAGGAGCTTTTCAATAGTATATAGAACAGCGTTTGATTTTTGTTTCCTTTGCACGAGCTTTCACTTAAGCTTTCACTAATGAAAAAAAATGATTTAAATATGCTTTGATAAATTACAGCTAAGCAGTCTTTTTTAATAAACTCTTTTCGAAGAGCTTTCACTTACATTTTCTTACAGTGCCATAGCTCTTACAAAGTCTCTGACTATTTCTAAGATGTAGTGAAAATAATGATGAGAATTTTAAACCATCATAAAATTCTCACGTAATTCACTGGAAAATTTAGGTTACGAGATTTACTTGCTGGAGCAATTTTTTCTCCTCGAACAAGCTTTTACAGTAGCTTTGACTAAAATAAAAAAATTTAGACTCCAAGCAAGCTTTAGTCAACATACCAGAAGCCTAAATCATGCATTTATATACTTCTTACGTGAAAGAGCTTTCGCTTGTAATTTAGTCCTGGAACTATTGCCTATGAAAAGCTGCTCATTTTGGCAACAAAGTAAAATTGCTGCCCAACAGCAGGCATGAAAGTCTAAACGTTGAATGTATTCTAAGTGGTACCCACGAAAGTCGAAACCCAGCCGTGGCTTCGGTGTAGGAGTCCTCAACTCCGCTCGAAGAGGAACCAAGCTCGTTAAACTAAATTGAAGGGACAGGAGGATAAGCGCTGGTAGGATGGCTGGAAAAAGCTCTTGGGTCGTAAAATCAGTAGCGCCATATCCGAGCTTATCCTCTGATCAGTAGACCTTGCTAGAAGGATTTTAGAGTGACCATCGACCACGCCGAGAACGTTCCAGACATACGAACAATGATACAGAGGCTTGCGGATCGGTGGAATAACACTTCAAGGATTTGTTCGTGACGATTTGTTCGTAACGAGGACGTCCCCAAGCTCTTGCAGATGCATATCTTAATCAGATGGCGTGTGTAGTGCGAACGGAGTCCATCCTCAAGGACATGGCGAAACAAGAATATGGCCAAACAAGGAACTCAAGACTAATTTCGAGGTACGAGCTTTTAAATGAGCTTTCATGGCGAAAGCAAAAGCTTTAGTCTGTTATACAGAAAAGCTTTTTCTCCCTAGTTGGTTGTATTTGAGCTTTTTGTAGATTTCAATAAGTGCGAACTGTATTAGCGAGATAATTTTAATTAAAATTTTGGAAAGTTTTCGTTAAAGAAATTAATCACAGAACACCATTTCCGTGAAATCTTAAAACCTCTATCAGGAGTTAAAAGCATTTAAGCTTTAAAGCTAGATATCTGAAATAATCTATCAGAAAGTCATGATAAATTACGGGAACTATGGAGCTTTCAAAGTAAACAAATTAATTATATAAAATATTGAAAGCTTTGAAGCTTAGATATTCTATTCTCATCCATTCACAATATTGAAGAAATAAAAACAAAATTAATAATACAAAAAAAAAGAAGCTTTTTCAACTCCATGTGGAAAATTTTCCTAATTCCTAATTCATTTTCATTAAGCCACGCTTTTTTGTACTCAACAAATTTGCATGATTTTTGGCATAAATGAATTTTGTAATTATATTCTCATAAAAGCACATCTGTTGCAATGAAATATGTTTTTGAAAGCTCAGTAGCACACACGCTGTATTGTATGGCTAATTACATTTAGTAATTTAATCGATTTATAATTACTTAAAAACTTCACATCCACGTAAGAAAATGCGCGGAAGTTTTCTTACGAATTCCGCAGAATAAGGAAATTCTAATGAAATTCGACAAATATTTCAAAAAGCGAAAGCTTAGTGCGAAAGTTTGTGACGTGTGACGGGATGAGTGCACTCGCGGAAAGCAAAAGTAAAGTGGTAAGTTAATCTGACAGGTGTCACTTATACGATGAGTATACGCGCGCTAATTAGCATTGCGGACGCCGCAAACATCAACAGCACCTGGTCGATATCAAAGTTAATCCGCACGACCGCGTGAGCGCAGTGTAAGGAATTTCGTGTCGAATTGATTTAATTTAAATTTAATTGGCATATAAATTGACGGAAATTGTTAAATGACAGGAGTAATGGAAGAGAAGTTGTGAAATGCCTCGTTAATATGGAAAGTGAAGAATAAAAGAAAGCTATGAAGTTGACTCAAATTGTAGTTACTGAGATTTACGAAATATGAATATTTTGGTTTAAAAAAAATTTAAAAATTTAGTGGTAAAAAAAAGAGTTGGCGGAAAATAAAAAGAAAAAGCTTTTAATGAAAGCTTTGGGGAAATTTTAAACTTTAAAATTAAATAATGTTTTTGGAGTTACCGAAATTGGAAAATGGAAAGCTTTATCGAATGCTTGTAAGCTTTTAGGAAATACTACCGGTGAGTTTTTTTTCTGACTTTACCATTTTGGAAATAAGATGAATTCCAAAAGTAAGAAAATAAAAAGCATGAAAGCTCCTTTGAGTTTTTTTCAAAATAAATTATTTTTATAATAGAACTTTTTCATTTATGATTTTTAAAAGTATATTTTAAGCACATTAAAAACTGGAAAAAAAATTGAAGCTTCGAGTGAGCTTTCATCAGAATACAATATAATTTCAGTTAGCTGCAATGCAATTTCCTTAATTCCTTTGATAATTTGAAAATATAACTTCAGCAAAACAAAATAAAAAAACTTTAAAGAAAAACAGCTCACTCCCAGTGAGCTTTCAATATAATGAAATTCTCTTTAGTATTACTATTTCCTTTTGTTGACTAAAAAATACAATAAAAAAAAAACTGAAAAAATTTAAAATGTGAAAAAGCATGAAAGCTTCGAGTGAGTTTTCATCATAATGAAATTCTTTTTAGTATTACTATTTCCTTTTGTTTACTAAAAAACACAATTTAAGAAAAACCTGAAAAAATATGAAATGTAAGAAAGTATGAGCGAATTCATAAAAATAATTTTAATTTAAATCTAATAGAACTTTATTGCGAGCTTTCATCGCAATAAAGTTCTATTAGATTTAAAATAAAATTCTTTTTATGAATTCAAAAATAGAACGTAAAATTGAAAATAAATTGTGTTTTCTATGCAAAACTATTTATGCAGAAGCTTTCACCAAAGATATGTATAAAAATCGGACTGAAACGCTATAATTACAAATATGCAAAGCAATAAAGCCAATAAATTAAAATCACAACTTCGGTTCACTAATGATCTGTTCGGTTAAGCGGTGCTAATGAAAATAAATCGTTAATTTGTCAAATCCTATGGTGTCGACTCAGAAGAATCCTATATCTGTGCATGCTACTCATTTTGACCCATCATCTTAATAAATAACAAATATTCGAGCGTAGAAAAACGTTTACTACATACAGCAGAGCTTTCATTAACTAAAAAGGGTTTTCACATTTTAAGATAGCTTTCACTGCAAGACTTAAAATTATTATTTAGCTCTCGAGTTTCAACTTTTTGATTTTATTAACACAGCTTTCATTTCATAGAAAGAGCTTTCACTTTTTGTGAAAGCTTTATCTTTAAGTTTTTAAATTATTCATTACAAATATTCGAATACAAATATGTATGCACAATTTTTACATAGCTTTTATTGCAAACAAAGAGCTTTTACTTTTTATCAAGCTTTCATTACAAATTTATTCAATTGCCTTTGTAAAATCTTCGAGTAAAAAGACTTAGATTATTTGTTTATGCTTTCACTACAAAGCAAAATCTTTCATTACAAAGCTTAAAATTAGTATTTGAAAACACTAGAGTTTTAAAAGGAATTTATTTACTTTGTTTATGGAGCTTTCCTTTATGAACAGTGCTTTCACTTTTTAAACAGCTTTCACTCAAGTACCTAAAAATATTATTCCAAAAGATCCGAATTGAAAACAAAATTCATCCTTAAGAGAGCTTTTACTTAAATAAAAGAGTTTTCACATTTTTAAGTGAGTTTTTTCTTCAAGGTTTTAAAATTTTATTGAAAAATGGTCCAGCTTTAACCAAATACATTGAAAGTGAAATTGTTTATCCCTGCCATTTCATCTTTCGACACCCCTCAACGCTCTATTATACCATACAACGCCCACTTATAATTGTCACAGCGCATATCGAGACAGTTATCGTAAATCTCCACAACATCGCTCTTCAGTTCCAACACCTCAAAACTGCGACCACAATCAAGCGCTTTGTGTAACTGTAAATGCGTACGCAGCGCAAAATTCGCCTTACACCGCAAACACGGGTATACGTGATCGTTTGGATCGGTGCGCAGGAAGCGCGCCAAATTAGTTATCTCCAAAAACGCTTCCACCTTATCATCAACACTCTGCAACATTATATAGTGAGCGCCAAGACCGCTTTTATCCCAAGATTCTTCATCAACTGATATATTACTATGATCACAGATGCTGCCCAGTTGATAGGGTACAACGTACAACTCTTGCGTGCGCGCACAAACACGAAAGCAATAAATATTCGCATTCGTAATAGAAGCGGCGCTCAATACCGCTTGCGGCGCCGTGGCAGTGGCATGTTTCACACTATATTGCAGTGGCAGCGCGGAGTAATGCGGCGCTTCGGGCGGCAACTGCGCCTTCAACTCACGACGCACGTGAATTTTTATGCGCTGCACGCGATACAAGGCAATGTCATACGCCGGATAGTACGCCAGCATATATGTCTCTATCTTCTCCAACAGCATTTGAAAGATGACATCCACAGCTTGCGCAATGTCCAGGTGATGCGTCAGCATGAGCTCACTGCTGGAAAATAGAAAATCCTTCTTGTTGACAGCGCGTGTGTAGAAGCTCAGGCGCAAGTGCAGTCGTGCGGCACCGTGAAACAGTAGACGCAGCAGCTGTGGTATGGCGCTTATGCCGGCGTCCACTAGAAAGCCATTCGTACTTTGTACACCCTCGTTGTAGTTATTGCAAAGCAAAAAATTACAAACACTGTGCGCCTCTATGGTTGCCAATTGCGCGCGTTGCGCCTCATTGCCAGATGATCGAGCGCCATCTGCTGTCGCTTGCCAATGTTGTGCGTATGGCGCGCGTATATCGCATGAAGTGCTGCAAGCGTTACACTCATACTGCTCACCGGCCAACCTCCAGCGATGGTGAAATGTGCGCGTGCTTTTGGCAATGCTGAATGTGTAGGTCGAGCGATAGTTGGCCATCGCGGGCGCCGGGCAAGTAGCTGATCGTGTTACGCACGAAGAAGCAGTAAGCAGAAGAGTAAGCCTCTGGGTACGTTTAGCGTAGTAAGACTTGGCGTGCACTGAAATTCGCTCTCTGAAGAGCACACTTTTATATCATCGCCGCAGGTAGATTAGGAGAGAGCGGAAGAAAGAGAGCGCGTGCTTGTGAAGGTAAATAATTGTACCCTTTCTTCAAGCAAAGCAGCAACCGGTAGAGCAGGTCATTTGGTGAATTCTTTAATGCAACAGAAGAGGATTAAGAAAGGAAACTGGGCAGGTAGTTAGAAGGTTTTAATTCATTTCTTTTGTGGCATTTTGATCTCAAAAAGGTCGTGGAGATTTGGTGTTTCACTTCAAAAACCGTCCCGGTATTTTAAAAATATTATTTATGCTTTCTCAAAATATTCATACCTGAAGAAATAACATTTTATAAATTTGAGAAAGTTTATAATTGAAATTTTTCTGGATTAAGGTTACCAGCTATTTCAAACAGGTCAGTAGTGCTCTTTACACATTCACGTGGTGCTACCGGCTCCCTCGAGTGGTTAGTATTGCGTACTACAAGTACGAAGGACTGGGTTCAAGTCCAGGCTCGAGCAGCAAACTGATAGAAAATTCATTTTTCTAATTGCGATCGCCCTTCGGCAGGGAACGTCAAGCCCTTCGAGTGTATTTTTGACATGAAATAAAATGATCCTCATGAAAATCCATCGGCCGTTCGGAGGCGGCTTAGAATAAACTGTAGATCCCTTCATTTGTTGGTAAAAACATCAAATTCACTTCTTTCAAAAATAACTTTTTCTTGATATAAATAACTTAAAAAAACATTTCAGTGAGGAAAGAGCTTTCACTTCTTTTTTATAACTGTCACTTTTTCTTGAGAAACTTTTACAAATTTTAGGGAACTTTCAACAACCTCAAAAGAGCTTTCACAAAAATATTATTTCTAAATTATTTTCAAAAATACAGATATATTGCATGAGTTTTGTACCAGTTGATCGGAAATGTCCAGATTTGACTTTCTATTTTATTTGGGAAAAAAGTGCAGCTGAAGCCTATCGAATGCTGGAACTTTGTAGAGAATATACGAGCGGTTTGGATGATTCAAAAGTGGTAATTTCAAAGTCGAAGGTAAATACCGTCCTGGCCAACTGAAAAAGTTTGAAGATGAGGGATGCGAGGCTTTACTGTTTCAAGATCTGTGCCAAAGGCAAACTGAACTCGTAGAATCTTTCACCTTCTGACTACTGGATTTTTGATAAATGCAAAACGATTTGGAGGGTCTTCTGAAGTAAACCAAAAATGGCTAAAGGCACAGAGAGGACAGAGAGGATTTCATTTTATAGAGATGGTATTCAAAAATTACCAGAGAGATGGGCAAAAGTAATAGCTTTCGACGGACCTTGAATGAAGGATTTTTCATTTATTTTTTTCAATAAAAAACATTTTTCACAAAAAAACTGAATGAATTAATTTGTAAACCCAATACATATAAAGGGTGATCCAAGTAGAGGTACTTCTTTCAATAGTCTTTTTGTGACAGATCACCCGCGAGTCGTGCCAAGTTGTCAGTATTGTTTGGCATTTCATCATGGAAAGACTTACGCCTGAACAACGTTTACAAATAATTCAAATTTCATTACGAAAATTCACGTTCTGTAAAAAATGTGTTTCGTGCGCTTCGCTCAATTTATGGTCAACATAACTGGCCTACTGAGCTTACTATTCATAACACCATCACCCATCTTCAGACCCAATATTCGGTATTGGATAATATTAGACCAAATACACCACGTCCAGTACGCAGTGAAGAAAATATAGCGGCGGCCGTAGCTGAGAGTGTACACGAAGACCGTGAATAGTCGATTCGGCGCCGTTTGTAGCTGTTCGGAGTGACGTATGGAACGACTTGGCGCATTTTACGTCGAGATCTCAAATTGAAAGCGTACAAAATACGCAAATGTGCAAGAACTGAAACCGCTCGACCTACCCAAGTGACATCGCTTCGCTCTCAGGGCTCTTGAAAAGTTCCAAACAGATCCACCGACGTTTTCGAGCATATATACAAGCAAAATTGCCGCATTTGGGACAAAAAGAAACCTGATGAGATTCAAAAGCTGCCATTTCATCCAGAAAAAACAAAAGATTGGTGTGTTTTGTAGGCGGGTGGAATCATCCTTCCATATTTATTTAATTTTATGATGCCGGTGAGAACGAAACCATCAATGGCGACCATTATCGTGCCATGTTAACCGACTATTTGATGCCTGAAATTGAAGCTCGTGATCTCCACGACATTTGGTTTCAACAAGACGGCGCCACTTTCCACGCATCGCATCAATCAATGGATTTATTGAGAGAACACTTCGCTGAGCAGATAATTTCACGTTTTGTGTCGGTCGATTGGCCACAAAGATCGTGTGATATCACAACGTTAGACTGCTTCCTATGGGGTTATGTAAAGTCTAAAATCTATGCGTACCATCCCGCTTCGATTCAGGCCTTTGAGTAAGACATTACGCGTGTCATTCGCCAGTTACCAGTCGAGCAACTGCTCGAACGAGTCATCGAAAATTGGACTCAACGGTTGGACCATCTGTGACGTTGCCGCGGCCAATATTTGAAAGAGATAATCTTCCAAAAAATAAATGCCAAAGAATGTTCTTTGGAATTATAATGAAAATTTCCCCTTAAATTTGAGTTTTCTGTGTGTTTTTTTTCTTTAAAAAAGTAGGGAACCTCAAAATGGATCTCCCGTTATATGTACGAGTATGTACATACAAACAGATCTGTCCATTCATACTAAGAAAAAATCTTTATTTCCTCTCTCAGTTGCTTACCTTTAAAAACTGATGTATGTATGTTTGCCTGTGCAGTTGTGTATGTAGAATTTATTTATTTGTTTAGTTATTGTAGATGACAGATATATGCATATGTATGTATATGTGTGTATGTATACATACACTCAGGCAGCTCCTTGAATACACATCTCTCATGCATTTGCTTCGTCGGTCCACTTATGTACTTGTCAATTTAAGTGATATGAAAATCGGAGTAATTTATGTACATACATACATATGATTGTGTGCATATAAATATATATGTTACATATACATAGTATGTATGTAAATGCACGAAAGCAATTTATTTAAATAGCACATGAGAGCACTTAAGGAAATGCATTGATATGAGTAAATACAATAATACAAGAGATAAGTGCATTTTTACATACATACTTATACACACATATACATATATACATCTATATGCATGTGTACGTCAAATATACTGTTTACCTGTGAAATATTGAAAAAATATGCTTAAAGCGGCTTATCAACTGTTTTCAATTTGAATGTAAAACAAAATAAATTAAAATTAATTAAATTACAACAAAATAGTTGAAATTGTTGTTGTTGTTGTTTTTGCTATTGTATTCGGTTTCTCAACTTCGACTAGCGACAGATAAATTTAGTCTATCTCGTTGAGTTCAGTCAATAGTAAGTACAGGAAACGAGCTGTGAACGACGTGTTCGGATCGGCGAGAGAGAGAGGGATTGTTAGATGAGTAGTAGATTCGGTGGCTACTCAAAGATGTGGTTGGTGTCGTGCGGGAACTCATTGCATGCTGGACATATGTTAACTACGTTGGGTTCAAGTCCGTATAAGTAAGAGTTGAGTCTACTATAGTATCCAGAGCTGAATTGTGCCAGTATTACTCTCATCTCGCGAGGCTTCTCTTCTTTAATGGCTGATAAATGGATTTTGAGCCAGCCATTCACGGGTAGAGAGTTTATAAAAATGTTGACGGACTCCTTGTGAATAGTGTAAGCCATTCTTTCCAGCGTTTGTGTTCTGTGGTGCCGAATGGAGTCTTGTAGGTCGAACCCTCCCTTCTTGATCCGCCTAAGTAGGGGTTCGGCTTCCAGTAGATGGCTGCTAGGACAGTCCCAACGGTAGAATTAATGCTTTACTGTGTGAGTAGTGCACAGAATTTTGAGGATTTAGTTGCGGTTTTACTTTTTTATGGTAAGCACAGATGTATGGCGAGTAAAGGAGTACAAGCTGTCGATTGCGACGCCCAGTATCTTGGTGTTATTTACTGTTGGGATTTCGACGACGTCGACTATCACATTCAGCTGAAATCGGCACTCTTTCGAACAAAAAATTATCAATATTCTGACTAGACTAAAATATCGAACAGTTACCCGTATATGAGATATGAGAGAAACACCCTGTGGTAGCAAGGAGGAAGCTTTGAAGTATGAAGATTAAGCAGTAGGACACAATTCTGTGCAACGGCTAGCTTAATTTTTCGGAGTTTTGAATTTTGACATTGAAATTCCACCGATGACTGTCGGCCACTCAGCTAATTCATGATCCTATTCTTCGACCCCAGCGGTAAAAAGGATCTATCAATGTCTGATAGCAGCAATGCGTGATTGACCGTGGCAAAAGATTTTGATAGATCCAATACTATACGGATAATTCGCGATGCGTGGCGAGAAAATGATGCCTGCGGCAAGACCTCAAGTGTCTTCGCTACTGAAGAAAAGAGCGATATGGACCGATAACATTCTCTTTTGCTGGCAGGTTTCCCCGGTTTCTGGCAGTGGAGGAACCACCCACCATCTTTTCATATTTCGAGTGTTGTTAGAGTGGTTCAAGACAGACAGTTGACCTTAGTGAGGAATTGTGCTCTCAATTTACTTAGACGCTTTGGCATCAGCGATAGTACTGATGGATTTGTGGGCTCTGGCCTTTTTGATAACCATCTGAATCTCTTCCTTGTAGAAATCGAGCGGTGCGCCGAGGCTTGTGAGTTAGGGCAGACGGTGAGTCACTTAATTTTATCAACCGCAGGATGCCATGTGAAAAGCCGGCTCGTGCACTTTCTTGGGTCCGACGAGGCGTGGACACTGAATGACTGTTAATACAGACATTTCTGCACACTGGAGTTGACCAGGCATTAATCGGTCAAGGGCTCTCTTTTTTGGTGACCCAGCCTTGTTTAAGTCAAGCGGTCTTGTCTTACTTAGCAGTTTTCCCTAGTGCAAAGATTTCTGCCTGGCGCCCACTGCCTCAGCCATTTTTGATCCGTTTCCCCTGCAATGTCGATTGGGTGTAGATTCAGTAACATTTCAAGTGCATACTCCTTACGTATTAGCATGGGAGTAGTCGATGGCTTAGGCAGTAATTTCTTAAGCTTAGCCACCATGGTTGCCTTTTCTAACTCGACGTAGAAGCTGTCCTATTCTTGTTGCATTTACAAATCTCTTCACTCGAGGTCGGGTTGAATCAACGGTTTACGCTTCTTTGTGGTTTTTCCAGATCCCTCTCCAACTCTTGTTCTTCTAGTGCGTTTACATTACCATCAGTCGAGTTCCGCTTTTTGAGACACAAACTACCTATGCTACCTGTGGGCTACGCCACCATCCCGAACCTAGTGTGTAAGACATCCTTGTTTGTCCGGAAGATATAGTTCTAGCTACCATTCTTTTTACCGGAGTCAGTGATCTGCAGTCCCTTCTAATCTTCCGTCCGCACATTAGGATTTCATCGTTTTAGTAGCCGTAGAGTATCTTCCGGTTTTACCGTGCGAGGTATGAGTAACTTCGTTTTCGGTGTGGATGGAATGCTATTGCGGCTCACTAACTTCAATACGGCGACACCCCACAGACCCTGAAGCATTTGAACAGATTTTGCCTCCAGAAAGCCATCCCGCCACGTCAGAAGTTACGTAGATGTTCTTGGAGTCTCTATTCATTTCTGCGAAGAGCTCATCCATCAACTTTAGCTCCACTGCTCTTCAGCGCTCTTGTGTCCGAGACAAATGGTGAGTTGATAAGGTTAATTAGAGGCCGCCGATCAAATCTTGTTTGGCTAACCCACCGGTCCTTAGTTGCCGTCATCGATATTATAGATTCTTCGCGATCAATCCCGACGTTTCGTCTTTTAGCTGGCCACACTTTTGTCAGATAGCTGTCTTTTCAGGGGAAAAGCTTCACTTTTGCCAGATAGCTGTCATTTAGCCGCGAATTTCATTCCCAATCCGGTTTCCAAAACTCGTATTAGTGGGAAAGGAGCGCAGCTATGATGACCATTACGCCCGGCTTTATCCTCAGCCCAAGCCAGAATTTCCTTCACTTTCTTCGTCTGTTGAATATGCGCTAAGCCTCTCATTGTCTTTAACCGCCATCTCATATACTCCCTAGCCCCTCAAGCGCTGCTGACTGCGTTTTGCACTAGGATCTCACTTTGTTGCCGAACAAGCACCTTTGGCATCACCCGTAGATCTTAGTTCGGAGAACATTTGGCAGACTTCGCCTGCTCGTAACGAAAACACCCGCTCTAGTACAGGTGCCAGGCCTTCGTTGTGCCTGCAGCGATGCCTATTGGCATGCCGGCGCCTACTAGGAGGTTGCAGACAAGAATATCTTCGCCCACCTAAAGCAAGATAAATTATTTTTTGGATTGATTTTTATTGTTTCTCTATAAAATTTTATTCAGAAAAATTTTTTTGTGCTCAATCAAATTTTTATTTTTGATCCCAACTATACCATCAGCTCGTCGCCTTGATCCGCAGTAAATTTTGAAAATATGTCATCTTTATTAATTTCTTCCTCCCATATTAAGCGGCTTCTGCTTTTCGTCGATGCTTGAAAATAAAAAAAATTAAAATTTTGATAAGCTCGGCCTAGCAATTGCGCTGATGGGCGTTTTGACAGCTGTCAAATGCAGCCAATCACTAATCCGAACACAATCTACATACAAGTGGTGCGTAAGCAGATTAGCAACGCATTCTTCCAGCCAGTTAGTTCGACATTTAATCCTTCAACTCCACACTTCGTGAGTTCAGGCAGTGAATCGGCGATTCGGGGTTGCTTCTTTCCGTTATACTTTTTTGCTCATAACAAACGCATTCTTAGCCCCGAATATCCCTTTTTCGCTACTCGTTGTTCTTATTGTTATTTTATATTGTTTTCGCTGTCAACTTTTGACATATACACACATACACAAATACACAAACACTCACCAGCAGCAGCAGCAGCAGCTGGTGATACGAAGGAAATGCTGTAAACATTACAGGCAGCGAAACAAACGAAAAATTTAATCTTCTTGTCACACTGCGATATGCGGATCGTTCGTTCACAAAGGCAAGGCACGACAAAACGACGACGTACAGGAGTATACAACAACAACAACGTATAAGTAAGAAATGAAAGCATTCTTAAGCGCTCCAGAGCAATTGAAAGTAAAATGATGCTTTTTGTACGCTGGGAAATGAGAGTAAGGGAGAGAAGGAGTTCGGAAAGGAAAGTGGGCTGATAATGGAGTATGCATGTCAATCAATTGTCATTGTGCAATATTTATTCATTCATGTTTGTATGTACATATTTTTGTGCTGAAAGTGGCAATTTTCTTCATTTTTTTTTTAATAAAAAGTAAGCTCTGCCTCAAAGGTTGCTTTTATGGGCAAGAGAAAAGCAAATTTTGTGTGATTTTCACAATTTTGAATGACATGTAAATAAAATATTTATTGAATGCCCGAAAATTTCAGGAAACAAAAAAATATATATTTATTTATTTATTTATTTATGTAATATTGAAAAAATTAACTAAGAAAAAGTACTAAAAATACTATTAAAAATAAAAAAACTAATAAAATATAATAATAAGTAAATAATGAGTACTAAATTTTTTAGTACAAATATTTTAAAGAACTAAAAATGTACTAAAAATATGCGAGTCTCAAAAAATTTCAAACAAACAAATTTTATTTTGGTGTACTTAACTGTTTTACTGTACTAAAAATTTTAAATTTTAGGAAAATATTAAATATTTTTGGCATTTGGCAGTTATTGATAAAAAAGTTTAGTACAAGTATTAAAAAGAAAAAACTAAAAATGCATTAAAAATATTCGAGTCTCAAGAAATTTCAAAGCAATAAAAATTTTTGCTGTACCAAAACTATTTTAATGTACTATAAAATTTAGATTTTACAAAATTTATTTTAAAAAAATAATAAATTTTTTTTAGTACAAATATTTAACAAAAACAAAAAATGTACTAAAGGCATACGAAATTTTTTTTTGGTGTACTAAAACTGTTTTAATGTACTAAAAATTTTAGATTTTAGAAAAATATTACATATTTTTGGCATTTGGCCGTTACTGGTAAATTTTTTTAGTACAAATATTTAAAAAAACTAAAAGTGTACTAAAATAGTCGAGTCTCAAGAAATTTCAAAACAATAAAAAAAGTCTGGTGTACTAAAACGGTTTTAATGTACTAAAAATTTTAGTTTGTAGAAAAAATATTAAATATTTTTGGTAGTTGGCCGTTATTGATAAAAAAATATAAGTTTTTAGTACCAAGTTTTTTTGTAATATATTAATTCTTTTTTAATTTTCAAAGCCCCCACACTCCAAAAAAGTTGAATATATGTTAATTTAAAAAGTCTCGACCATTGTTTAAATTTTTTTGGGGCTCGGCAAAACTAAATTCTTTATGAAAAATAAAAGTCCTTTGATGTTATTTTGAAGTACTAAGCAAGCTATAGCCTCGAAAAAAATATGGAAACCTTCTAAAGTAAAAAAATTTTGTGTCTTGTTTTTGCTATGAAAAAAATATAAAAAAAATTATACCAAGTATAAAAGTTGTAAAAATTAAACCCAAAAGAATTTAGAAAAAAAAATAGTTTTTCTATATTTGAAAATCAGAAAGTGCAATGTTTTTTTTTTTTGATTGCACTAAAGTTTATTTAAGAGTACTAAAAGTTTTCCGATATTAGAGAAAAAGTGAAATATTCAAAAAAATATAGGTTTCCACCTTGCGGTAATATGAATAGATATGTATTGTATGTATAATTTTAGTACAAATATGAAAAATTCTTTTTTTTTAAGATTTTTTTGAAATCCTTTCGTATATCGTTTTTTGAAAGTGAACATAATAGAAATGAATGAAGAATGTTGTTTTGAAATATGATTTTGATATTTTTATTTGAATTTTTTTAATTTTTTTTTTTTCGTAGTTGGTGATATGTTTTGGAATTATCGTTTCGCTGAGCGATATCAGGGTGTCGTTTCAAAAACGCTTTAACCAACTCATGCCCAGGATAATTATTCTTGAAAGGATTTGACTGAGGATTGTCCGCGAGAAACTTGGTGGATACACTTCGTAGTAAATTTTCAACTTTTAGTGGGAAACCCTTCCTCACTAACCTCTTAATCCAAAGCTCTAAGATAGACTCTTCTTCTTCGATCAGAACAGGTCGTGGTCCGAAGGAAATCTGTTTACTCTATGTAATTTTTTTAAATATATTTTATTCGATATGAAATTTATTCAATTTTTATTAATTTATTTGCATAATTATATTTATTTTTTAGTTGAATTTAATTTTATAATAAATTATTTATTTTCAAATATTTTCAGTTCATTCTCTTACCCTCCTCTCATTCTTCACATATTAAAAATCTTTCATTATTCAGTATACTTGTATAGAAGAAAGGCAAAAAAAGGCATTCTTTGCAGCTCTCATTCATTCATTATTTTCTTCCGCTCTTCCGCTCTTCCTCTCTTTTCATCGCATTTTAGGCCACATAAATCTCATTTGCTTTATTCCGCTTGTAATTGTTCACGAAATGTACCACATTTAACCATATTTCATTAAACCCAAAAATCATTTATTCCATTGCCGAAAAGTTTTGCATTCTTTATATGTCAACTCTACTTAGAATTTAGTTTGGGCACACACATACGCACTTACACTCGCCTGCTTTTGCTTTTGAACAAAAAAAAAAAAAAACAAAAAAAAAAAAAATTATGACAAAAATGCATAAAATATATGCGTGCGTGTGTGTGTGTGTGTGTGTACATCCAACAAAAGTAATAATTCATAATTCATTCATGTCAAGCATATGCCAATCGAGTGAAAGCGCCGAAATACAAAAGCAATGAAATGAGAGACACTGAAGCGAAGAGCTGAGTTGTGCCGTAGCCACTCGTTCGCAAGGATAATACGACAATAATTGTCCCCCAGAATTATTTCAATGCATATAGTGAGCATAAATACATATGTATTTCAATAGCGGAAAACTTTGCGCTGACTTTTGTTGCTCACATAGAGCAACATACATATATATGTATGTGTGTGTGTGTGTGTGAGAGCTTTTGTGAAAGTGCCATTCGTACAATGAAAGCTTCATACCCGCTTGCTGTGGTTCATAGTTGAAAATTCATTTTCTACGGTATTTGCGCTTGAATGAAGCACAAGCTCTTGTCTGCGGAAAATAAATTTTAGAATTCTTTTTTTTTCTTCGAATTGTTGAACTAGTTTTGTAACAATTATTCATATTTTATGCGCAAACTTTGCGGTAAGATTTCAATGAGGAATCATAGTGGCATATGTATGTACATATATATACATTTTGTGATATGCAAAGATTAAGCAAGCAATATATACCGAAAAGTATTGAAAATGGGATGAAAAAAAAAACAAATAAATAAAGAAATGTATGGAGACCAAAGCAGAGCTTACGAAAAAGACTTCCTGGAAAGCAAACAGCTGCAAAAGATTTGGTTTTTGCCAAACAGAAAAAAATAAAAAATGAAAAATAATTTCAAATATATATAAATATTAATACAACTTTCAAAACTTCTTCCAAACCATTATCAATGTTTGCATTCTCAAAAGCCCATAGATGCGAAAGTTCGAAATTACTTTCCATTTATGGTCAATTTTAAAGTTTTACCCTACGCCGTCCGTCCGCCGTTAGCCAATATGTGTAGTTTTTTTTTGTTGGTGTAACTTTTCGAAAACAATGAAATTACCCGGCAAACATATATTATATAGGAGCGCATAAGGTTGTTGCAGTTTGCAACTACTTTTACTACTCTCACTCCACCTGCGGCAAGTATAATGGTGTGACTCTATTGAGTGTGAGTACTTCAGTACTGCTTAGAGTTACTTTGCACGCTGCTCAAATAAAGTTTATTAAATGGCTATAAATTTGTGAGGAGAATCTCAAAAATATATGCAGAACATTTAAAAATATAGGAAGAAAAATTTCAAATTTTTTTATACTTGATTTATGAAGATATATGTTTTCAGCAGATGTCGTTACTCATAACCACTACTTTCGTGCTTAAAACCGCTCAGATATGAGAGTTTTGACTCAAATACGTTTCACGTTGTATGACGGTTATATGTTTAGGTTATCCGACTTTGTTGATTTTCAGTGCCAATGCTTCAAATATGGCAGGCAAGCAGTGTACAAAATTTTATGTGCTTACGTTTTTTAATAGGAGAGCTATAACCGAAAATGTCATTTTTGAACAAATAATTGTATGGCAGTTAAATGTTTACGTCATCCGATTTTGTTGATTTTCAGAGTCAATACTGTAAATATGATAGGCAAGCACCGTACCGTAATTTCATGCGATTACGTCTATGAATGTGCGAGTTATAATCAAAAATTTCATTTTTGAACATATAATTGTATGGCAGCTATATGTTAGAGTTAACCGATTTAGTTGATTTTCAGATTCAATGCCTCAAATTTGATAGACAAGCAGTGTACAAAATTTCATATGCTTACGCTTATAAATAGGTGATTTATAACCGAATATGTCATTTTTGAACAAATAATTGCATGGCAGCTATATGTTAAAGAAATCCGATTTTTATGATTTTCAATATTAAAGCTTTCAGTATCATAAGGAAACAGAATACCAAAGTTTTTCTTACTAGCTGCATAACTCTAAGAGTTAGAGCCAAAAATGTCATTTTTGAACAACGAGTTATTTTTAAATGAAAACTCATTTATGACACAGCATTGCTTTCGACCCCTTATAGCGCACACTTTTTGACACAAATTCAATTTCAAGCGCATTCCTTTCCTCCCTACTCAACCCTCACACCAACCCTCGTTCCAACGCAACGCAAAGCCGTCATTTAAAACGTCGAAGAATTGAAATTACGAGAAATTCAAGGCCAGACGTGAAAGCTAAAAGAAATTGCAAATGTCATAGGACCATCACAAGAAACTCTAAAAGTCTAAATAAAATGTGAGAATAAACTGGTAATATTGTTGATTTCAATATACAAAGCGGTGCTGGGGGAGAGTATCAGACTCAAAGAGCGAAGTCGTAAAGCAATTTAATAGCTGATACTTGTTTGAAAAGTATTGTGTCAAATGTATGTGTGATAAAACAAAGTGGCATGACACAGCAGTAGACGAGTGGACAACAAGGAGACAGAGAGAGCGAGAGCGAGAAAGAGAGTGACAGAGGTTAAGCTCTCAGTGTGAGTAAGAAATCATAACTGGCTAGTGTTGATAGTCACTTGTCGTGACTGAATTGGCAGACAAAGTAAATTTTTTGTTAAAGTTGCAATAAAATTTTATTTACCAACTCTGCCCCCCTGCATAACCTTAGTGAGTGAGCTCTCTGGCTGTCGTCAGTAAGTGATGGTCACCTTTGACTAGTCTCGGTTTTAAGCAAATGAAAATCTTACATTTTCATAGCTCAGTTTTCATGGCTTTTTGAACTTAATAGCGCTAAAGAAAATATTGAGGATGCGAGAGAGTGACCAGAGTTAAGATCTGAATTTTCGAAAAAAGGAGCTTGTGGAGATAGTATTAATACCAAAATGGCCTTAGAAGGCTGGTTTTGTGAAAATATTCATCAGTTCCATCGTCCGAATGAGACTAAAAATTCAGTAGGCTTAGACTCAGCATTAAACATTGTTTTTAAGAAGTCTTATTTCAAGATTTCAGCAAGGAAAATCATTAGGATTTGATAGCAAAGAAAATTGAAAACGGCGCATTTGGTCTTCTTGCATTCTTCTCGCAATTTAAAACTGGTGTTGCTACAGAGCAATTTCTTATTAGAGTTCTGGATACAATATTGGCTTTGCATGAAGTCTATTCCACTACTCATTTTGTACAATAGACAGCCAACTCTTCCTCAATACTCATCACTTTTGTTATTCTCTCAAGTGTAACCTTCTTCAATACGATCACGCTTCATTTAAAGCTCTTCAAATGTGTTCTCTTTGAATAAAAGAGATATACCGAACATGAGGTTCTCTTTATAAGTTCATCAGTTGATGCCACAAGTTGATGGTTTCTTATGCAACTACTTTACAGACTAGTTAGTTAGCACATTGTTCACTTTGATTTCATTGTGATCAAACTGGTAGCATTTTTGCAGTTTCACCAAAAATCTCTTTGATCCTTGAAAAATAAACACTTAAACCAAAAATTCAATCACTTTCATTACACAAACAATCTGTCTGTGGCTTTCGTCATCGTTCGGCTCAATAGCGATTTATCCATTTCGAATGAGTGAGTGTGTTAATGCATTAAAAATAATTGATTTTCTTAACCTTAAGCGTAATAATATCGATAACAATTATTATTATTTTGCTTTTGCCTTATGTAATTCTGCCAAATTGCTGCATTTGCCTCCCCGCTCTGCTCTACTCCTCTGTTCTGCTTCTCTGCTCTACCTGTCTTGGCCTTGCTGGCTTAACTCTGTATTTATTTCTGTTGCCAATCAATAAATTTTCTCAGTAATCTCGCCTTAAAGGCCTTCCACGTATATGAGTGATAAGCCTACTTCCACTTGAGTAATACATTGAGAGTAACGGCATTGTTTTCTTACACGTTCTTTGGATGAGCAGTTCTATGGCGGTGGACTGTTTACTTCCATCTCTCTCTCCCTCTCTCTCCCTCTCTCTCTCTCTCGCCTCTCTCGCCTCTTGTTCTTGGTTTATTACAGTTATTGTGATGAATGCAAACATTTGCACTGCAAATTGATTTTTATGGCTTCTGAGCTCAAATGAAATTTTTATGTGAATTTTTGAAATAATTTTTGTATGGGCGAGTATGAGTGTGAGTTGAAGTGCATTTTCGTGAATTAATTTTTTTTATTTTAAATTTTGGGGAAAATATAAAGGATGATCCAAGTAGAGGTACTTTTTCCAATAGCCTTTTTTTTGGACAGATCACGTATTAGTCGTCTCAAGCTGTGATGTCATTTTTGTTCAGTATTGTATGGCATTTCTCAGCATAGAAAGACTTACACCTGAACAACAACAACAACGAATCATTCAACTTTATTACACGAAAATTCACTTTCTGCAAAGAATGTGTTTCGTGCGCTTCGCTGAACTTATGGTCAACATAACTGGCCTACTGAGCATACTATTCGCAACGCCATCACCCATCTTGATGAGAGTGTACACGAAGACCGTGGAGAGTCGATTCGGCGCTGTTCGCAGCAACTCGGACTTGCGTAGGGCACGACTTGGCGCATTTTACGTCGAGATCTTTCATCGAAAGCGTATAAAATGCAGCTTGTGCATGAACTAAAACCGCTCGACCTATCCAAGCGACATCGCTTCGCTCTATGGGCTCTTGAAAACTTCCAAGAAGATCCGATGTTTTCGAGCCAAATGTTGTTCAGCGATGAGGTCCATTTCTGGCTCAATGGGTATGTAAATAAGCAAAATTGCCGCATATGGGACGAAGCGCAACCGACAATGCGAAAGCGTTTTGGTGTAGTTTGTGAGCCGGTGGAATCATCGGTCCATATTTCTTCAAAAATGATGCCGGTGAGAATGTAACCGGCAATGGCTATCATCGTGCCATGATAACCGACTGTTTGATGCCTGAAATTGAAGCTCGTGATCTCCACGACATTTGGATTTTACACAAGACGGCGCCACTTCCCACACACATCGCTTCAATCAATGGATTTATTGAGAGAACACTTCGGTAAGTAAATAATTTCATGTTTTGGGCCGTCCATTGGACACCAAGATCGTGTGATATCACACCGTTAGACTTTTTACTGTGGGGATATGTAAAGTCTAAGGTCTATGCGGACAATCCCGCGTCGATTCAAGCCTTGGAGCAAAACATCACGCGTGTCATTCGCCAGTTACAAGTCAAAATGCTCGAACGAGTCATCGGAAATTGGGGACTCAACGGATGGACCATCTGAGACGTAGCCGCGGCCAAGACTTGATAGAGATAATCTTCAAAAAATAAATGCTAAAAAATTTCTTTCGAATGATAGTAAATATTTCCCACTAAATTTGAATTTTCTGTGTTTTTTTCTTATAAAATTCAGCGATGCTTGAAATGGATCACCCTTTATGGGCCCATAAAAATTATTTAATTTAATTCAAGTTGATTTCACTGCATCACTTTTTGAAGATGATAACGCCTAAGCGATCGGACCGAGCTCTAATGGCGCAATATGTCCGTTTTTCAACATTTTTCGACGTATTTATCAATCTTTCGAGCGAAATGGCGTCTATTTCTCGACGGCTGTTGGCCTTTGGTTCGTCAAGGATTTTTGATTTCTTCATATAAACTTTCAACTTCAGATAGCCCCAGAAACAAAAAAGTCTGGCGGTGTCTAATCTGGTAATCACCGTTGTCGGATATTAAGCGTGCAGTGACATAAACTCTGCGAAGCGGTGTGCCAACTTGCTGAAACCAGAAGTGTTCCATGCCAGCTTCACGAATAGTCGACACCAAAACGGCCCAATGACCATATCATGCAATTAAATCTACCCAATGTTTCAGCATTTTCTGCAGAATTTTCATCGGAATCACGTTTCATTGTATGAAATTTCGAAACTAAACGTAAAAATTGGAATTAATGCCATACTCTTAGCACACTCGTATGCCATGCACTCATTTTCTTTATCAGACCGCCATGGCGTATGAGTAATATGGTTTGCAGCGCTTTCATTTAACAAGATTTACGAAATTGCCAAAAATGAAGGAAAATCAGTCTCGCATATTACCTCACAGCAGATAACGAGAGTATGTGGTACACTCGCAGCACACACACACACACACACACTACCACATGCGATAGCATTATATATACTCCCAACTGAGCGCTGCAGCTCAGACACAACAGTGCGTATGAGTAATGTTGCTATGCTTGTATGTTAGCTGGTAACGCGCTCGCTTTTATGTATATATGTATATATGTACGCACTCTGCCAATTCTCCAAAGGCTAATATATCGTTGAAAGCGGAAATGTAAGTGACAACATGGGAATATCATCGACAAAACGAAACGTAATGCGCTAAATTGCTTGCTGTGCAAGAAGTTCCACGAATTCCGAATTCTTCACTTCTTCGTTTACCAAACGAATTTTTTTCCTCCGCTTTACTCACTGCTTTTTTTTGTTGCTGGTGTATGGGCAAATTGAAAATTTTGTTGCAAAAGATTTTTGGCAATTCGTGTTATATCGAATGGATTGATGTGGAATTTCGGGTGGAGGAAATATATTTTTGCTGAAAATCTAGTGAGTGCTGAGCGATAGCGTTTGCAGCGAAAATTTTCGCATACAAATGGGAAATTATCACATGGAGGATTTTCATCTGTTTTTTTTTTCTTGTTTTTGTAATAAATAATATCTAAGTATATTTGATTGCTATTGCTTTTTAACGCATTGTGTAGTTCAATTAATTTTCTGCCCTCTCTCAATCACGCTGCATAACATGGATTACTTTAAATACCCGGTTTTAGTAATCAGTCTTTGAAAACTCAAATTTTTATATGCAAAAATGTTGTTTTCTTATATTTTTGTTTATAAATTTTTGTTATTATCAATTATTCATTTGTTTTTTTTTGGTAACCGGTTTTTCAGTAATCGGTAATCGGTTCTTTTATATATATTATTGAGTGAAATAATTAAATTATTTGTTATTATGTTTATTTTTTGTAACGATCATTCGTTTTATTCGCTAAGTAATCGGTTTTTGGTAATCAGTAATCGGTTTTTGCAATAATTAGTACCCATTTTGCAACGTAATTTTATCAATAACTACTTTGCTAATATATTTGGTTTATTTTTCTCACGCTTCCCAATTTGATTAGTCGGTTTTTAGTAAATTGAGTCGGTTTTCATCGCTATTATTGACTTAATTTCTTATTAATTATTTCGCTTTAGTATAAAGCAGTCTATATTACTTTTTTTGTAATTAGTATTAAGCTCTGTTAGGTTTTACAATTTATATTTGCTAATGCTATGCATGTAACGAGTAATCGTTTCACATTATTTTAGTTCTCCCTTTCTATTTTGTGAACTAATACTCCAGTTTGATATTAATTCATAAAATATGTCATTAAACAAATTGTTAGAACTCCGCGTTGGATATTTACGATTTTTTTGGGTAATCGGTTTTCAATAATTGGATTTTATTACTAATAACCAATATGATTGATACATAAATTGCCGTTGAGCATTCATAATTCAATGCTGATGTTGCTTTTTTGAAATCCTTGATTTACAATTTAGCGCATTTAGTAATCGGTATTAGATTTTAGGACTTGCTTTTCGGCTTTTACACAACGGTTATTATTATAATATCATTTGAATTCGATTGTTATAATAATTTAGTTGAGTAAGATATTATTTTTTGGCTTTTATTTAGTAATTAAAGATTGGTATGGAGTAATCGGTTTCATAATAACCGGTTAGATTTTTCACTAACAATAATCAGCTTAAATTTTTATATACATATATTTTAGTTTAGCAATAAATCAGTGGTAAAATTTTTATTTTTTCTAACCTATAATCCTTTTATTTGAATTCCACATTTTCAGCAATCCGGTATTCGGTTTTCAGCAATTAGGAATCAGTTTTTAATTATAAGTTGCTTATGTAATATCAATAGGAATTAATTATTATAAAAAAGCAGCCAATAAAAATTTTATATTATAGCTTCTCTCCGGAATTTTTCTCTTTTTGTGTTTTGTAATCGGTTCTAGCAGCCGGCTTAAAGTTTTACTATCAATATTCAGCATAGATTTTCGTGAATAGTATATACTTGAACAATAATTCTTTATCGGAATTATTTTTTTCAACGAATAATTATTTTATTTGAATTGCGTCTTTTTAAGTAGTCGGTATTGGATTGCAGGACTTGAGTTACGGTTCTTACACATTTGTTATTTTTGTATTATTATAATGATGTAGTAGTCGAATATATTGTTTTACAGTTTTTATTTGAAAATTTTAGTTTTTTTATTAGGTAATCGGTTTTATAGTAACCGGTTCGTTTTTTATTATCAATAATCAGCCTAAATTGTAAATAATATGATTTAGGAATAATCTAATGATCAATTTTTATTTTTTTCTAACAAATAATCCTTTCATTTGAATTAAAAATTTTCAGTAATCGGTAGTCGTCTTGACGCACGGACATAAGTATCGGTTTTCATAAATCAGTTATGTTTACACTATCAAATTCAATCTATTGCTTTAATAAAGATGTTAATAAAAATATATTTTTCAGATTTTCGTTGGAAATGTTCTACTTATCGTATTGGATAATCGGTTTTTAATAACCGGTTTTGTATTTTATAATTAACAATTAGCCTGGATTTTAATGCGTTAAAAAAGTGTGTTTTTTCATTGAAAATTTAAAATTTTTTGTATTAGGTATTCGGTTTTTGTAGCCGGGCTCATTTTTAATTGTTAATTGTCAATATATTTATTTGTGCCTATATATATAAATAAAAATATGTATTTTTTGTTGAAAATTTAGAATTTTTTTTGGGTACTAGGTTTTTATAACCGGTTTTGCTGAATTCTTTAACTATCAATACAGTTCTTTATGCATTAGTTATGCTAGTAAAAATATGTTCTTTTTTTTCGTTTGAATTTTTGAATTCTTACCCGGTTGTCTGCTTATAACTGTGTGGCTTTGGCAAGCTTAGCTAAATAAACTCATTTAATAGGTTTCTGGCAACAGTTCTGAACTTCTCCTATACAGCATTTGTTTTGTGTTTTTTCATTAAGTAGCCAGTTTTGTCACTAATTTTTAATTACCGGTAATCGGTTTTTATTTTCAATATTTACATACTTCAATGAGGTAAGTCTCAAAAGATTTCCATTACATGATATTTCAGATTTTTCTAAAGGGTATTTAGTTTTTGTAACGGTTTTTAGTAATTGGTATTCGGTTTTCATTTAATTGGTTTGTAGAAACAGTTTTCAGTTTCTCCCATACAATATTTGATTTTTGTTTTTCATTAAGTAGCCGGTCTTGGCACTAAGTTTTAGTAACCAGTAATCGGTTTTTCGTTTTCAATATGCAAAATTTTAAACAGGAAAGTCTAAAGAGATTTTTTTTTCAGAACTTTACAGTTTTTCGGATTTGCTTTCAAATAGTCTATTTTTAATCAAAACTAATATTTTGACACTAATTTTTAGTAACCATTAATCGGTTTTTTGATTTCAATATGCAAAACTTTAATCAGGAAAGTCTGAAAAGATATCTTTTTCAAAATTTTCCAGCTTTTCCTAAAGGGTATTCGGTTTTTGTTTTAAAAAAGTCTAATTTTAATCAAACCTTACTTTTTGACACTAATTTTTAGTAACAAGTAATCGGTTTTTTGTTTTCAAAATGCAATATTTTAAACAAGAAAGTCTAAAAATATTTCTTCTTCGACATTGCCCGTTTTTCCTAAGTGGTATTCGGTTTTTGTAACAGTTTTAGTACCCGGTATTCGGCTTTGTAACGCCGTTTAGTAACCGGTATTCGGTTATTGTAACGGTTTTTAGTAACCGGTATTCGCTTTTAGCTTTCAAAATGCCTCATTTCAAACAGAAACTATTTGCTACTCTAAACTGTTCACTTGAAGTTTGTACTTTGATGTATTTCACAGGAATTTTCTTACTTAATTCACAGTATTTTAGTAAATGAAAAATACTTACTTTTCTAAGTTTCATCAAAAGTAAACCGCTTGAGTGGCACTCATGTATATATATATATATATATATTACCTTTGCGCGCCGCATTTCGTCCTTGAACCTGTGATAGTTATAAAGGTTGCCCAGCGTACGAGTATTTCTCAAAAAAAAAAAAAAAAAAAAAAAAAAAATACAACAACAGCAATAGCAAAAAAAATACTGGAAAATGCATAAGTTTGTGTAGTCGAATATGCCTACAAGCGAAAATTCACAATTTCTCTACTACAACAACAACGTTTGTCCTTTTGCGCTTTGACAGCTTTTTACAGGCAAGCCGACGGACAAAGCATGTCAGCTAACTAAGTGCTATACAAACATATGCGCATACAACGAGAAAACACACACACTTGCTTGTATGTTCATAGCACACAAGTAAGCTGCGAAATACAATTTTTAAACTGTATTCTGCGTGTATGTGCGTGCGTGCGTGTGTTGCACTCGATGTCAGCGGCCACTTATGATATATGCAACGCTTACCACTACGCTTACAGCAAATGTGCGCTTGTTGATGCATACTCGTACATACGTGCATACATACATACAACCTTAGCTGATCTCCATCAAACATCAACAAACTTACTCTATACCTATACACGCCCTTCTCCAACCAACCAGTTTCTTAACTATTGTTGTTGCCTGGATTCTCTATGCGTCACATTTGAAGGTCCCGTTCTGCTGATGTACTGCTGCTCTCTTCTACCTTTGTTGCTTTGCATTGCTCTGCGCTGTCATGTTGCTGCTGCTGCTGCTGCTTGTATGTTACGCTATGAAAATGGGCAATTATGTGGAACTGCCTGACGCTAGCAGCGAGATCAAGTGCATGGCATGAGACCCTTAGGTATTCAGGCAAACCTAGTGCATCTAAATTCAAATGCGTCCGCATACACATCACACTCACACATACATACGTTTGTAAGTATGTGTGTATGTATGTGTGCGTGTTACACACATATGAATTTGTACACTTTCTCATGCACACATTGCTGCAGCCAACGCTGCTTTCCGGCACATGAATGTTCATGACACAAAAGTGAGTGTGCTCGAGCAGTGCATGAAAATGTGGCAATGCAGGATGGGAAAACAGCAGTACAAAAGAAGAAGAAAAATGGAAAAACACAAGCGAGCGGCAATGCAAATGTGTTGCTTGTTTGCATTTATGACTTTCACATTTTGCTATGTGAATTTTCGCCGGCTGCAATTAAGATTTTATAGTTCGAGAGAAAGACAGAGACAAATACAAAAACAAAAGTTTTGTTTTGTCCCGAAGCGGCAGCGGGGCAGAGCGTAGACTCACTTAAGTTACTCTTATGAAAATGTGCTGAAATTGCCTGTGAGATTAGCTGGGGTGTAGCTCTATATATGTCTGTATACACATATACATATATTGCATACCTATGCAAATGCCTGTTATGGCAAAGTCTACTTGAGTGCCGAGAGCAGCAAAAATGCTTTTAGTTTATTTTCTTCTATTCGAGATTTTGTTGAAAATTTCTCATTTTTATACATATATATTTTTAATTAAATTCATGCAAAAAGCTGTGCTTGTGGCCGTTTATAGTGTATATATAAATAAATTAATTTCATGTGTTAAGCGAAAATAAATATATTTGCAAAAATAAATATTTCATGCTTCATGCATCAGTGCAGTGTGTGCACTTTACTGGCTTGTAATTAATATTATTTATTTTATTATTTTTTTATTATTTCTGTTTTTACTGTATTTTAATTTTTTTTAATTTTTCTAGTTCGTTTTAATTTTTTATTTTCATATTTTTTAGTTTAATTTAATTTTAATTAATTTCTTTACCATTTTTTGTTTCACTTCATTTTTCTTTGTTTTATTTTATTATATTTTATTTAAATTATTATTTTCCCTTTTTCTCTCTTTATCCTATTTTTTTATATTATATATAAATATTTTTTCAAATAATTTTATTTAATTTTGCAATTTTTTTGCTTTTATTTTATATGATATATTTTTTATTTTAATTATACCCTTCATTCATTTAGCGATTTCCAAAATAAACCTTAATAAAATGCATTTCAAATAATTTTTTTCATGAAATTCCTTTTTTTTTTAAAATAATTTTTGAGCCTTGGCATTAAAGTATATGTGAAACTTGATGAATATATGTGAAACACTACATCATTCAAATGACCTCTCCTCATGAATTTTTGCAAACTTCAATCCGTTTGAGTTAATTTTCGACCACTTTTTCACACACTTTGTGCGGTATCTCAGCCATAACTTGACGAATTTTTTTTTTCAAGTGGTACAGAGTTAAAGTTTTATCGGCATAAACACAGTCTTTCGCGTATCCGCTTAAAGAAAAGTCCAAAGATGTAAAATCGCACGATCTCGGCGGCCAATTGACATCACCAAAACGAGACTTTACGCGACCGTGAAATTTCTCACGCAATAAAGCCATATTCGCTCGTATTGCATGGCAGGTGGCACCATCCTGTTTGGAACCACCCAACGTCCAAGTCGTGTTCTTCAATTGCAGACCAACGAAAAAGTCGCTTATCATACGACCATAAAACACCGAACTGACAGTGACAGTCTCGCCGTTAACGTTTTCAAAGAAGTAAGGTCTTAATCACACCTCAGAAAGAAAGAGCGCAACAGAGAGTAAGTTTCTTTTTGGCCTCACTTAAATTATTTGAGAATTCTCGGCGCCTCAAATGCGAAAATTTTTCTTTTTTATGTATCCATCGAGTGAGAAATGTGGCTCCCCGCTGAAGAAAATTATGTGGGAAAGAAACGCGTTTCACTGCTTGTTGTTCAAGCGCACAATCGACGTAACTGCGGCGTTGTGAATGGTCAGCTGGCTTCAGTTGTTGCCTAATCATGACTTTATATGGATGTAAGTGTAAGTCAAAGTACCAAAAACGTCATAATGTGCCGTGATAAAGTCCCAGTGAGAATGTCGTGGAATAGACACATTCAGGTCTTCGGGTACACTTTCAGTGCTCAGCACAGCGTTATTCGGGGTGGAACGAGCAAAACGATGATGCAAAGGCCTTACAATATCTGTAACCGATCCAATCTCTGCAAATTTCTTTAAAATATTACTAATTGCTTCAATTGTTGGTCCATGAATCTAGTCTTAACAATAATCTCCTCTTAAAGCATGATACGTGGCCATGTTTGAGTCACCATAGTTGTATTTTTGGTCCATTTTCGGGAAACAAAAGTATTCCATTTGGACATATAATTTAAAAATTTCACCAAATCGCATCATAAATCAATTTTTTTCTCTAATGAATCGCTCCTTATCCTGGATATGAGCATTCACGTCAATCGAATCATAAATAGGAGTTCGAATAGGTCGGTCCATCTATCGAGTTCAAATAGGTCCACTTTCCGGAGAGAAAAGTAATGTTCCTACTAATCTAAGCAAACGCTACTCACGAGTATTTCAAACAAATCGAAACATAAACAGAATTTTTTCGAATATGGCAGCCGCTGGTCAACATAACTTCCCGGCAAGAGTAGTAAAACGCAAAAAATAGTTAAAAACCTTTTCGCAGTCATAAAATATGAAAAAAATATATATATACGAGAAAAGAAATTCATCAGAATCGGTTCAGCTGTTTTGGAGGAGCTATATTAAATATTTACTTTTTTAAATATTTATTTTATTTAAATTTTTTTCATTTTAATTACTTGAAATTTTTGTTTCGTTTCATTTAATCTTTTCATTTATTTTTATTATATTTATTTATATCATAATTTAAATGTTTATTTTAATATTGAAAAAAAAAACCAAAAAAAAAAAAATAAAATATTTCAACTCCAAAAACTAAACAAAAATTCCAATCTTAGCTACCTCCGAAATCATCAACAGGCTGCCGTCACCCACACTCTGCACAATTTTGCACATTTTTGGCTCCATTCACACACTTCATTTACACTTACAACTCAGTCAGCTACAAAAACTACTTTCTCGTCATTCACAAACAATTGGATTTCAGTTCGTTTGTGACATTCGATTTAAGTTTTAGTTTTCTTTGGCTTTTGACAATTTGTTCAAATTTCTTTGGCCTCTAGGTTTTTTCACACAACGCACAACAAGCGGAAGAAAATATGTTTAATGTAAATAGAAAAGGAAAAGAGGAAAATAAAGAAAAATATTTCCGGATGCAAAAATACAAACAGTGGAGGAAATTATTTAAAAAAAGAATACATACATATATATAAAAGAGAATGTATGTACATATGTAAGGTCAATTGAAAAGTCTCCTGTCTGCCATAGTAAAACACATTTTTTTTTGGGCAAAATTTAATTTTTTTTATTCAACATAGTTCCCCTCAAGGGTGATACACTGATTATAGCGACCCTCGCAGTTTTCAATACCATTTTTTTTAGTGCGATTTGTTCTTTGCTTCAAAATGGGCCTCAGTTTCGGCGCTCACTCCCTTCTCTCGACGAATATTTCTTCCCAGCGAGCATTCGTTTCGAGATCTGAGAACCGAATATGGTCGCTGGGGGCCAGACTGGAGAATACGATGAATCTGGAAGCAACTCGAATCGGAATTCAAGGATTTTTGCCATCGATTTCACTGACTTGTGGCACGCTGCATTGTCTTTGGTGAAATAGCATTTTCTTTTCCTTCAAATGCGGCTGTTTTTCGGCGATTTCCTCTTCCAAACGCTGCAATAACTCTATGTAATAGTTGCTGTTCCTGTGGGTTTTCCTTTTTCAAGGTAGTCGATGAAAATTATTCCAAACGCATGCCAAAATACAAACGCCATAACCTTACCAGCCGATGGTTGCGTTTTTGCACGCTTCGGAGCGGATTCAACGTGTGCAGTCTCACTCAGCTGGCTGTCGATTGGACTTCGGAGTGAAATGATGAAGTCATGTCGCATTCATTGTCTCATAACGATGCAAAAACTCGGGTTTATTTCGCTTGAACAGCTCCAAACACTGTTCTGAATCATCAACTCGTCGTTGTTTTAGTCTGCACAGAGCTTTTTCATATTCAAATATTCATGAATGATAAGATGCACACACGTTCAGTTGATATCTTTAGAGTGACCGCTATTTCATTCAATTTCATTTTACAATCATTCCAAACCGTTTTGTGGAGTTTTTTGATATTTCCATCGGTAACAACTTCTTTTGGGCGTCCACTGCGTTCATCGCCTTGGGTACTCATTTTAGCACGTCTAAACTTGATGGTTGATCTTCCCGATTTTTCTGGGGTAGTGTCAGAAAACTCGTCATCAAGCCAAGCGGTCGTTCGGTTATTAGAGTATGAAGATATTCGTAGAAGTGTTCAACCATTCGGAAAGGCATTGGCATATGGATAGTATAAAAAAATTAGATTTTTCACTTAATCAATATTTGTTTTGGTGTAGTGAAACGCACCGGAGTACTTCCGGTTTATATATTTTTAATATTATTATTTTAAAATTTTAATTTTTTATATTTAATTTTTAATTTTTAATTTTTAATTTTTAATTTTTAAAATTTAATTTTTAATTTTTAATTTTTAACTTTTAATTTTATTTTTGTATTTTGAATTTTGAATATTGAAATTTTAATTTTTAGATTTAATTTTTAATTGGTAAATTTTTTTGCTTTTAATAGTTAATTTTTAATTTTTAATTTTTAAATTCCAAGTTTTAATTTTAAATATTTAATATTTAATTTTTTATTTATTCATTTTTAATTTTTAATTTAAAATTTTTATTTTTAAATTGAATTTTTAATTTGTAACTTTTAATGTTTAATTTTTAATATCTAAGTTTTAAATATTAATTTTTAATTTTTAACTTTTAATTTTAAATATTTCATTTCTGATTTGTGATATTTGATTTTGATTTTTGGATTTTTGTTTAAATTTTTAATGTTAAATTTTAAATTTTAAATTTTAAATTTTTTAATTTATTTTATTTTCAAATTTAGTTTTTAATTTTTAATTTTTTTTTTAATTTTCATATTTATTTTTTTATTTTTTTATTTTTTATTTTTTTTTTAATTTTAAATTTTAATTTTTTAATTTTTTGCTTTTATTTTTATTTTTCATTTCCAATTTGATTAATTTTATTTTGCTCTGTTTTATTTAATTTAAATTTTTTTGCACTTTATTTCTGCTATTGTCAAACTTCGGGAATATACAACTTTAATTTTCTTCACTTTAATCTTTTCTCTCCTCTTTATACACCGACTAAGAAACACCCCACAGCACAGTAGTTGTCTCTTCTGAGTAAACGAAATTCCCCTTACTGCTGTGTGTGTGAATGACAGTCTGCATGGCAGCGAACTATTATACTATTTAATGAAATGCAATTAACCTGTCAGGTATTTCAATTACCACTTCTCCAATTAGACGTGGGAGTCTGATACATGCAAATATACATAGATACAAATAAGTAACCTGTAGAGAAAGATACTAGTTGTTAACTAGAATTCAACTAGTTTGCATTTTTGCACCAACTAGTTCATCTTTCATCCACTTTTCATATAAGGAATGGTTTTTTTTGGTAGCATTTATGGGTTTCGAAAGTGCAGGGCTGTGTATTTTGACATCTGTGAAACTTAGCTGTCAAACCAAACGAGTTAAAATTGTTCAAACCTACAACAAAAATGGTGATTCCTGCTTTAAAAGCAGATTTTGGTGCACATAATTATCCAGCCACTCAAGCAGTTGATAAAATTTGAAAGAAATTTGAAGAGAATGGATCGGTTACAGATATTGTAAGGTCTGTGCATCAACGTTATGCTCGTTCTACCTCAAATATCGCTGTACTGTAAGTGAAAGTGAAGCCGAAGACCCAAATGTGTCTATTTCTCGACATTCTCAAGAGGACTGGGACTTTCTTACGACACATTATGGCATGTTTTGCACTTGGACTCGTAGCTATAGCCATATAAAGTCCAGTTTACACAACAACTGAAGCCAGCTGACCATTCACAACACCGTAGTTACGTCAGTTGGGTGCTTGAACAACAAGCAGTGGAACGCGATTTCACCAAAAAAAATTTCTCCAGCGACGAGGCACATTTCTCACTTGGATGATACATAAATAAGCAAATTTGTCGCATTTGGGGCTCTGAGAATCCTCAAATAATTGAAGAGAGGCCATTACACCAAAAAAAAAAAAAAAAAAAAAAAAATTACTGTGGGGGTGCTCTTTGGTCCGGAGGTGTGAAGGGACCTTACTTCTGTGAAAACGATAACGGCCAGACTATCACTGTCAATTCAAAGCGTTATGGTCGCATGATAACCGACTTTTTTTCGCCTGAAATTGAACAGCACGACTTGGACGATGGGTGCTTCCAACAAGATGGTGTCACCTGCCATGCAACACGAGCGAATATGGCTTTATTGCGTGAGTAATTTCCCGGTCGCGGTAAACTCTCGCCTTGGCGATGTCAATTGGCCACCGAGAACGTGGTATTTGACATCGTTGGATTGTTTTTTTTTTTTTTTTGTTAGGCCACGCGAAAGACTGTGTTTATGCGGATAAGCCTTTAACTTTTGAGCATCTGAAAACCAAAACTCGTCAAGTTATGGCTACAATACTGTTCAATATGTGCCAAAAAGTGGTCGAAAATTATCTCAAAACTAGCGAAGTTCGAAAAAATATTGAAAATAAAAATAAAAATGAGTTTGCCTGCAGCGAGATAACCTCCAATCACTCGGCTATCACGTTACGAGTATGATATCAAGTGCAACGACCTACTTTGCACTTCAACAGCACTTAGGAAGGAAATGAAATTCACCCGTGTCGTACTAAGCATAACAACAAAATACGAGTGGTGTGTTGAGGAAAATTATTATTATTCCCTAGTTACTGATAAACTGCTATACGAATAATGAACTGGTATGACATCATGCTATTTCATACCAGTATTTAACTAGTATTTTTCCATACTAGTGTCTATCTACTTTTACACTGCAGGGTAGTGTTGCGTATGTGTCTTGTGTGTTTACTGCCTGTTGGCAACGAATTTGAGGTGAAAGTAATGCGAGGAAAAATGCTAAACACGTATGAAAACTTATTACACATGTTAATAGGCTTAAAGAACATACAAGGATACATATAAACAAGTAATAGTTGAATAGCTAGACAAATAGAAATGAAGATACTTAAGCAAAATTGTTTCATTAGAGGAGCGAAATAATGACTAAAAGTAACAAATTAAAGTGAGAATTCTATTTATTTATAGCTAAAACCAGCTCAGACTACTTAAAGTGTCTTAAAAAGACAAAAACAAAAAGTTTTTCCCAATAAACACTTGAAAAGTTCGCTGAAACTATGCCCAAAAATGATTAATAGAAAATGGGAATAAAACGAAATGCGTGCAAATGAAGCATTTAACAGTAACAATGGAAATAGCTCAAAAGGATCAGCGAAAGAGAGAGAGAGAGAGAGAGAGCGGGAGAGAGAGAGTGAAAGATATAGACAGTCAAAGAGGCAGTGAAATAATCCAAAATGTATGTAAGTGTCGGGAATTTCTCAATATTTTATCTTATTGTGCGATGACAAAATGGCAACGGATGCTAATCAAATTAATTTTGACAGCAAAGAAGATTTCCTGAGAACAATTGTGAAGCTATGAAAAAGCGATAAAACTGTCTGGCAGCAAAAAAAAAAATGGAATTAAATGAAATAAAATGAAAAAATAAAATAAAATGAAAAAAAAGGGGAAAAAAAATGAAAAAATAAATGCGCGTGGCAATGCCTTTCTGAGCGCGCAACAAGGAGATTTGAATGTCGACGACAAATCAAGTCCTATCCGCGAAAAAAAGGTAAGCGACACTATTATCGATTTTTACTTTTTTGCACATATCGATAGTTTACAATCATATGCACCTTCTGCGAAATTTTTGTAGTTCTGGGAATTCCCGTTAATTAGTTGCAGCGGAAAGAATTTTAATGTAACCGCCAAACTCATTTTGTGTACATTGTGCTTGACCGCGGTTTGTCGCTTACCTTTTTATTTTCTGCCTCGCTTACGATTTTTATTCTATGCCGGCGCTTAGGCAATTATCGCGTTTTAGAACTAATTATAATACATTATGAGCCATTTGGAACTAAACGTAAGTGTATTTATACATAATTCATATATATGTATGTATATGTATTTTACAAATTCTTTAATTTCAGCTAGGAAAAGGTGCTCTTGTACCGTACTCGGATACTGATACGGAGAGAACCGACGATTGCGAAGAAGAAATTTGTGTTGGGAAAAGGGGCTATAAAAAGAATAAACCAATACCTAAGCGACTCCTAACTAGAAAAAAGCGGTCTACTGGAGTTCGACAAACCCCCTGTGCTACCAAAAAATGTGGAAATGATTGCATGAAAAATTTCACTGAGAGCGACAGAATTTCCATAAATGAACACTTTTGGGGTATCGGAAATAAATTAAGGCAAAAAGACTGGCTGCTTTCATATATAAGACGAAAGAATATCCAGAGGGTGAGATCAACAAGTCCGAAGAAAAAGTTTAGCTACGATTACTCCATAAATTTTAACGACAAAACCTTAAAAGTGTGCCAAAAATTTTTATTAAGTACTTTGAGTATATCGCAAACATTGTTAATATCAGCGAGGGATAATGCTAAGTATCTCAATGCTGTTGAAAATAAGGAACGAAAGGAACCCCATAACAAATCAGATATAGCTAAAGTATCTATATTAAAAGCATTCATTGAAAATTTGCCTGCAGTGCCTTCACATTATTGCCGTAATAAGAGCAATAAACTGTACATTTCACATGAGTTTCGTAACGTAGCAGGGCTATATAATGTTATGTTAAACATTTAAAGAGCATCAACCAAGAATCAGCCAAGTTATCTTTGCGAGTTTTCCGAAATATTTTCAACAATGAATTTCATATCGGATTTCATTTGCCCAAAAAAGATAAGTGCGTGACTTGCGAGCGTTATAAAATTTTGGACAATGAAGCAAAAAGTGATTTCCGTCATACTGAAGAGTACAGAAATCATATTCAAGCCAAAGAAAAATCCAAAGAATTATTTCTGGAGGACCAAAAAAAAGGGAAATCAAATTCCGAGTTTTTATGTGCTAGTTTTTATCTTCAAAAAGTGCTTAACACTCCTCACGGGAAAAGCGTTAACTTATTCTATTCCCGAAAGTATGCGTACTACAACGAAAGTGTGTATGAAAACGGCACCAAAAATGGATATTCCTTTCTTTGGGGAGAATCTGATGGAAAAAGGGGTTGCAATGAAATTAGCACAATTATTTTTCAGTATTTAACAATAGTAGATGAAAGAAAAACTCACGAATCAATAAGTCTTTACTGTGATAGCTGTGCAGGTCAAAACCGGAACAGAGCCATGCTCGCTGCCTTGGCGTTTTTCCTGGAGAAGTCAGTGTTTGTTAAAAATATCAAAATAACATATTTGCTACCTGGACATACCATGATGCCAGTAGACTCGATTCATAGCACTATTGAGTCTTTTATTCGTGAAAGAACTGTTTGGGCTCCAACAGAATGGTATACCATGATTGGTAGTGCTAGGACCAATCCAACAAATTATACATGTATCGCCATGCATCACTCTCATTTTAAGGATTGGAAAAGTTTTGCAAGTGCAATGTTTCCACCCACATTTAGAATTAATTTCCAAAACTTACGTTCCGCTTCATTCGAGAAAAACAGCTCTATTATTAACTTTAAATATGGATACTTTGAATGCTCTGAAACCAAAGAATATGATGTGAAATCAATTCCACAATCCAGACGTAACTCTTCATTATTAAACAATGACCCTCTTCCACTATATAATAGGGAGCTTAGTATTTCATTAGCTAAATACAAAAACTTGAAAGACCTCTGTGATAAAAACATAATCCCACACAAATTTCAACAGGAATATTTGAATCTGAAATCCGATGAAGATATTAGAGATATTCTACCAGAAGCAGATGAGGAAGATAATGTAAAATAATTTATGTTGAAGTTCCAAAAAGTTCTTTTAACAACTAAGACTTGGAAATGAAATTCCTATTTTTTTTACTATACATAAGTGCAATTAATTCAAATTGAACTGAAACTACCTATACGAATGTATTTATATGAAATAATTTAGGTTTTTTTAGATGTTTTTTTTTTTACTTTTTAAACTGGTTGAAAATGAAAAAATAAAAATAACTGCCAAATACTAACAATAGTGTTTTTAATGTCTATATTTTAAGGTAACCGCCATACCTTTGAGAACGAGCAATTTATGGTGACAGCGAAAAAAATGTAAGCGACAAAAAATTGTGATCTCTCACTGATACATTTTTTTTACACATTGCATGGCTTTTCTAATGCAATAAAAAGGAATGGTACCGAGTTTCAGACAATAATCAGCTTTGAGTGCCGAAATAAGTAAAAAAAACGTTCTCCTGTAAAATTTACATTTTGTCGCTTACCTTTTTTTCGCGGATAGGGCTCGAAATACTCGTAGCGCATTTGCCCCGCGGCCACTGCGGCAAAGAGACTGCAAATTGCATAGTGTGAGCTTTTGTTGGGATTTAGTGCTTTTCACAAAATGTTTAGGATATTTTTCAAGGCAACAAAAACATTTTTCCATTTTTACTGTAATGAGAACTCATAATTTTCGCTGATTGGTGACCAGTTGACGTCCAGACTTGTTTATTTAACCTTTTTTGTGTGCCTCATTCTCAAACAACTTCTACTCGTGCCTGATTTTGAAACTGCCTTCAATGGAACGATAGTAAGGAGCTAACTCTACAGAGGTTCGTGGTAGCTCACTGTGCTCAGACTTGTATTGAGCAATGGAGGAAAAGTGGAATTGCGAACCCTACAACCCTCAGCTATCAGAAATCAGCTAGAGTGCTGGACGTCACCTAATATGATTAGGTCTACACTGCCACCGCGGTGTTAAATCTTTCATAGAAGCGCCCCGAACTACCTTCATTTTCTTTGACTCTCATCACGGTTTTGAAACCGTGGTCATCATTGTCATCATACTCTTGTGTCCTCAGCGGCTTCGGGACATTGTTGTTATGAAGAAGCCGTGGCTAGGAGTTGTTACACAGCTCACGACTTCTCCTCACAAATGAGCTCGTGACTTGGAGGTCTACATCCGTGCAGTGTCGTGTTTTTGGACAACGTCAAAAAAAAGGTAATAAAACCGTCACTAAACTGCCAACGACCTCCAATAACCGAGTGGCTAGCATTGTGTACTATCATCCGGAAGTCATGGGTTCGATTTCTGGTGCGACCAACAGTAAAAATTATAAAAAATTCATTTTTCTAATTGCTATCACCCCGCGGCAGCGAACGTCCAGCCCTTTGTGTGTATTTCTGACATGAAATAAAATGAGGACATAGAAATCCTTCGTCCGTTCCGAGGTGGTTTAGAATAAACTGCACGTCCCTACATTTGTTGTAGGAGGAGCTCATGCCAAAATCATTTCAGTGATTATGTTACCTTCGGGTTACCTAAAACTCACCTCTGAATAAGAGCTATAGTCTTTTATAGCGGTCTTGGATGACAACCCCCACTGGGAGCTGCTGGTTCATCACTAAATAACTCAGTTTTCCCATTGCGGAGCTTACTGTCTGTTTGGCAATTTAGTTACCCCATGTGGATGGAGTGGTTTTTTGCTTTCTCAGTGGAAATTAATGGCGTCAGCTTGAAATTTTTCGAAACACCTACTGTAGGCTACTCGGCGTGAATGAGCCATCCTTCAGCCATTTTCAACACGAGTTTTAAAGCGTGTGAAGCTTTGGTGTACGGAAGACAGGTTGGAAGGTTCAGTGGAGTCGCTCCGATATATTCAGTTCCATTGAGGTCTCGTTACAGCGTCTGTGTATTAGAAGCATAGTTGGTAGTGGGCGTCGGCTTTTAAACCAAGCGGTTCACTGCATAAATGCGTTTGGACTTATACTCCCTCGTCTTTAAGCAAGCACTTGGTGAAGTCTTGATGAAATTTTCCAATCTTAATAGCAACCATGCAAGCGCATAAGACCTATGATTTGAGAGCATGCACCTTGGATGTCGGATATCTTAAGTCGTAATGCGTCACAGCTAAGAGAGAAGACGACCGGAATATTGATGGAGAAGGTGGGTTCTTGTGGCATATACTCGTACTTAGACGGACGTGCGAAAGAGCGCAAGCTGAATGCTGGCTTTGTGGTGAGTTGGATACTTTTTCAACGAGAACTATCAAAGACCCAGGCGGAAAATCGGAAAATCTTCTTACAACAATCTAAATTAAAGAGAGATTCTTTAACATGTCATTTGTTTAGGCCCACGTCTCAGATGTGAAGTGTGGTAAGATGGGTCCCAAGACACCTTCCAGGAGCGTCTGAAAAGCATTTCTGAGTACTGTCGCCGTCATGATATCTAAATCGTCCCATGCCAACGTGGACAAAAAAAGATATCTTTGACAAAGCTGTGGAAAAAATCAAGCCCCATGACGAAACAGTCCCAAAACCCTCTCCGTGGGACGAAATGTGGTTGTCTGTAGTACCAAATCCCATTACAAGGAAATTCTTTAAGCTACATGTTTGTCTGTCGATCGAAAAACTCATAATCAGATCGACCACATAGTAACCGACGGCAGACATATTTCCTGTGTTCGAGATGTGTGAACGCTTCGAAGATCTAACATCGACTCGGATCACTAACTTGTTCCAGCCAAGACGAGTAACCACTACGTCCCGTCAACAAACTTAAGGTTTTTGAGTATCAAGGTTGCAAAAAGAGCTGTTTGTAAGGGATACCAAGAGCAGAAGATGGTAGGAAGGGATGAGATAACTTACATATATACATAAGGTTTCAAACCAAAAGGTTAATCTGGAGATTGGTAGTCACCCTTAAATAGCGTTAGATGAGTTTTCTGGCAGAACCTTCGGACATAGCTCAAATAACAAGAAAATTTTGAACAAAACAAGCTAGAACCCCCTACGATTTTTGTGAGAAAGAAGGTTTCTAGCCATATCTAAAGAGATCGGATAGCACAGTAAAGTGCGACCCGCCAGCGATACTTACAAAAAATCTACACGTATGCATCAACTAAGGCTGAGTGAGTAGACGCTAGAGTATATTGACCTATTAAGCACTTGTAGCTTCCGGCAACTAAATGGTAAGAGTCTCACTCAGAAAGTGACCTTAGAAACAGGACGACACTTGAAAGGGAAGTCGAGAGAAGCCACTGTCTGTCTGGTTTCCAGGCCACAAGCGCCTCGTGAGGAATGATTTAGTTGATGAGATTGCGACCAAACAGTGTATGAAATACGAAAGCAGCTAGCGGCTCTATACAATGAAAGAAAGACGGAAGATGGATCAAGGTGGGATAGAATGTCTAAATGGCATGCAAGACTGCCAAGCCAACTTGCAGAGGCAGTGAAGGAAAGCGCACAACCACTTTTTGCTTACGCAGTCTCGAAAAGACTACAGAGCAGCTGTGAGCCTAGTGAGAGGCCACAACCCACTAGCATAATAAGCGAGAAGAATGCTCACAAATTGTAGTGATATGTGAAGGAAGTATAGAGAGGCATAAGTGAGTGCGATCTGGGAACACTCTTTCTGTTTCTGGCTGACTTTACCTAGATTACTGCTTAGATATCTAGAAGCTTTGTTGTGAAGAGAGCTTGTGGAAGATTTAAAATTGGAGATCAAGACTGTCGTAGATTGTGGCATACTTTTAGGCGCAATATTTCTCAGAAATGTGTGGTAATGAGCATAAAGTTCTCAACTTGCTTCACTGATATTTGAAAAAGTTTGACCAACGAAAACTCTAAAAAAAAATTCATAACTCTTTTAGTGAGCACTTAATTTGTTGCTCTGAGGGAAGCTTGAAGGATTCAGAGAATGTATTTCTTCCATTCGCTCACACTTCCTGCCGTATTTGCAATACTCTCTCACGTCTCAGTTGTTGTATTTTCTCCAGCACTATCTCCTCCCTCTCATATACTCTTTAAGAGCTTTCACCTCCACCACACATTAGCACCACCACCACCTTTGCCACCTGCAGCTAACATAGATCATTACTCTTTCATGCTACTTTGAACTGTTGAAATTTTCATTGTTCTTAACACGAAAGTGAAGTAAAAGAAGGAGTAAAAAAAAAGTACAAAATAGAAATACTCAAAATACCAAATGTGCAGCGCCAAATCCTCGAGTAAACTATAAAAAAAAAATAAAAATAAAAAATAAATAAAAAGCAAATAAACACAAGTGGCAACTACTTGTCGACACTTGCTATGTTAAGCGCAGTAAACAACAACAAACAACAACAAATATAAAACTATGCAAACAAATTGCATTTTAACACCTTTCAAGTTGAGTCAAGCAAATAACTATTTATAAAATTCTATAAAATGATGCTGTGGCGATGGCTGGTGTTTTCGGTTAACTGTACACAACACGCACAATCGCACACGCGTTGCAAGCTTTCTTCGGTATTTATATGCAACATGAATTGCCAAATTATGTTGAAAATTCTCGTTGCATGTAAATTAGTTGCCTGGTTGAGGTGGAGGGGGGAAGAGTTTAGCTAAAATAAATTCGAAAAAAAAAAAAAATTTTTTTTGACGTTCTCGAATTTGTCTACGGCAGAGATGACATAACGAGAGACTAAAATAATTGCTTTTATGATCCATTTTGAGGTTCCCTACTTTTTTTAATGAAAAAAAAAACAGAAATTTCAAATTTAATTGAGAATGTTTATTATCATTCGAAAGAACATTCTTTGGCATTTCTTCTTTGAAGATTATCTCTTTCATATGTTGGCCGCAGCTACGTCTCAGTTGGTCCAGCCGTTGAGTCCAATTTTCGATGACTCCTTCGAGCATTTCAACTGAAAACTGGCGAATGACACGCGTGATGCTTTGCTTCAGGGTCTGAGACGCAGCGAGATTGTCCGCATAGACTTTAGATTTTACATATCCCCACAGGAAAAACGGTCTAACTATGTAATATCACGCGATCTTGGTGGCCAATCGACCGGCCCAAACTGTGAAATTATCTGCTCACCGAATTGTTCTCTCAATACATCCATTGACTGATGCGTGATGTGTTGGAAGTGTGAGAAGTGGTGGCGCTGTTTTGGTAAAACCAAATGTCGCGGAGTTCACGAGCTTCGATTTCAGGCATCAAAAAGTCCGTTATCTGGATGAAATGGCAGCTCTTAAATCTTTTCATGTTGCTCTTAGTCCCGAATGCGGAAAATTTTGCTTGTTTACAAATCCATTGAGCCAGAAATTGGCCTCATCGCTGAAGAAAATCTGGCTCGAAAACGGCAAGAGCTATAGAGCGATGTCGCTTGATTTCTCTAATCAGTTTTTTTTTAGAAATACGCATAATGCCTCCAAAAACTATAAACGGCTTTGAAGTTTGGGCAAGCGAGCACTTATAAGAACGAAGATTCTTACTTGGATCGCAGTGAAGATTTCTCAAAGCAAATATGTATGTCAGCAGGAATAGCTTCCGAATAGAGTTCAATAGACTTTTATTTTCTACCATGGACTTCAGAATAACGAGAGAGGTGAAAAGTATTTCAGTTGGAAGACCATATTTTTCATTTCCATCACTTCTGTGACATTCAATCACCCTTTATCTATATGGTTCTCAATATGATTCCCAATCAGGAGAATTTTAGACCGAAAATGTGATCTGATATAAAGGGTGATCCAAGTAGAGGTATTTCTTTTAAAAGTCTTTTTTTTTGGCAGATCAGACGTGAGGTCCTGTCAAGCTGTCATATTATTTTTGTTCAGCATTGTTTGGCATTTCTCAACATGGAAAGACTTACCCCTAAACAATGTTTTCAAATCATTCAACTTTATTACGAAAATTCACGTTTCGGTAAAGAATGTGTTTCGCACGCTTCGCTCAACTTATGGTCAACATAATCGGCCTACTGAGCGTACGCATTCGCAACACCATCACCCATCTTGAGATCCAGCATTCATTATTGGATAATATTCGACCGAATAGATCATGTACAGCACGCAATGAAGAAAATATAGCGGCGACCGTAGCTGAGAGTGTACACGAAGACCTCGGAGAGTCGATATGGCGCCGTTCGCAGCAACTCGGACTGACGCATGGAACAACTTGGCACACTTTACGCCGAGATCTTAAATTGAAAGTATACAAAATACATCTTGTGCACGAACTGAAGGCGCTCGACTCTTCACTGAGTTTTATTCTTCCTAATTAGTTTAGCTCTGTAGTCGTTTCTTCGTTTTGCTTTTCAGTGCCAATTGGAAACACCAAGTGGAACCAAGTCATTCTCCTCCCGTGGGTCTTCTCTTTTTCACAGCTCTGAGATAATGAACTTTTATTAGATCAACTTTCGGAAGGGTATTTTTATACTAATGAAAGCTTAAAATGTGAAAGATATGAAGTAAGGTTAGTTAATTTTGGAACAGAGGTTTGTAGCTTTTGAAGAAGAAAAAATATGGAATAATTTTCCCAGAGATGGCTCGAAGCCGTATCGAAAATTTAGCACAGAAGTTTATTTTCAGAAGCGTTTGCATGCTTCTCCTCATCTCTGTGAGCAAATTGGATTCTCTGAAAATAAAAGTAACCAACCTTAGTATACCACACAGTCTACCATTCCGGCAAACAGTTTTATTCGCATGAACAACTAAAAGCGCTATTCTCAACCAGTTCAAAGGGTAATCTAAATCGGTTTCGTTAGGTATGTGAGAGCCACATGTGGAATCATTAGTCAGATTTGGGCTGCTCCTCACTCACTCGCCTTGCCTTCTCTGCAACACTTCAGGCCATAAAGGTCACAATAAAGAAACACATATTTTATGTGATAATCTTTCCACCATCTCCTGCTCATTTAAAGTGCGACTATAAGACATTCCGGCGGACGTTAGTGTAATATCGTCTCTTGCAGCACCCAGCTGCCACTGCTGCGCAAATTGGTTACCGTGGGTAAGCCACTGACATGACGATTGTTTTGTTGGCGTCACCAGCAACGTTTATTACTCGCATCGCTGCCAGTGCCACTAATGAAGCCATCTGCTGTCCTTTTAAACGCATTCCGCTCAACACTGGCGAATTCCCCATTCCATTCTCTCTTCTCGGCGTAAACTTTTCGATATGCTCGACTGAAATACACTGAAATATTCATATTCGATAGGGATTAGTAGAACCATAGTTGAGGATTACATTAATAATGCTTCTAAAAATCCGCCTAAATGTAGGCAATATGATACTTAGTTTCCAAGATTAATTTAAAGCATTTGAAGACCATTGAATCATATACATCTGGTGGCCTACATTTAGGATGAGTTGTATTTGAATTAAAAAACTGATTAATTTTTAATAAGAATCTCATTTTTATTTGAAATAAATTCGATGGTGAAGAAAAAATTCGAAAAAATTAAATTTTCAAACATATATTTAGCACAGGCAGAGAAACTTGAAAAAAGTTCAATGAAAGTTCAGTCTCAATTGAGAAAGTTGACAATATTGTGCGTGGGAATTTTTTCTTTTTAAATATAAAATAAATATTAAAGCCTAAGAAGCACCAGCTCTGTTGTCCACTCGCATTAGAGTAGGCCTACTGGGGTGAGAAATAAAACTGAAAAAGGAAATTTTAATTGGAAAACTTTTATTAATTGCTTACGCTTCTCACTAACAACGGTGTTTACTTTGAAAGGCAGTCAATACAGTCAAAGCATGGAAGGTTGAAAAAAATCTAGAAAATGTGAAAAGAATTTATTTACGTCTATATTGTGTTTATGAAAGGGCATTTGATATTTTCATTTATTTATTTTTATTTGAAAAATGTTAAAATATTTGAAAAAAAGTTGAAAAATATAAAAAATAATAAAAAAGAAAATTAGAAAATATTTCTCGCAAATGGGTAAAAAATTGTTATCAATTGCAAAATATTGCTCGTCATCAATATTGCCACAAAATGTTGCATGCTGGTGTAGAAAAGGTCACATGTGTGAAGGTAGTGCAAAGCGAAGAGTGCAGCGCACATGCCGAGTTCATATATACTCATATCCCACATATCGCGCTTTAACTGACGGCCATTTGTAATCCTAAAAACATGCCAATTTTTCAAAACAAAGCCATAGACGTGCACCACAGCACACATATGTAACGGTTAAATAAAAGTGTGTTCGAAGAGCGAGTAAAAGCGAAGAGCACGGTGTTCCAAAAGAGTTTATTTGATATTTTAAATCTCAAAATTCTTAATTATTAGTTTCGAATCTCGAAATTTGGCTTTTGAACTTTTAATTTTCGATTTAAGTTTTTATTTTTAAAATTTTCCTTTTTTTACTTTTTCGTCTTATTTTTTACCTTTTACTTTTTACTTTTTACTTTTTACTTTTTACTTTTTACTTTTTACTTTTTACTTTTTACTTTTTACTTTTTACTTTTTACTTTTTACTTTTTACTTTTTACTTTTTACTTTTTACTTTTTACTTTTTACTTTTTACTTTTTACTTTTTACTTTTTACTTTTTACTTTTTACTTTTTACTTTTTACTTTTTACTTTTTACTTTTTACTTTTTACATTTTACTTTTTACTTTTTACTTTTTACTTTTTACTTTTTACTTTTTACTTTTTACTTTTTACTTTTTACTTTTTACTTTTTACTTTTTACTTTTGCTTTTTACTTTTACTTTACTTTTTACTTTTTACTTTTTACTTTTACTTTTTACTTTTTACTTTTACTTTACTTTTTACTTTACTTTTCACTTTTTACTTTTTACTTTTTACTTTTACTTTTACTTTTTACTTTTTACTTTTTACTTTTTACTTTTACTTTTTTACTTTTTACTTTTTACTTTTTACTTTTTGCTTTACTTTTTACTTTTTACTTTTACTTTTTACTTTTTACTTTTACTTTACTTTTTACTTTTTTACTTTTTACTTTTTACTTTTTACTTTTTACTTTTTACTTTACTTTTCACTTTTTACTTTTACTTTTTACTTTTACTTTTTACTTTTTACTTTTACTTTTTACTTTTTACTTTTTACTTTCTACTTTTTACTTTTCACTTTTTACTTTTTACTTTTTACTTTTTACTTTTTACCTTTTACTTTTTACTTTTTACTTCTTACTTTTTACTTTTTACTTTTTACTTTTTACTTTTTACTTTTTACTTTTTACTTTTTACTTTTCGACTTTTTAATTTTGACTTTTTTACTTTTTACTTTTTACTTTTTACTTTTTACTTTTTTACATTTTACTTTTTAGTTTTTATTTTTACTTTTTACTTTTTACTTTTTACTTTTTACTTTTTACATTTTACTTTTTACTTTTTACTTTTTACTTTTTACTTTTTACTTTTTACTTTTTACTTTTTACTTTTTACTTTTTACTTTTTACTTTTTACTTTTTACTTTTTACTTTTTACTTTTTACTTTTTACTTTTTACTTTTTACTTTTTACTTTTTTACATTGTACTTTTTACTTTTTGTTTTTAATTTTACTTTTCGTTTTTTCCTTTTTATTTTTTACTGTTTACTGTTTTTACTTTTAATATTTAAAATTTTAATTTTTAAATTATTTTAATTTTTATAGGTTCTCACCACGTTCTCTCCATTGTAACGCTCTTCCTCTCCATAGAGGGCATACTGCTCCTGAAAAAAATATATTTTATGTGACAAATTAAATCAATAAATTTTTCGTAGCATATCTTTTGGCGCCAAATGGCAGTTTTTTTTTTGGCAAACATATTGCCAGTCAGCCAATTCTAAAGTGATTTGAGTGCATGAGCAATAGGCTAAAGCCAATTGCGGTTGAAAGCTCAGTGCCGTAAAGAGCAACGAGAAGTTTGGGAAAATCAGAAAAGGGTAAAACACCAAAAAATAAAAAATAAAAATATTTTATAAAAAGAAATCGTTAAAAAGGATAGAATGTCAAAATTTGGTTAGTAGAAAAATGTGAAAAATGTGAGTGAAAATCCGTAGTCAATAAATGCGATATGGCGCTTGCAGAAAGCCATAAATGTCGAAGGGAAATGGATATTTTGTAACGAACAACAGCTGTTTGAATAGTGCGCCTAAATGTATGCCATGTTTTGAAGGGAGTGGGTTGAAGGCCTGTTGCTTGCTGTGCTCAAATTAAATCATTCTAAATTTCGGAAATTTTAAATTGTTGAAATATTTTAACGTTTTTCTAACATCCAATTTTGAAGCATACATTTTGGCGCAATTAAATTAACAGGAAATCCATTTCTGCAGTGACATTTAAACGCAGTGAAGTGTGTCAAGCATTTTACATGCTTTTCATAGCTTTCCTAAAATCTCTACAACGTTTAGTGCTTCTGTCAGTTTGGTCATTAGATGTGTGCCCATTTGCATATGTACGAGTATATTTATATAACTGTAACAGAGAATTTGAGAATTTCCAATAAATAAATCCGCTTTTGAATATTTTCCAAAGAAATTCTTGGAATTTTTATTGCCGTTAAATCGAATTCAATTTCTCTTAACAATCGATAGATTTGACTGTTATGTATCTAGTAAAATTCAACGCCTGTATGTAGGCAACGAAATTCATTTAATATACAATTAAGGCAAATAAATGGCAACTCAATGAAGTGGAATGGATTTAGATTTTGGAGAGAGAAAGAGAGGATAGGCGAGAGTATAAATGTTTATTTTTACATTAGAGTGTGCGGATTTTTTTAATATGGTTGATTCAAATTTTGTCTACAGAGAAAATGACAGGATTGAGGAATCTATAGACTTTCTCCACCTGCTGTACACATATGAAGGGAACATATGAAGACCAAAAGTCATGATAAAATTCTAAGTTAAATTCAAGAATCTTTAAAAGGTAAGTAATCCGAGTCTTAACCTCACCAATGGAGTGTTATTTCTGCCACAGCTCCTTGCTATAAAACTGTAAAACTCGGAAAGTTTTGAGGAGATACATGAGTTCCTAATCGAAAGTCTTGTTCTCGTCGGTTGTTTGTGTGACGGATGAAATGTTTCCTCGAAGGATGATAAATATTTTAAGACGATGGAGTGCAGAGCCCATCCAGTTTTAAACGGAAACGCCTTTCGAGGGCGAGAGCTACTGTAGTCTTCCCATATTCATTGTCAGTAAGATTTTTTTAAATATATTTTAATATCGAACCGCTTGGTTCGCGAGGCAAGAGACGTCCTCATCACTTACACTGCTAAGGGACGGACTATGAATATCTGAAAGCTTATCTACTATATCGCAAGCAGTGCGTAAGGTATTGCGGCAGTATCATACTAGGGGGAACTGAATGATGATGATGAGCCTAGAGGGGAGCTCATCTTCAGGGTATAAAAACTATGAGTTTTAGTGTGAGTTTTTATTTTAGGTTGGCTTGTGGGTGACTGATCCAATACTAGATCCCTAGACAATTTATTACTACTTCTTACCACGGTTACTAGACCATCCAATAAGGGTAGAGGGATAAGCTGTAGCTCAACAAACCCCTTAGTTCAATGATGAAACCAGGAAGTCGGCACCAATTGCTGCTACTGCTGCTGATACCTGATAGCGCACTTCGCTTTTTAAAGATATTAATATGAGCCAAGTTGCCTGGGCCTTAGTCCCAATAAATCCTGGTAGTCAGAGAGAAAATTTCGAGTTTTATTTAACTCACCGGCCTTTCTGAAGCTCCTGGGCTATTGATCAGGCAGGATTTCTAACCTAACCGGCTTTGCACCAACACGTACAGTTACCAAAACAGACCCCTCCAAAAGCGATTGAGATATCTTAAAGAATTATTGACATAAGGTCCTCCGATCTTTCACAAACCATTCAGGAGGGCTAGAGTTTGCAACCGCACTGGTCTAAGTATAAGCTCGGCGTTTATTTGGTTGATGAGAACTCCAACCATCGACTCCTGACCGCTGATATGGAATCGTAAGCGCATCAGCTTTGTACTTACTAGCGTTCCAGCAGTTACTGGGCAATGCAAAATCACTCTAGTCGCTGATATATAGAACGAGGCTTTCTTTATCTCACCTTGTGAGCACTATAACTGTAACCAAAGCCAACTTATCCTACTGTCTTTCTGCACTTTTTAGCCGAAACAAAGTTTCGTAGTATAAAACCTACCTCTACGGGGTCGGAAAACTCGCCGTCAAAGCCGTTTACGGGATCCCGAAGATAGAGACCTAATATAATCTCGTCGGGTGATGTGTGAGCCACACAGTCTCTCTTTTACGGACTCTGCATATATAGTTTATTATTTCGGCTGTTCGTGGGAAGATATCTCCAACGCCTTCCATTACTTCTTTGGGACACATCGTAGCTCTTTTGATTTGGCAGATCTCAGCATTTTTACTGGAATTGTAGGAAAATATGCGACTCACAAAATGTCGGCGCATGGATTGTGAATCTCTTGTTAAAATTTGGTCCGGTTTGGTCGAGCTTTCGCGACTCCCAACGAGAGCTTCATCCACTTTGCAAAAAGTGTCTCTTGTCAAGCACTCTGAGTGAATTACTGACATGAAATAAAAGTTCCTCGTAAAAATCCATCAGCCGTTCGGTGGTGGCTTTGAACAAACTGTAGTCCCTTCTACTTGTTGGAAAAGACAATAAAGACGCAATACCACAAATTGGTGGAGGAACTCGGCCAAAAATCGCTTCAGAAGTTACAAAGTACAAAATATATTTATACATATATCAGGTTTCTGGGCGATTGCTGAGCTTAACCTTCCCCAAAAAAGTTCCTACCACTGACTAACTACAGCCCACTAATCCGAGCGAGCACTACAATACACAAAAGATTGCTGACCCTAGCTCTGAAGCTAATTCTACAAGGCTGTTGTGGTGAAAAACTGCGAGGAAGCGCTGATAAGCCTCACCGAAGGTCGGACAGTGGTAAGAGGTACTGCTCTACCGCCTACCTCTCATGTATGACCTTGCTGCAGCTGCGGTAGAAATCATTAGAGCAGTTTCCTCTTCTACGACCGTGATTTTTAATCAGAGAGTGCCTTATTGTTATGCCGGTTGCAATACTAATGGAGGTCCAGATTTGGAAAAAGTAGCGCGTTTATTCTCTTCACTGCGTCAAGTCACATTAGGAAGAAGTTTCTTCCCATCAACGCTACAGAGTTTGTTAGAAAAGGTGCACTTGAGCAGTTCTTCTGCCGTGGAAGGTGCTATGACCGTCTCGTGTGTATAATTTACTGTGATTAAAAATGGTTTCTTTCCTAGTTTTTCGGTCGAAAAGTGCCCTGAGAAAAATACCCGGGTACGGGAACCCAACTCATAGACGTTTTAGATCAAATAGAGGTTAAATGCTTCAGAATTCTTAACCCAAACTAATTTCAGTAGCAAAAAGCAGAGCTTTTTAGTGTCAGTTGCTCTTCGAAAGTCTATTAACAGGCTAGAAAGCTTCCTTGCTGACGAACTCTCTAAGCTATTACTAAGTTGAACAAAATTTACTCTGCTCACTGCCTTTCCTCTCAATCATGAATCAAGAATCAATTTAAAAAATTCTTCACCAAGAAAAAATTTTTTTTCTTGAGCACAAATAAAATCTTTCGAAGCTTAAAAGCTCCATCGTCATAAATAACACAATTACAGCGTACACAAATCCAATCAATTTGCCAACATTAAACCTTTCATCAATTAAGCTTCAATTAAATCCAGCCGAGCATTTTTATTGACTTTATTAAGTAATAAAATTTAGCACATTTAAACTGTGCACAGAGCCTCGGTGAAAGCTTTAGTGAAAGTTATGCAACTCTACGATGTTAAATGCCAGCAGGTTTGACGTCGCAGGCTTCAGTGGCGGGGCAGACGTCCAAATGCGCCAATCAAATTCTTATTAGTGTTCATTATAGAAAAATTTGTGTCATTTATAGAGAATGTCATCACGACAATGGGGCAAATGTTAGCCAGAGTGACGAACTACGAAGCACTGCAAACTGTAAACACAAACACACACACACACACCAACACACACGAAAGCTTCTGCTACGATTATCCTTAAGGCAAATAATAACTTTATCCTTTACTTCTCTCGTTCATCATGCTGGTGTGGCCTGTTGCTTTTCTACAGCCTTGCGAGCAGTGTTAAAAGTAACACAGTCAGTATAATGGGTGATCCATTTCGAGGTTCCCTACTTTTTTAAGAAAAAAAAAAACACAGAAAATTCAAATTTTATGGGGAATATTTTCATCAATCATTCGAAAGAACATTCTTTGGCATTTAGTTTTTGAAAATTATCTCTTTCAAATGTTCGCCGCGGCTACGTCTCAGCTGGTCCATCCGCTGAGTCCCCAATTTCCGATGACTCGTTCGAGCATTTCGACTGGTAACTGGCGAATGACACGCGTGATGTTTTGCTCCAAGGCCTGAATCGAAGCGGGATTGTCCGCATAGACTTTAGACTTTACCCTCCGGGAAAAAGTTTAACGTTGTGATATCACACGATCTTGGTGGCCAATCGACCGGCCCAAAACGTGAAATTAACTGCTCACCGAAGTGTTCTCTCAATAAATCCATTGATTGATGCAATGCGTGGGGTGGGAAGTGGCGCCGTCTTGTTGAAACCAAATGTCGCGGAGATTACGGGCTTCAATTTCAGGCATCAAATAGTCGGTTATCATGTCGCGATAACGGTTGCTATTGACGATTATGGTCTCACCGGCATCATTTTTGAAGATATATGGACCGATGATTCCACTGGCTCACAAACCACACCACACCGTTAATCTTTCTGAATGAAATAGCAGCTCTGGAATCTCTGCAGGTTGCTCTTCGTCTCAAATGCGGCAATTTTGCTTGTTAACATACCCTTTGAGCCATTTCTTCATCGCTGAACAAAATTTGGCTCGAACACGTCGGATCTTTTTGGAACTTTTCAAGAGTCCATAGAGTGAAACGATGTCGCTTGGGAAGGTCGAGCGGCTTCAGTGCTTGCACATTTGCGTATTTTGTACGCTTTCAATTTAAGATCTCGACGTAAAATGTACCAAGTCGCTCCATACGTCAGTCAGAATTGCGCTGAGAACGGCACCGAATCGACTCTCCGCGGTCTTTGTGTACACTCTCAGCTGCGGCCGCTATATTTTCTCCACTGCGTGCTGGACGAGGTCTATTGGGTCGAATTTTATCCAATAATGAATGCTGGGTCTCAAGATGGGTGAATGGGTGTTGCGAATACTACGCTTGACCATAAGTCGAGCGAAGCGCGCGAAACACACTCTTTACAGAGCGAGAATTTTCATTTTCGAAAGGAAAGAAAGGATTTTGAAAAAAGTACCTCTACTTGGATCACCCTGTATATATATATGTATTGTAAATTTTTATGCTTTGTTTGTATGTCAGTGAATGGTGTGCTGGTCTCTTTCTACTCATTCGCTGTGTTTAATTAAAAAGTTTAAAGTAATTAAGTGTTATGGCTTCTAGCTGTAATGATGTAAATGTTGTTGTTGCTGTGGCTGGATATAAAGTAATGGCAGTTTTGTTTTTGTAAATATGTTTGTTGTATTGGAGTGTCGCTCATTGCTGGCAGTCATAATGTCAACTCGCACTGACTGGTTGGTCCTTCACTCTAATTTGGAGTGTGAAACTGGAAAATAATGTTAATTTTTTTGTATTTATTGTTGTTGTTATTATAATTTTTTTTTTGGATAAAAAAAATTTTTTTTTGTCGGAAAATTTTAGGTAATTTTGTTTATTATTAAATTCTTTTTAAATCACATTAATGCATTTTATGTATTTTAAACTCAAAATTGCTTTGAAAAAATCAGAAAAATAACTGTTTTTCAAACGATATTTTTTTTTCAGATTCTCCTGATAACTAAAAACTAAATAATCTGTATCTGTGTCCTAAATGATGAAATATTTTCTAGAACTATTTGAAAGGTACGCCTTGCTCTAAGAAAAATCCTCGGCTTGGTTTCATAAAAGAAAGAAATTTTCTCCAGCGTTTAGAAAATTCAGCTGGAAAAGCTCTACAGAGCTTGTGAAATACATGAAAGCTCGTCACCTTAACTAAGCTCTTCACCTCAGAAATCAACGAAATATTACCTTTAAGCGCAACAAAGTAAGCCCTTGGACTCTCACATAAGGTTATCACACCAAAACTTCCTTAACTCTCACCTAATTTATGTATATTCGTACATAAAGAGTTATCAATTTGGTGGTTTCGTAAGTGTAGCGCTGTATTTTGACATCTCTCAAACCCAACTGTCAAACCAAACCTGCTTTGTTTTAGTTCAAAGTCAGGCTTTTATGAAAATCGATTGCTTAGCAAGCGCACAAGGCGTTAAAATAGTTGAAATCTACAACAAAAATTGTGATTCGTGCTTTAAGAGTGGATTATGTGCCATATAATCGTCCAACTACTCAAGCGATATTTTAAAGAAATTTGAAGAAACTGTATCGCTTGCAGATATTATAAGGCCTATGCATCATCGTTTTGCCTCGTTCCATCTCAAATATCGCTGCTGAGCCGTGAAAGTCTAGCCGAAAGATCCGAATGTGTCTACTTCTCGACGCTCTCGAGAGGACTGGGACAGTCTTACGGAACATTAAGATGTATTTTGCAGTTGAACTTGCAGCTACAGCCATTGGGGGTCCAGCTCATACAACAACTGAAGCCAGCTGACCATTCACAACGCCGTAGTTACGTCGATTGGGTGCTTGAACAGCAAGCTTTGCACCGAAGATTTTCCCACAAAATACTTTTTCAACGACGAAGCACATTTCTCACTCGGTGGATATGTAGATAAGTAAAATTGGCACATTTGGGGTTCCGAAAGTCCTCAAATAACTGAAGAGAGATCATTAAGCCCGAAAAAAACTTACTTTCTGCTGCGGTCTTTAGTCCGTAGGTGTGAGTGGACCTTACTTCTTTGAAAACGTTAACGGCGAGACTGTCACTGTCAATTCGGAGCATAATGGTCGTATGATAACCGAGTTCTTTTGACCTGCAACTGAAGAACACGATTTGGACAATATGTGAATCCAACAAGATGGTGTCGCAGCCACACAATGCGAGTGAATATGGATTTATTGCGAGAGAAATTTATCGGCCGCGTCATCTCTCGTCTTGGCGATGTCTATTGGTCACCGAGATCATGCGATTTCACATAATTGGACTTTTCTTTGTGAGTCTACGCGAAAAACCGTCGTGTTTATGCGGATAAACCTTCAGCTCTCCAGCACTTAGAAAGTAGCATTTGTCAAGTTATGACTGAGATATGGCCTAATACGAGGTATGTTCAAAGAAAAAGGTGAAGATTTTGCTCACTCTTTTCTTTGATTACAATGTACAATGGCGTGGTGCATCGTGAGCTACTGCCAAACGGTCGTGAAGTTAAAAAAGTATTCCTTCAAGCAAGTTATGCAACGCTTGCGTGAAGCGATACGGCTCAAACGATCGGAATTGTGGAAAAAGAAATCGTGAATTCTGCCATCACAATGATGCACCAGCCCACACATCAATGCATATTCGTAATTTATTTGGTCAAAGACAAAACCGCAATCATTCGTCAACCACCGTATTCACCAGATTTGACTCACTGCGACATTTTTCGATTTTCCAAAACCAAAGAAATCAATGAAAGGAAAACAATTCATGAAACCAAGTCAGAATCGATGAAAGAGCTGATGGCCATACATGGCTTCGAGGATTGGAAAAAGCGTTAGCACAAGTGTATTATATCCGAGGGGGATTACTTTGAAGGGGGCGAAAGAGGTATTGACGAATAAATATTTATTTTCAAAAAAAAAAAAAAAAAAAAAAATTTACCTTTTCCTTTGAACACACCTCGTATGTGCCGAAAAGTGGTCGAAAACTACCTCAAACGGATATAGGTTTCACAAAAACCATGAAGCGGTGATTTGAATAATTTAGTGTCCAGGTTCAAACCTTATAATAAAAAAATGGATTTCAGGAAAAAAATAGTATTTTAAATGCACGTAAAGACATTTTGGCAACCGCAAAATGGCTAACCCTGTATATGTAATTCAAATACTTCTTATCTTATTTGAAAATCAAATTAATTTCCAACACTTAAATTGTCAATTGATTGTCAACGCGAATATAAATTATGTGAATATTCCATTAAAATCACATAAATATCGCATGCAACAAAGAAAGCACTTTTGTATCAAGTAACCGCAGGCCATAAGCGACGGCCGGTATAATTTGTGACAAACTAACTAACTTTCAAATCATTATGTCATCAGTCAAACAGTGTTCGGAATATCGCCAGCAGCAGATTTTTGTTGCTTTTTAAAATTCAATTAAAATGTTGTTGCTTCACTCACTGCTGCCCTGCTGTTAATAGCTAAGGATTTTCTACAACAAGAGGGGGCAGTGCTTGCGCATGAATGTATTGAGATTTTTGAAGAGGATAAATAAACAGTTAGATTATTGTATTGAAAATATATTGTTGGTTTAGTATTTTTTACTTCCAGTAAATGTGGGAGGAGAATATATAAACCAAAGCTTAAGCAAGTTGAGTGCTGGAGTTGCTGTAAAGTTCAATGACTCGAGCAGATACTCACGACGGAAAAAAATTACTATGTGACGTAGCTGAAGACTGTTCACTAACACTGTCAGTACAAATTTTTGGCTTGTTGGCTTTCTTTTGACTGCAGTTCACCAAACCTGAGTGGCCAGAAACTAACCCTTTACATAAGGTTCAAGCAATTCACGATTTCCGGTCTTAGACCAAATATCCTCTGGGCAGCTAACAAACACCCGTTTGGAGGCGAGCTAAAGTGAGAAGGCGAATCCCCTGCGACGTGCTTAGGCTTCGGTCTGCCACATAAAAATCTAACCCCAAATGAAAGATCAAAATATGCTCCGGATGAGACGCCGCCTTTTTGATGACGAACTCTGCAAACTTTCAAAGGCTCACGATTTGTAGTAATGCACCTGGAATGTCCGGTCCCTTAAATGCGGAAGATTTCGTTGCCCAGCTGGTTAATGTTCTCGTAGGATCAAAAGCTGATAACACCACCGTCCAAGAAGTGCGCTGGATGGGACAATGACAATGAAGAAGGTGGGTCTTTGTGAAATCACCTAAAGCAGCCAAATAAAAGAGCAAACATTTGGTGTTGGTTTTGTGGAGGGAGGAGACTTCATCGCCGAGTCCTGGCATTCACGTCTAGCCAGAATCCACATCAAAACGAAGTTCTTCAACGTATCGAAGGACGATGTAACCAAAGATGCTTTCTGTAAAAGCCTACAACGCACTTATGAGCGCTGCCCCGCCACGATGACAAAGTCGTGCTAGGCGATTTTTTTTGACAGGGTATGCAAAGAAGGTATTTTTGGCGCAACAGTCGGTCAGCCCAGCCTTCACGACGAAACATCCCCAAGCGGGCTATGAATCGAAATATTGTTGTCTGTAGTACTAGATTTCAGCACATGAAAATTCATCAAGCTACATGGTGGAATAGATATCGAAAGCTGAAAGGGTAAACGAGCCGCATTTGCAAACAAAAAACAAAGAGGCCGAAATGCATGAGTATGAAGGGCTTGAGAAGCTGGACGATAAGAGTAATGCCCGAACACTCTTCGAAAAGATGCGGCGACTCATTGAAGGTTTCAAGACCGGAGCATACTCATGTTGGACCCAAAGCTGTGATCTAGCAACTTTATGGAAGGAACACTTTCCCAAAATGCTGAATGACAGTAAAAGTCAGACACCTGGAGTTGGTGAAGCCGAAACCCTAATCGATGACGGTGTTAAAGACATTCCATCACCAGATTGTGGTGAAATACAATAGTTATTGCCCGTTTAAGAAATAAGAATGCTACGGGGGCTAACGGTTTACCGACAGAGCTTTTCAAATACGGCGACGAAGAACAGACAAGTCAGAATTGGAAAGAACCTCTCCGAACGGTTCGATAATAAACGAGGCTTCAGACAGAGTGATTCCTTATCATGTGATTTCCTTAATTTGATGCTAGAGGAAATAATACGAGCTGCGGAGTCAGGATACACACAATCTTTCAAAAGGATGTAAAATAGCTGGTGTGCGCCGATGATATTGACACCATCTCCATGAAGAGATTGCCTGGTAAGGAGATGCATGGATGATTAAATGTCTAGAGCCATCTAATATAGTCACGGCCTGAGCCAGTAGCATCTTCTCATTTAAAACACTATGGGAGCGGATATGTCTAAACCAGAGGCCTCAATACTCCTTCATAGATGCTTAAAATATCCGACGGTTACTCATAATTATGGTCGCATCCGCTATTCAACCTTTACTAGCGTTCATTCATCGTTAATCAACTGTGATCATCAAATATTCGCCGATTTCAGCTGTTCATACCGGCTGTCTTTAGAAAGAAAGTAGCCATCATCGTCTGCTTGCCATCCACGCGCCAATAGTTTGCTTTTTATCAGTTTTTTTTTCATTGAGTGTGACCTTTTGATTTCGGGGAGAACTCATCCACATGAGGTATTTTTGGAGTCGAGCTTTCATTTGCTTATAAGTTCTCGTGAGCAATATTAACTAATCCTCTTCTTCCTCGCCTCCTATCAATTCTTTTGACGCCAAACTATCGTAAGATCATTGCAAAAGTCGCTGTTAGACTTAGGAAGTCCGAATCTTTAGACGGCTTGAGCCTGGTTAAGTTCATTGTTCTTACTGGACTTCATTTCCCAGCTTCATATGATCCGAGCTGGTATCGAGCAGCTCCTTCATTACTATAAGGCAACAGCAAGGGAACACAGCCGCTTGGAGGAAAGAATCCCTTAACTTCTTCACGTATGCGCTTAAAGCTAAGCGAAAAGATCCGCGCTGGAGTCTTCTGTCGAGATATATCCATTGTCGCATTAGACAACTCGTTGACCATAGCAGTATTTTTCAGGCGGAGGTTGCTGTTATCAAAGAAACCGTGCAGCGGGAGGCTGGTTTCTGTGAGAGAAGCTAACATTTACTCCGATAGACAATCGACTGTTATGATATGGGGCTTACTCATGGTCAGCTTTTGGATAGCTGGGTGTTGAACCAACTCAGCGAGCGCTGAGCTACCACCTCAACGAACGCGACTGCGCCATCTTTTGGCCCACGTTAGACCATGGAAGGTATGTGGAAATTCTTTATATTTTAAGTCAAAAGATCTCACACAAGGTGCGAGTTCTGACTTTACACGAAAAAATTCTTACAAACCTTTTAAGAATTGTAGAATTTGGCGACAGAAAAAAGTTGAGTGAACTGCATTTTACACAGCACACAATTCTCCTCTCCTCCTTTCCTACTCTCCTACTCATCTCACCCGTCTCAGTATATAATTCTCTTAAAATTGCTTCATTCATTACTCATTTAGTTCATTACTCAACGCTCTTTATGCTCTTCCCTGGCTACTGATAATATTGTAAAAGTGAAAACTTCAAAAAACCACCACGACATTTACGAACTCTAAAGACCGCCACAAATGAATCCAATCAAAAAGTTTCAATCACTTCTTGTGCAATCACTTTTTTTCGTCTTACTTTTTTAAATCTTCTTACAGCCGCTGCATGAGCTCAGCTCACTGAGAAACTGATTGTGCTTTTATTGTATCTACGAAGAGACGAGGCGAAGTCTCTGAAGGCGAACGGACGAATGCAAAGAAGCAACCATAGTTTCTTACCACTTCATAACCGCATAAACTCACATTCATTACATATACTTGGCAACAACCTTTGACCTCAAAAAAGTGAGAAGAAAAAAATTATTTTACTAACTCTCAGCATTACGCAATTAAAGCACGGGAGCGGAGAGCGCTCAACTGGCGTGGCGTGCCGTGTGGCCGAAAGTTGAGCAGAGCAGATGATATGAAGAGGTTTGTGGTTTGGGGTTTTTGGGGGAAAAGACGGACGGAAGATGATAATAAAAAGAAAGAAAAACAAAGAGAAGAAATTAAAACTCATAATTAATTTTTCAGAAAAGTTTCTGGTTGCGGCATCAAAAAGTGCAACAAAAACAATTAAGTGGACTCTAAGACTCGTAAGTGTTTGCATGCAAAGCAGGTGAGCCAGTTTATAGACCGGAAGTCGACAACCCTTTAGCAATCCAGCAACAACAAACACGGTTGTGGCCAAAGTACTTAGAAGAAGATTTTGGTTTGCTTATGCAACTTGCGGTGAGAGGGGGGCAAGTGGCAGTGTGGCAGTGTGAGGTGGCGCATATTTCAGTGGATTAATTACAAAACTCTTGGCTTTTTATGGGTTAATCAAGTATTAGCGAATGTGCGGACGGCAGCGGGTGGTGGAGTGTGAAGAGCAGTCTACTTTAGCTGGACTTATGTATTTGAGTTTGGCCTTTTTATGGGAATTTAATATTTTTTTCCCCCCAAAAATATTTAGAAAGATCATAAAATTTTTATGTAGAGGTCTCAAGTGATTTGCATTTGGCACGTGACTTAATGGACGTGGATGAGTTCAATTTATGACTGCGGTGGCTCTCTAAATGGCTGAAAGAATCTTTGATGGTGTGTAGAGTGGGCGACTACATTGCTTATGACAAAAAGATTCTGAAAAGTTTATTTTTAGAGGAAAAACTGTACTGAGTTTTCAATAATCCTCAGCGGCCAGACCCAGAATTGAATATCTCGCGGCCTATAACGGTTTTTTTGTTGTAATTTTGGTTGCTTGTTAGGACACGCTTTGAGATCATGACTCTCCGTATCGTAGTATGCACAATAAGCAGATAATCTTGAGTTACTACGAAGAATAATATCCTAAAGCAACTTTGAACCGTCTGGCATCATCCGACGTCTCATTCTTAACTTGAACAACGCTTGAACTTTGTTGATTGTAGTGGGATTGGATTTAAGCGAATGGTTCCTCTACCCAAAAAATAAAACTTGCATCTGGAGTGGCTGAAGGACGTCCAATCTCTAAATGCTGTAAGCTGCGCTTATCATGCCTCGTAGAGCTTACTTGCGCTTCTCATTTGGAACGTTCAAAATCAACGTTTCCCACAGTGCACAATTTACCTAATGAAGCTCAGCTTCGAGATGCACCCAATAAATATTTACGAGTATATTTCCCAACAACCTTTCTAAATCTCCAGGGCACGTCTACCCAAATTATTAGACAGGAAAAATCTGAGGGATGTACGGGAAGGCTGGATGGCGAATCACTGGAGCACTGCTCGACACACGTATAACCATTTGAGATGCCGTAACTTCCATAACGCCTCACGCTACACTCTTCGAGGGATAGGTAAGCTTGGCTCAAAGAAAATATAAGAACTCTTTAAATCTAGCCAAGTTATTATGAACTCGAAATTGGGGCACATTGGAGCACAATGACTCAATCCAAGGCTAAGGGTCGGGTTTTCAATATCCACTTTCCACCAAAGCAATATCTGAGAAGAATGTAGCATTTAGAGCTTACGGAGGTCTTTTCGCCTGATGGAAAGTGCTGAGCTGTTTTTTTTTAAAGGATCTCTTCTCTCTTTCTCTCTCCCTTGAATAGTAATGGATGGGTCTTTCCTTTCCCTGCTTACTGTTCCCGGTCCACTAGTGGATATTCTATACGCTCCCATTAATTTTATGGAGATCCCGTCGATCGGCAAGCTTACTACGGCGACATACCATACTTTTGGAGCATAGTCCCTTGCATACACCGAAGACTACACACGAGCCAAAAACTTTGAAGTACATTGCCGCCTTTTTGGTTGCCAAAGATTAGCTCCAGCACATTCAACAAATGCAGAAAGACACTGGCAGGTCAACTCATGTTATGCATAATCTGCGTTCCCTGCCACAGCCTGTCCTAGGAACATTTTGGGCAACGCAAAAGCAGACGAGTTAGCCAAGTTAGGATCCTATCTAGACGATTCCGAGGATGGGTTTCGCTGATAGGTGCATTAGGAGAATTGAAATAAAATAATCACCAGAGTAAGACTTGTGTAGTCCGAAATCAGCGATATACTTGGCACGAAACAAGAAACTCGAAGAGTTGGAAGAAGAGCAAGCAACTCTTCTGATAGCTCTAAAACACTTTCCTTGGAGCATATGACAGCGTGAAACTAGATTGCGCGAAGTGGTTTATAAACTCGAACTCGTTCGACTCAGGATCAACTTCAAAAGTTTCTTTCCTCCAGCGCGGCTCTTAAGATGTTTCGGTATGAGGAGTTAGATAGAGTGAAAGAAAGTTATCCACAAATGAATCTCTTTCTTCCAGAACAAAAAAATAAATAAATCTCCCTAAAAAGGCGGTGAGAGAAGTGCTCCATTGGCCTAAATCAGTTAAATAAGCATTCTGTGATTACCTTGGAGCCTAAGCGCAAAATTTTTCCATCTATCGGTTTCATTACTTTCAGTCTGGGAACTTTGTTGTTGCTTCTTTTTTTTGTGGCGGGGCAAACACCAATGATTAACTATTTTGCGCCGCGAGATTGTGCTGAGACACATTTATAGAATGAGTAACTCGTTTATAGGCCGCCGCTGCTCGCTTGCAACCGCATTTCTGTTGAACAGTCCCTGCAGTCAGACTTCAGCAGGTCCTCTAATCGTATATGTTGGAGTGGCATCACTTAAGCTGCCTCTCTTCAGTCGAGACTAAACGTGTCTCCATGGAGCTCATACAAAGCTTACTAACGTTAACAGGATGCGTGACGTGGACGGTAGAATGAGTAGTTGATGAGATTTTTGGTTGCAGCGGGTTCCTCCTTTTAGATTTCTAGAACCAGCATCGACGCCAACAATAATGTCAACCATGAAATTCAGCACAGAGTTACTATTGTCCACAAGTACTTCATGGGTTGGTGGGTGAGATTAGAAAGTGTAGTTCTAACTCTATGAAAAAGAGACGAAGCACCACAGCTCGCTCATCACGTTCCGTTCGTTCTACTTTAAGCTGGAGAAGTCTCTAAACTGAAAACTTCTGAGTAATCGGCACAAGCAGCTTAGGAGAGCAAGGTCTTGTGGAAGATTTATGGTCCTTTACGACGTAAGGATGGCAAATACCTCTGACGATGGTTCAATGAGATGGCTGTATGAGATGAGTCGACATTGACATTGGGCTGGCGATTTAAAAGACAGCGACTTTGACTGGGTTAGGTTCTACGAATGGAAGCTACCATTTAAGCTAGGAAAGTCGTCAGTGAAGTGGCCGTTGGGGAGCAGACTAGATGAAAAGAAGAAGAAGAAGAAGAAGAAGAAAAAGAAGAAGAAGAAGAAGAAAAGAAGGAGAACACCAAGAATAAGAAGAAGAAGAAAAAGGTGAAAAGAAGTAGAGAGAGACAAAAAATTGTTCTCATGCATTTCCCAGGAGCTGCTTCTCTGTCAGGAGAAGTCATTACTAAGTTCGTCGAAATAAGCTCAAGAGCCCAAGCTCTCCCAACAAAATCTACTTACCTCTGGCATATTAATTGCAATTAAAAGTAAAATCAACACAAAGGAAGTGTAAGAGAAATAAACGGAAGTGAAAAAAAAAATAAAAAAATAAAAAAAAATAAAGTAAAATAAAATAAAAAGAAATAAAAATGCAATGAAATGCAGCAAAATGATGAAGAAATAATATAAGAAAAGAAACAACAACAACAACAAGAACACTGCAGCGATACCCAGCAGTGCACACCACAACAACAGGCAATAAAAGCTACGGAAAAGTAATGCAAATTGTATGCAAAACACTTGTGACGAGTAAAAAGGCATGTGAAGAAGAGAAGAGCAAAGAGCAAAGAGAAAAAATAAAATTTAAAAAAACAAAAGAAAACAACAACAAATAGTGTTAAGGCAGCAGCAAAGCGAGTAACGCAGGAAATACAGCAGCATCAACACAACACACCTCGCTAACAGCTAAGTCGAGAGAGAGAGAGAGATAGAGAGGGTAGCCAATCACACCAGCTGTCGTTAGCGCTGCTGCTGAGGTAAGCCGCGCCATATGCATAGCTTGAGTAAAGTAGTAAAGTGAAGTGCCCACTGAACTCAACTAAATCAACGGCATTTAAATATTTCGCCGCACACAATGAAGCGTATGCCGTGGCCTGTGCTGTGCTCGCTTGGAGTGCTACGAGCGCACTCTCTCTTCAACTTTGTTGATATAATCTATGCACCGTTTTGCCTTACATTTGCTTAATACTTAACTATTTATATTATTTATATGCAAAAATGCACTGCACTTTGTTTCTCATTTGCGTAAAGTATTTATTTACAAAAATGTGGCAGTAATTGCTCTCTCTTTTTCTCCTCTCCAACTCTTACCACCATTTTGGAGTATTAAAATGTGCAAATGGCATTGTTTGCATAATAACGATTTATAAATAGCATTTGGAGTGAACTTGTTGCATAACTGCTGCTGAGCGAGTGAGTGCGTGAGTGAGTGAGTGAATCAGGCAGTGAGTCAGTTTATCTGTCAGTCACTTTGCACACGGGAAGTTGGCTGTAAGTGCTGGATTCCTATCAAGTTTCACGTTATAAAAGAAAGAAAGAGTAGAAAAAAAGTTGGAAATTCTTACTTACAATTCGAAGAGTAGTTTGATAGAGAGAAGATTTTGGCACAAAATTTTAGAATATTTGAGATAATTAGTTAAATTTATTGCATTTTTTTAGATTAAAAAAAAAAAATTTTTTTTGTAAATTTTTACGAAAATATTAAAAAATTTTCAATGTCAGATATGTGAAAAAATTTACTCTCACCTTTTTAGATGCTCAAGCCAAAAAATTGCATCGGCTGTGGAGCGATAAGCTGTAAGAGATATATATAGAGCTAACTTGGCCAAGGCGTCCGGATAGAAGAGAACTTTCCACTCTGAAAGTATTCGCTGCGGTGCCTGCTGGTGGAAGCAGAGCAAGGAGGGGAACTCCACCCCCTGGACGGATCATGTGAAAAACGCGCTTGGATAAACTTGGTGCCAATTAGCGCGGAACCGCCAAAACCAAGGACGACCGGAGCGCTATAATCGCGTAAGCGGTCTCTACAACTTAGAAGAAATTGTCTTTCATCGACAGCTTCCATTTATGTCCCTAAAATAGTCGTTAGAGAAGTAAGCGTTCCTCCTTATATGAGTCGCCATCATAGAGAATATGGTTGTTATGGCAGCGGGGGTCAGATTTAAAAGGATCAAAGAATTTATTTCTTCTCTTCTCGATTGTTGGGCAGCACCGTCTGGTCATATTCTGGCCAGTATATTGATAGTCTTTGTTCGAAAGTCATGTTCACTGCACAACATTTACATCTACAACCCGTGAAATCCTCTGCCACCTTTTTCACCAGCTGGACGAAGGAGTACCGGCTTGAACTCAATGTGCAGATTGATGACGTGAAAATTCCGACCACGAACAACCCAAAGTTACTGGGAGTCACTTTTGATAGCCTGCACTCCTTCACTCCGCATACGACTGCAATTGCCACCAAAGTACAGAGCCGTAACAAAAACCTTTAAATCGCTAGCCGATAAGCTTGGAGGAAAGACAAAAGAACGCTACTGGCAACGTACCAAGCAGTTGGCCGGCCGGTCGTAAACCATGCTGCACCGATTTGGACGCCGGGGACTAGCGAGACGCAGTTGAAGAAGCTGCAGGCATGTCAGAACACCGGCCTTGGGACCGTGACGGGAAACCTCCTGATGACGCCGGAGCACCACTTACACAGTGAAACATCTGTGCTCCCAGTTAAGGAGCATAATGTTATGCTGTGTAAGCAATATCTGCTGGGATGCGTAACCCTGGCGTACTTAGGATTTGGACACTGGCAGGCTTAACTCCTACCTATCCAGGCTCGACAGTGACATACCCAACATATGTCCCGCTTGCAACGAATCCCCGCACGATACTAACCACCTCTTTGCATGCCCACTGAACTCGACTCATCCAAAACCCCTCCCCCTCTGGTACGAATTCGTCGAAACAGCCCGTTTCCTGGGCCTCCCGTTAGATGACCTCGATGACTGAAACTAAACTTGCCTGACCTTAAACGGAGTTGGCGCATAGCCGCTACAACAAAAACAACAACCGTCTGGTCATATTATATATCTAGGCTTCCTTCCACCACCTGTATCCCTTGTGGTTGGATCGACGAAGGCACACTTCGCTTGGATGTCTATGTGTCCGGATATCCAGACCACTATCTCTGTTCTAGAAGCTTCCTATATAATGATCCTCACTACCTGATTTGTGTTCGTAAAGACGAGAGTGGTACCTCACCACATATCCCTTCTCTATATCATAGAGAATAGGTCCTCGCTGTCTTCTGATACCTAAAATTGATACCTTTACAAATTCCAGCAGAGGTAGAGGTTGACGAATGGAATGCAATTTATCTCAGAACGCATTTGCTCTTCGCTGTTCCCTTCTTAGCCAATGGGCTTAGACTCTCCACTACCATTTCTAATTCTTTTTTTCGAAGGATTTTACAATTCAGCAGGATCTCATGACAATATCTCTTCAAATTTTTCGCTTGGCTTAGTTCTTTATTCCGTCCTGTGCTTGACATCCATAGTGGTCGACTCAGCGTCCTTTTTTTTGAGTCTTCGACTTCCGAAGTTTTTCTAGTATACTACCAAACCTAAAGCCCTAACCTGTTAATAGAGCCATCAACAACACAGAAATTAAGCTTAGGATACCTGTTCTCTTCTTTGCGTTTCGGTACTTTCGAGTGAGCTGTTTTGAGATCTTCATAAGTAGCCTTGAACAATACACTTTCTCCATATCCATAATCCTAGTGAGGTAATTTATCGCCAGTGCGAAGCTTGACCAATCACCTAGCTTTGGAATCACTTTAGTCAGCCAGTGAGTTGTGCACGCATCTTTGCTGTCTGCTACTATGTGTGCTGGAGATACTCCGTTGAACTCCAGAAGCTTCTCACTAACTATAAACAACTTCCTCCACAGTAGCATCTTCGATGTCACTCAGTTGCTTGGCCTTAAGAACTTCCAGCTATAGTTTTTAGGCAGCGCCGTAACTCTTGCCGATTTTATGGCTTCAGCATAGCTGTGGTTGTGTCCCATGAATCGACTGTCTGTTGCCGTGGAGGTAATAATTTCCTCACTCACTAACTGTCAGAGGTTGTCGTTTTGGTCTTAGATTTCTTAGACGGTTGTACGTGTGTCGGTATTCGGTGGATGCTTGGTCGCTTCGTAGACGAATCTAGTAGCTTCAGTGCTTCTTCCGCGTTTCGGGTGGATTCAAGATTTAAGTTCTGCTCTAAATATCGATATCGAAAATTTAGTTTCAGACTGATTGTGTGTTGGAAAGAGTTTCTGACTCTACTACTCTCTTTCGGAAATCAGTGAAAATATTTTTTTTTTGGCTTAAGTTGTACTCGGTTCTCAAATTCACTTGCTGCTGTCAAGAAACCTATCGAGCTGTCAATAGCTTACAGCTGAGTAAACTTGATTTCCTATCTGAAACAAAACAATCCATTTGAGCTTAATATTTTCTCCCCAGAAATTGCAAGATAAGGTAGCAAGAGATGACCAAACAAAGATTAAAGCAAAGAGAAAAAGAAAGTGAAATTCGGAAAACAATACCAGTAGCCTGTTTGCCATACAAGCTGTTCATTAAAACCCATACCTCCCGCTCCATACTCAATACATTTCCCACACACTCTCACTCTCACTCTCTCTCCCGCGCCGCATCAGCTGACTTGCCTTTTTTCTCATTGACAAATCAAAGTGTTTGCTCGTGTATGCTCTCATTTATCCTACCATCATAATCTCCACTTTCCACTGTCGCTGACATAATCGCCGTTCAAAAGTCATACAATACAACAGAGCAGAGCTAAAAACAAAGAAATGTCAACAAAGTGGCAGGGGGGTAAACTGACAAATGCTCCAACAAAGGCAAAACAAACAAAAGCACGCAAATGAGTACATGAAAAGAAAGTGAAATGGGCTGTGAAAGGAGGTGAATGGAGGTGGGTTTGAATGAAATTTGCTCATTGTGTGAAAAACAGAAAGAGTTGGGCAGCTAACAACGGGGGGCTGCGGTGAAAAATTCGTAATTAACGAGCTTACGGAACACTCTTGGTTCTCTCATTGTCTGGTAGTCCGGGAAATTTTACAGTGGATGATACTAGATCTATAGCTTCAAGAATGAGGTCCACTAAGTTCGGAAAGTTTTCCTCATATCCTCCTCGAGAATATAAAGACTAGAAGAGCTAGTAATAGTATCGTTGTAAACGAATCTCTGATACCTTGGGAGAGTTATGAAACCGTACTTAAATACGCTTTGAGTACCCTTGCGTATGAGAAAGCTAGCATTGGGTCAGACTCACAGCTTAGCCCAATGCTTCAGAACAAATTCGACCGAAAACCGCTGGGAATACGCCAACGTTAATTATCTCTGAGATTATATAGCAACCGGCTCTGATGCCTTCAAACTTTCTTGAGCGCAAGAAAGTAGCTCTAGTCGATACCGAGAAGCAAGTAGATTGTTGTAAAAGTACAATCAACCGGATTCTGAAAAAAGAAGTAAGAGATAACAGATTCAAACCGTTCTATAGAGGCCTCAGTAAAGCGGTTTGCTTTTGAACTTTCCTCCTGCACTTTCATTGTGCTCCGAAAGCTCTGTAAAGAACTACAAACGGTCAAGGCTACGGTTCCTGAAGACGAAGATTTGTCGGATATGAAAATTAATTCATGATATGATTCCTGTGCAGACAATAGATAGCAAAAAGTGGATGGGAGCTATTATTTCTCGCAGACAAATCTACCATAGAGCTTTTGTGTACCGTTCCCGCATGGAAATGTTTAGACATTCTGCGGTAGTCGAGGTATAAAGCGCCAAAGCACTCATTCTCATTAGGTCCAGTACTATACCTCATATGGATTCAATCCGGAATCATTTTTTAGAACTCTCTTTTATGATACGCAGTGAGCAGTTTTATCTGGTAGGAAAATCTTTCCTGTCTCTAGATCGATCTCAGCTGAAGTGAATTGATTTCATATGGAAGCAATTAACCTCTAATGTCCTTCCAGTGGGGCGGTCGCAATAGTCTAGACGTTAGCATTACGAACTACCATTCGGAAGACCAGGGTCCGAGTACTGGTTCGACCAATATCCAAAATTATAGAACATTTATTTTTCTAAATGCGTTCGCCCCTCGCTAGGTAATGCCAACCCTTCCATGTATATTTTCGACAAATTAAAAAACCTAAAGATACTAAAAGAAAGCTCGGTCGAAAACTGCTTCGGCGGCTACAAAGAGCCAAGAAAGTATGGTTCTAGATCAACCAAACACCACGGATATAGAAGCGGAGTGTATCGAATATATCCTCTATCCCACTAATTCAAGGTATCACGCCTTGCTGTACTCATTGGATGACTTGTAGTCAGGGATGTGCGACTATGTTCTACGGTCCACCTTCCAGCGTGACAGCGACTTGCTTTGGAATGGTACTCTTTCATGGTTTTTTTTCTTTCCAGTTTTTCTGACTACCGAAAGATCTTATCTCAGTAGCTGGCCAAGGAAACAAGGTACTATATGAATAATAATAACCTAACCCCGGTCCTCTGTATTCGGAAACCGAAACGATGGAGCCAAGAGTGAATGCACGCCGGTCTTTTCCAAAATTTCCTGTGGCTTTCAAGATCCACAGTTACCAAAGCTAAGCCACAAGAGGGAAAGTAATCTCTACTTACCAGGGTAGCACTCAGTAAACTTTCGAGTAAATTTAACGCTGCCGTGATCTGGGTGCTCTCCAACGGAGACATCCCAGGCGGACGAGCGAAAGTAACTCTTCTAATCCCCTGTACCTCTGTTTATGGTAGAGCACATTTTACAACTGGCATTTGCTAAAACACTAGATGTCTGAATGAGATATCACATGAGAGATATGTCCAGAGTTGGACCCTGTTCTATACTAGTTTCCCATCAGTATAGTGGCACGTATTATTACACGACACTGTTTAATGGGACTTCACGGAAAACGAGTGGCTTAATTTGCAGCTGTTGGTAGGAATGAAAGAAACAGACTGTCTGGATTAGAGAAAAATGAGACTTGTTGCAATTCTTCGCACAAAACTTTGAGAAACGAAGACCAGACGAACTAAAAAAATGACAAAACTTTCGTCTAAGCAGGCATGATGCCTCGAAGCTGGACACTCAGGTCTATTAGATGAGCTTGCTATTCTCATTCTGAAAAATTTTGATCTACAATATGCGAATGCTCGAAGATCGACTACAGGATTAGACGAGAGAGTCGACTTAAGGATATTGACGAAGCCCTAAACATCCAGAGTACTCGAGAAGAGGGCAAAAAGGGGCGATCTAGCAGAAAGAAAGGAAATTTTTAAATGTAATGAACCCTCGTCTTCTTTAAAATCTTCAATCTCAGACGGAAGTAAGCATTGATGTCTGTAGTTATCAGCGCGACGAGCTACAGAACTCCCAATGGGATGTATCTGGGACATCTGGAAGTACAGTTTAATACAGTATTCAATACAGAATTCAAATTGTGTGATAAAGATACCTTGATGGGAGTATCAGACGTGTCTTCTCTATGTCGCTTTAACTCACCCTTCCTGGAGTTTAGTTGACCCTACCCGCTAGGAGAAACCAAAGAGGTTGTCAGTAAATGTCTCATAACCATTTTATCATAAATTTTCCTCATTTTCTTCATTCCACCTCTGATTTGATGTAAATTCTAATTTTTGTATGCAGCAAAATTTTGCAATTTTCTACTCGCTCAAAAATGTGGTCCTCCGTACTGGAAATTGCTTTGGCAATTATCTTTGCTGCTTCCGTTGTTGTGTTGTTGCTGAGACAAACACAGACTTCCTCACCGCTGTCACTGGTACTTCCTGTAATTTTCCTTACACAAATTTAGTTGTCCCCTGGCGTGGGTATCATATTTTTTTGTTGCTTTTTTTGTTTTGAAGATCTATGTAAAGCCATAAACTACATTTCCCAGCTAACTGCGGGTACTAATACACTGATTAATGCTTTTTTTCAGAATTTTATGTCATGAAAATGTATTTATTTATTTTATATTTTCATTTTTTTTTCGACTGCAATTGAGTTGAGGTTGACAGCATTGGCGAGGTTGCAGCTCCGCGCTTCCCCATATTCGTACTCGTGTAGTATGTAAGTGGCGCGCTTTGGCTTTGTGGCTCGGGATTGTGATGTCTGTTGGCCTCTCTCTGCGCGTGTGCGTGTGTGCTTGATGTTGAGTTTTATAAAACCTTTACCCTTTGCCTTGGGTGGTGGCTTTTATAATGTCGCATTTATTGACAGTAATGTTGGCGTAAATAATTGAAGAGGATTTGATTAGCGTTAGCTGCCGGTGAGGCTGTGCTCAAGCTCAAGTGAGGGAAGGCAGTGTTGATGACAAGTTGGAGTGGAAAGTCGTTCAACGGCCAAAACTGTGAAACCCTCAAGTGTTTAGATTTTGTCTACTTTTGCCACGTCTTGTGAGTACTAGGCACTAAAGGAGTAACCTTACGAGCGACACTGCTTGGTTTGGTCATAATTCGAGGCTGCGAGATTCGCTTTGAACCCTAGTTCATCCAGAAGGCAGTAAGAGCCCGAAAAATCTCATTAGCTGAGGAAATATTACATGCAAAAACTAGACTTCTTGCTCTTCATGAGTTTACCATTCAGTTAAAATCAACTAAAGCGATAGGAGGATGGAGCCATGTGTAGAAGACCACATGGCTATCACTAAACACGTTTCAAGGATCACGATTTGAGGTCAAGATCCTAAAAGGTCTGATCCCTTAAGTGAAAAGGTCTCGCTACCCAGCTGATTGACCATAAAGTGAGACAAGCACAGAGGATGGGGGGTTTCTGTGAAATCTAGCTTACTCGTCATATGTATAAAGAAACGCCAATTTGTGGCCGGATTCGAGCTAGGGGAGAGGATTCGTCGTAGAGTCCTTGCATTCACTCCTTTGACTGAATATCTTGGCGGAAGTGAAGGGCGACGAGACCAAAGATATCACTTATGAGCGTCTAGCGCACTTTCTATAAGAGCCGACACAACACAACGTCAAAATTATGGTTGGGGACTTTAGCGCAAAAATAGGGTATCTTCGACACAACAGTCGGAAATTTCAGTCCCCATTAAGAAACATTCCCAAATGGATTGATTCTTTCGTTAAGGGCCGAATAATGGTTGTCTATAGTGCTAGATTCCAACATAAGCTATTTGGCTGTCTCTGAATTGAAGACCTAACATCGGCTCGCGTAGAGCGCCAATCGGGGCTGAGAGACATTATCTAATACCCGGTATGAAGAAATTCATCGGCCGTTCGGGTGTTACTTAGAATAAACAGTAACTCCCTATATTTGATGGAATAAACATCTAGAGCCTCCCGGTTACCGGACCATTTTCGTGTGTGGAACGGCGACTTTCTGTAGAATAGGCCTCTTCCATAGCCGACCGTTTCCGTTCTCCTTCCCATTTTTCCGCCCGCCGAAATGTCTTGCCTCAGCAGGTAACCAACGAAACGAGATGCCAACGCCAGAGTAGGAAAAATCTGCGTCACAACAGTCGAAAAGTTCAGCCTGCATGACGAAAAATTCTCAATGGATTGATGCTTTCGCCAGTGCCTGAATAAGAGTTATCTGTAGTATTAGATTCCAACATAAGCTACTTGGCAGCTTCGGAATTGAAGACCTAATATCGGCTCGCGCAGAGCGCCAATCGGGATTTTTGTTGTTGACTTGCATGCATGATAACTGAGCGAGACGTTATCAGATACCCGGTATAAAGAAATTGGGCGACTGCGTTTCAAGCTCTCCATGTACAGCTACAAAAACGCTATAGATTTTCGAAAAAGTCAAAAGAAGAACTGGTACAATGAAGATACATGTAGCCGAGGAATGAAAAGACACCGTCTAACTCTCCACGTTGTGATCGACCACAGCGCGTGCGGGATGAGATAGATACATAAAGATGAAGAGAGAATAGAGAGTGACTTACAGAAGGTTTTATGACCGGAACATACTCATGTAGGAACCACGGAGGTGATTTGGTGGAGTTTATGGAGGGAGTGATCCTCTAACCTGCTGGTTGGTAATGAAAGTGCAACCTACAAAGCTGATGTGCCAGATTCTCCAGTCGATGATCATGGAACAAACGCCTAGAACAAAGCTCGAATATTGGTTGCTCTCTTGAAGAGTAACAGAGCGGCACGGAAGTCGCTGGCTTATTTGCCAAACTATCAAATATGGCGTTGTGACAAGATGTATGAAACGGCGTCTTTGCTGAATACGGTCGAATGAAAACATGGCCGGCGATTGGAATTATAGCCCAATCCATAAGAAGAGGACAATACAAACTGCCAAATTTCGTGGGGCAAACAGGGAAATTCTATAAAAGTCCCGAGAAAAAACGCTCGTCCTACAACTTCCCCTATGCTTGGATTTGGTATTCCCGAAAAACTTGCGCGGCTGTGTAAATTGATACTGGATAAACCCAAGAGCTCCGTCAGAAATGAGAGAAACTCCTCAGTTCATTGGAAACCGAATGAGGCTTCAGACAATGTGACTCTCTATCGTGGGATTCCTTCAGTCTAAAGCTGGAAAAAATTATAAGAGCAGCAGAACTAACCACAAAATTTTAAAAATTCAATATTTTTCTAACTGTAAAGCATTAGAATAATGCAAAATTATAAATTACATTTGAATTCAAATATTTTTTGCGAATTCTCGTCTACTTGACATTCGCAATTTGCCAAAGCAATCAAGTGACAATCAAAAATGGAATGCATGGTGGTAGCGGCGGGTGGGTGGATGGGTAGCGGAGTAGCGGAGTAGCGTAGAATATTTGAATACGCAGCAGCCAACAAATTGAGCACAAAACAACAACAACAACAACTAACTGGTGCGTGCATGAGTAAGCCAAAGCATAACGAAACCACTAAATTTGTATGCAAAAGCCAAAGTAAAATTACATTTGTGTACGTATATTAAATGCAGACACTGTAACCCGCTGGGAGGGGCACAAGGGTGGCATGTTTACTAGCAAACGATGATTATACCGAGAAAGCGACGACAGCAAACAGGGTTGCTTATTATAAATAAATAGAGGCGAGTGATGATGGTGAGCAAGAGGATTGAGACAGCAGGCAGTGGAGAGAAAGTGAGAGAGGGAGAGAGAGAGTGAGAGGGAAAAGGAGGATTGAAGTGGATCTGATTTCATATAAAAAATATATGTTTCATTTTTATAATAAACTGGAATGGGTAGGAAAAAATTTAGTTAAAACCTTTCTTTTTCAGACCAACCGCAGACGTATGACTACATCATATTGTATTGAGCCTATAGAATCTCCTTACTCCTTGAGAATAACTGCGTCCTTATTCCCTACTAGTCCTTAGCAGCGGCCACAACGGTTACAGAACAGACCCATTTGTGGTTTGGCATCTTCTTTTGCGTCTTCATGTTTTACCAACAAATTGGAGGGACCTAGCTGCACTTGTTATCCCCACGATATGACGACGAACTGTGAGGAGAAGTTACGACTGGCGACCGTTAGTTGACTCGGCTATCAACGCGTAAGCGATCATTGCGCCACTCACGAAGAAGAAAAAAGTTTTTTCTTCGCCCAAATCTTGGCCTTACATTTGGATAAGGACTTCCATCTGTTCTGAGCTGCTCGTTCAAATTACAAGAGAAATACTTTGTTGCTGGTTTTTGGTGGACATGATATTAACTCCGCTGTGGATTCCTCAAACGATGCGTTCAACTTAGACAACTCGTCGTCTCGTTATTGGAAATATGTACGCACACCCATATAGTAAGGATGTCGAGTTGACCTGTCACCTAGCTTCCCTATAATTGTTGAAGATGCTGGAGGCCCTCACTCTTGGCGCGAAATCAGCGATGTAGCTTAGCTGTCCTAGCTTATGGCTGCTTTTTGCATCATCCCGTAGTTATTTATTAGAGCTCCACTTGGATTTTCTGTGCTTAGTTCTTCCCCTGCGAAAATGCTAGCTGAGTTTCGCAGACGTCAATGGAGTGAGACCTTAAATCTTGTGGTGCATACCGCCATCGCCACCCGACGGTCCCCACAGTTTAGATTCAGATGGTATCTGACTCCACTACTCTACCTCGTTTCCACGTATAGAGGGTATTCTCGCCTTGGATATTGAAATCTAACCCTAAGAAGATTATAACTCTAATCATTTCAGAAGGGTAAATATGTAATGAAGACAGTTCTGAATTGTGATGCATGTGGAATTCCCATTTTCTTATTACCAAACTAGAAAAAACCTCTATTTAGTTTCGAAGATCGTCACAAAAACCTTCCGGAAAGCTAGAGATCAGGAGATATTTTTCTTGCTAGCAGAAGGCAACATGCTTTGAGGCAGGTAACTTGCTGTCAAAGTCTGAGAATGTGTTTGTATATCTATATTCTTTGAAGATTCTACAGAGGTCAAGAGCGTTTCATACCATCGATGCTAAGACCACTTGAAAAGACCATGAGAAATGAGAACTGATAGCTCTTGTACGCTGGTCACTTAAATGATGGAGTTCTTTGTCAATTCGGACCAAAATCCTTTTAAAGAAATAATCAAATTCAAGTTTTGCGAGTTCAATAAGAAATTCTGTGGATTTCACAAGACTGTTAAGCAAAATGGTTAGATCTCTTTAGCTGAGCTTGAGGTTTTTTCTTGTCGAGTCCCCTATTGGATTTATATGTCTACAACCACAATTTAGATCAAACCGAGAGTAATATAATAAAATAAAAGGTATTTTTTTTTAACGACGAAAGAGTTTACGGCCGAGCTCCGACTCAATTTTTTGTATGTTTTTCCTTCAAAGAAGGGAGGAACCCACAATTTCAAAGACACCCCAAATGATTAGATGGAAAATTATATAAATTTTATTTCTCAGCAATACACTCCAGGAAGGGTATTGCTTGGACAGAGGTGAAAGGTAACCTAAAAAATTTCTTTTGAAAATATTGCTCAGAGACCGAGCTCTAGACTCTCCGGTTCGACTATCTACTGTGGCCTCTAGGTAAGTCCGAATAGCTACTTTTTGCACATCAGAGAGGAATTATTCTATCCTCTTCAATATTCAAAGTGAACATTTATTATTAAAAATATCAATTGAAAGTTTCTTTGCCTATGAAACACCCTGTTTTGCTTACAAATATTATCGCTGTATGCCATTCGCATGTTTGCCGTGACATTAGATATTGTAATTTTCTCCAAAAAACATACAAGTACAAAACAATAGCAACAATAATAACAACAACTGCTGTAAATAGCTGCGACAACAACAAAAACAACAACAATAACAACACAAATAATAACAAAATAATCGGCAACAATGATATAGATAATACTAACAGTAATAACAGTAATACATAGAGAGAAGGAGTAAGAGAAGGAGTGTGCTAAACACAAACAGTGAAAACCAGAGAGAGGGAAAACCAGAGAGAGGAGAGTACGAGTATGTGTTAACAAAGGAAAATACAAATATGCAAAAAAAGGATTTTGCACATATGTTTGCTTGTATTTTTGTACAACAAATATGAATATTATGTGTGTCTGTTTATTTAGTTGTGGAAGTAGAAGCTTTTAGATTACAAATAAAAATATACTAGTCTCATACTACTTCAAAATAGGTGAAAAAATTACTAGTTGAAGCTTAAAGCAAAATAACATTGCAATGGGAATATAATTAATTCTTTGTATTTTCATTAAAAATTGATTAAAACTATTTTATACTAGTCACATACTAGTTCGAAATGAATAAAAAAGCGACTAGTTGAATTTTGAACCAAAATCACTTATATAAAAATAAATTAAAGGTTAGAATTGATAATTTTTTATCTATCATATATTCTAATAATAAAACAGCAAAATTATTATAAACTAGTCTCACACTAGTTCGCAGTGAACAAAAAAATTACTAGTTGGACTTGGAACCGAAATCTTTCATTGGAAAAATAAGTAAAGACAATTTTTAATCACATATTGTAATTTCAAAGCAGGGAAAATTGCTATACACTAGTCTCATACTATCTCGAAATGAACAAAAAAGCGACTAGTTGCATTTTGAGCCAAAAGCACCCACCAATTTAAGAATAAATTACAATGAGTGATCCAAGTAGAGGTAGATTTTTCAGTCACAACTAATTCTAAAATCTTAACAGTCTTCTTAAAGACAAATTCACAACTCGGTTTAGGTTAGTTTAGCTTAAAAGGGGTGATCGAAGTACAGGTACTTTCTTCAATAGCCTTTTTCTGACAGATCACGCGCGAGTCGTTATTTATGTTCAGTATTGTTTGGCATTTCATCATGGAAAGACTTACGCCTGAACAAAGAAAATTCACGTTCTGTATAGAATGTGCTTCGTTCGCTTCGCTCAACTTATCGTGAACATAATCGGCCTACTGAGCGTGCTATTCGCAACACCATCACCCATCTTGAGACCCAGCAGCATTCATTATTGGTAAACATTCAACCAAACACACCACGTCCAGCATGCAATGAGTAAAATATAGCGGCAGCCGTAGTTGAGAATGTAAACGAAGACATGGAGAGTCGATTCGGTGCCGTTCACAGCAACTCGGACTGATGTATGGAACGACTTGCCGCAGTTTACGTCGAGATCTTAAATTGAGAGCATACAAAATACAGCTTGTGCAAGAACTGAAGCCGCTCGACCTTGCCAAGCGACATCGTTTCGTTTTATGGGCTCTTGAAAAGTTCCAAGAAGTTACGACGTTTTCGAGCCAAATTTGTTCAGCGATGAGGCTCATTTCTGGCTCAATGAGTATGTAAACAAGCACAATTGCCGCATTTCTGACCAAGATCAGCCTGGAGAGATTCAAGAGCTGACATTTCATTCAGAAAACACAATGGTTTGGTGTGGTTTGTGGGCCGGTGGAATCATCGGTCCATGTTTCTTCAAAAATTATGCCGGTGAGAACGTAACCGTCAATCGCGACTATTATCGCGCCATGAGAACCGACCTTTTGGTGCCTGAAATTGAAGTTCGTGACCTCCGTGACATTTGGTTTCAACATGACGGCACTACTTCCTACACTTCCCACATATCGCATCAATCAATAGATTTATTGAGAGAACACTTCAGGGAGCAGATAATTTCAGATAGTTTTGGTCCGGTCGGTTGGCCACCAAGATCGTGTGATTCACACGGTTAGACATTTTCCTGTGGGGATATATAAAGTCTGAAGTCTATGCGGACAATCCTGCTTCGATTCAGGCCTTGGAGCAAAACATCACGCGTCGTGTCATTCGCCAGTTACCAGTCGAAATTCTCGAACGAGTCATTGAAAATTGGACTCGACGGATGGACCATGGGAGACGTAGCCGCGACGAACATTTGAAAGAGGCAATATTCAAAAAATAAATGCCAAAGAATGTTCTTTCGAATGATAGTAAACATTTCTTATTGAATTTGAATTTTCTGTGTTTTTTCTTAAAAAAAAAATGGGGAACCCTCAAATGGATTACAAATAAAAAAATTTTATATTTTATTAAAGAAATAAATTAATGAAAAATTAAGGGAGTGGAAAAAACTTTAAGTTTATTTGGAAAAAGGAATAAAATAAAAAATATTCAACTGGGAAAATTCTAGTATTTTTTGGACCAGTGCGATCTCCTTACAAAAATTATAGTCCTCTACTAGTTTTTTTGGGAACACTTTTTCCAATTTCACTACAGAAAATGCATTTAGCCTGCGGTTAACTCGCTCTGCTCTATTAATAGTTACAATTAATGATATTGGAAAACACGCTTCGCTCTATTTTTGGTGCCTAAATATTCCGGTCTATTGTTATCGGCAGCTGTTGTTGTTGTTGTTTTTGTTGTTGTTGTAACAAGCTGATTGTTTTTCATGCATTTCACTACGCCAAAAAAACCGTCAACAGCATCATCCAGCCATTGTTCTTGTAATTGTATTAATATGCTACGTTTGTTTTGGGTGACATTCATTGTGTGTTGTCGCGCTATTGTCTTTGCTAATGTCACTGATGACTTCGATATCACTCTGGGTGGTTTGACGTGAGCGCACAGACGGGTATAAACTAGGTTTTGTGACTAAATTTGGAATAATTAAAGGGCAAAAAATTGAGGGGAAAAATAACTTATTAAGAAGAGCTTGATGGCAGTGAATATTGCAAAGGATATTACAAAGGATATTCGAAAGGATATTTCACAAGGATATACAAAATGCCTTTTTTGGATTTTATTTGAAATGTCCAGTAAACATATTTTCTGCATTTTTTTTTTAAATTATTGTATTTATTCCAACTGGCGCATTCACTGCTGTAGACTTCATTGACCTATTCGAATGCTGTAAAACATAACCTCAAACTCAGTTCAATCTCTCTCTTCGCTGAAAGATTTTTACCCTCAGTCTCAAGGCAGCAACTCGCATGCGGGAATTTTCCAGTCTTCAGCCTGCTTGCTAAAACTAGTCAAGAATTCACTTCTTTCTCCAAGAATTTCTGTAAAAATTGTTTCCCTTCTCAACAACTTCATCAAGTTTATTATAATCACCGCTGTCAACTATGTATGTCGAAGCCACAACGAGCGCTTGTCGACAAGCAGCAACACCTTGAAACCGCAAAAGCAAAAGAAACTTTTGCTTGCCGAAAATCTACTTATTCGTAAGCTATCAAAATCCTACACTAACAAAATTCCAAACAGATTTATATTTACCGTTGGAGAAGCGTCAAAGTTCGTTCGCTTGTTCGTTGCCTGTGTTATGCTGCAGGGTATTTTCCCTGTAATTTATTGTTATTGTTGCAATTTAGAGCGCAAGTGTTGTTGCTCTATTCATATTTATCATTTACCAGGAGTTTTTTTGTGCTGATTTTATTTTATTTTATTTTGAACCCACCAAGGGTTTGCTTGGCGGTTGTACTCGTAAGTTATGTGTTGCAATTTAAAATCAATCAAAGTTTGATTGAAAACTTCGTGATAGTAACGGTAAATTTTGATAGTATGATGATATAATGCAGGTGTAAGTAATAAATATGGAAGATTGAGAGGAGAAAATCTCAAGAAAAATTGTCAATAAACTAAAAGTCTGTGGAGTTTTTGATTTGTAGAAGAAATATAAAAAAATGAAAAAAAAAAAAATAAAATAAATTAATTAAAATAAAAGGAAAAAAATTAAAAAAAAAACATAAAATCAAGTAAAAAAAATGGAAAAAATAATAATAATAAAAACATTAAAGGACGCAAAAAAAATTAAAAAAAAATTAATTAAAGAAAAATAAAATAAAATAAAAAAATCTAAAATAAAAAAACCTAAAAAAAATTAAAATGAAATAAAAAATAAAAAACAAGAAAATAAAAATAAAAGACAATAAACAAATGAACAAAAAATATAACAAAATAAAACAAATGGAATTAAAATAGTATAAAAAAAAATTATATAAAAAAAAAATAAAAAATAAAAAAATTAAATAAAATTGATTTAAAAAATTTAATGAAAATAAAAATTTAAAAAGAATCAAAATATAACAAAATCAAATAAGGAATTAAAAGAATATATTAAAAAAATTATTAAAATAAAGTAAAATAAAATAAAATGAATTAAACAAAAAAATCTAAAGAAAGGTTATATGAAAATAAAATAAAATAATAAGAATATGAAGTAAAATAAAATGAATTAAAAAAGTAGAAAAAAAATTAAATAAAAATAAAAAAAAAACAACAAAAAAAATTTACCGAAAAATATTAAAATAAAATAAAAGGAATTAAAAAAGAAAACCGAAAATAAAAAAGTCTAAAAAATTAATAAAATAAAATGAATTAAAAAAATAATTAAAAAATCAGTCAATATAAAAAAAAATAAAAAAAATAAAAAATTTATTAAAATAAAACAAACAAAACATTCCATTTTGCGGTTTTCAAAATAAAACAAATTTCATTGAAAATAGTTTTTTTTATGAAACTTCCTTTTTTTTGTAAAATAGTTTGAACCTTCTCATTATATGTGAAACACTACATCCTTCAAATGACCGGCTCGTGAGTTTTTCCAAGCTACGATCCGTTTGAGGTAATGTTCGACCACTTTTTGGCACATATTGGGTGGTATCCCAGCCATAACAGGTCGAATGTTGGTTTTCAAGTAGCCAAGAGTTAAAGGTTTATCCGCATAAACATGGTCTTTCGCTTAACCCCACAATAAAAAGTCCAACGGCTTAAAACCGCACGATCTCGGTGCCCAATTGACATTGCCTAGACGAGAGATTACGCGGCCGAGGCAGGTGGCACCATTTTGTTGGAACCACATATTGTTCAAGTCGTGTTCTTCAATTGCAGACCAAAAAGAGTCGGTTATCATACGACCATAAAACACCAAATTGACGGTGACAGTCCCGCTGCTATGACTTTCAAATAAGTAAGTTCAAATTATACCTTTGGACCAATGAGCGCACCAGAGAACAAGTTTTGCTTGGATGTATTAGCCTCTTTTCAATTATTTGAGGATTCTCGGAGCCTCCAATGGGAAAATTTTGCTTTTTTACGTATCCACCGAGTGAGAAATGTTATTCGGCGCTGAAGAAAATTTTGTTGGTGGAAAAATTGCGGTCCATTGCTTGTCATTTTTTCGGATGAGAGCAAATTTTTTTATCATCGACATAATTGGTCGCCAAATTGTGTGGCGCAAATCAGAAACTGCGCTTGAAAAACAAAATCTTGTTGGCACAGTGAAACATGGAGGTGATGGAATTATGATGTGGGGGTGTATGGCGGCTAATGGTGTGGGTCAGCTGCAATTTTTTTCGAATCGACTATGGATAATAGGGGATATTGAAACATTTTGAAAAAGAACACTTAACAAAGTGTAGAGAATCTTTTTTTGATTGCAACAGGATAACGATTTATGGTCTATGTGTATATTTCATATTATGTTTCCACCATTCTGCCTTCATATATTCAGTTTTTTCAAATTGAAATATTTTATTTGTATAATTTTGATTTTAAACATTTTCAAAATTTTACATTTTCTGTGAAATTTTTTTGTTAATTTCTTTTATTTTTTTTATAAATTCCATTAAGTCAAAATATGTTTTCAGCTTAAATAATATTTCGAATATTTCCACTACACAGCAGGTCAACAGCTTAAATTGTATAGCTTAAATACAGCAGCGCTGTAGTGAAAATGTCAATATTTTTTGTAGCGGAAAACATATTGAATTTCACAATTTCACTCCGCTTACTGTGTATGGATATGTGACCGTTATTTTGTTTGTTTTTCGTTTGCCACGTCGCATAACATTTTGATTACACAAAATTCTACTAACATGCTTGCATAGTTGTCGAAATTTATCAGGGAAAATAGCAACAAAAAAAAAAAAAAACAACAACAACAACAACAACAACAAAACAGCCTAAAATTTATGCAAAATGTAATGATTTCAACACAAAATTTATGATTACACATCAATTGGCGTTAAGCCAAATAAATACAGTTTACAAAGTTAACAACAAAAATTTATGTAAATCGCAAAAAAAAATTACATGCGATATTTTTTTTCTTCCAAAATTTAACTAAAATTGTTTTCGGTGTGTTTGTTGTAAAATATGTACAGTTATACAAATATATAAATAAGTTCTTGTATAAACAAAAATTTCCATAAATTTTTGTCTTTTTCGTGTTAACAACAAATTTAGTTTTTAGCTTATCTCATGCAACAAAAATTATTTTAATGCTTGTTTTTGGCGTTAATTAATTTACAAATAAATTCAAAATTTCGAAATCGGATAATATGATAATATTCATGATTCCTACATCATTTTAATCCCTCAGTTCGTCTCCGGTATACCATCATCTTCTGGCTGCTTTGCCGTTTATTCCGTCTGCTTCACTCTCAGCCTCAATGTTTGGGCTTAGGTTAGCCACAGTATTGCACACAGACTTAAATAACGGTCCTATAGATTGTAAATTTTTCTTTCGCATCTACCTTTGCTGTTAACCCAGTGTTCTCGGTCTCAGCTTCAGTATTGGCCTGAGTATAAACCTTTTGCTTTCGTCCCAGCATTAATTTTGTGGCTTAATCTCAGCTTTAGTCCGAGTCTCAGACTTAGAAATCCACAAAGGATGTTGAATGGGTCTCCGTCGAGGCCAACGTCACCGTCGGAGTAGCAAATTTGGTCACAGTCTCAGTACTAGCTTTGCACCAACCAGTTAGTTGAGAGTGTAACTGCCTCGCTTTGTGCTTCTTGACTCAGTTTTTTTCTTAGCTAAAGTGTTGGTCTAAAACCTAGATATCGCTGAGAGTTGGTAGCGGACACAGTTGAGATCAAAGCCATCGTTAGCGTATACTCGGTCTCATCTTCGGTAGCGGCTTTAGCATCCACCTTTATTTCAATCTCATCCTCAGTGTGGGGCTTTTGTATCAGTTTTAAACTCAGTCACCGCTTTGACCTCAGATCTATAGAATTAGAATCTTCTTCTACGACTAGATATCGTCTTTAGTACACCACTTAGTTTTAGTCTGAAGACTTGTAAGATGTATCAGTCTCCAGCGAAGCCAACTTCTTTGCCTATGTAGCCGCCCTAGTCTCGATATCGATAACAACTTCAGTAACTGAGCAGAAGTCAGGCCTCAGAATCAATATCCATATTATGCTTAAGTCCAGTTCTTCAAACCTTCAACTCAATTTTCGCCTTTAGTCCACTTTTAATCCTTTAGAACAGTCTCAGCCCTTTGCTATTGCATGGCGGGTCTTCATTCCTACGTTAGTCATGGTGCGACCTTAATTTTTTTTTCTTTTAAGCCAAGCTACCAGCCTAAAGTTTAGCTCCAGTCATAAATTTAATTCTAATTATTAGAAGAAGTCTTTATTTTTGTATCTAATATTACTCTCAGAAGCAGTACAAGCTTGATCCATAGTCTAAATTTCTAATCGTATGACTCTCAGTCTCACACGGGCCATCGCATTCAGAATACATGCAGTCGGAAGCAGTATCAACAACTGAAATTGTCCTAAATCTAGTCTGTATTCCCAGTTTTGAGCCGAAAATTTATTTTCTGTTTGAAAGCGATACTCAATAGGGACAGTTCCTCTCAGCCTGGAGGTGGATATCACTTTTGGTTAAAGTTTCAGTCTTAATCTCAGATCTCCATTTTTATTACGAGTTCGATCTCTACCGCTGCCTGTTACCCGTTTTTCTACTCTCCGATTCCAACTTCATGTCTTCTCTCTTTCACACTCCTTCAAACCTTTGTACATATCTCTGTTGCTATTTTTGTTGTAACGGTTTGGTCAAATCTCACAACAACCGGTACGAAACAAAGGGGTTTTTTAATGGATTTTTTCCGGCCAAAGGTTGTCACCTTACCGGCCACCTTAACTCGTTTAGATCAACAGTTTCAGATTTCTCTATCCTTCTTTATCCACAGATTACATAATTCCCTCTTTGTCTTCTTGTTTTTTTTTAATCTTTTTATATATCTACATCTCTTTCCCGCTTTCAAGACTTATATTTCTCTCTATTTGTCTTGTCTTGTTCTCTCCTCGCTCTTTGTTTTTCTCTATCTCCCAACTCCATACCTATCTCTATCTCTTTTCAGCTCCATCATTTTTTAGTGCTCTCACACTTTTTCTCTAAATCTTTAGTCTCTCTCTGTTTTTTTCTTATCTATCTCACCTTCTAGGTCTCTCTCTCTCTCTCTCTCCATATTCCTTCATGTTTATATGAAATATAACTTTTTCTTTCCAACTTTAGCTCTACTCTACAATTAAAACTCCATTATCATGAGGTAATTAAGTACAGAAACAGAGCTATTACTCATGCATGCCACCCACGCTTCACGATTCGCGCTCTCTCCACGCCACACTTCTACTGCATTCCCGACAGTGCATTAGGAATAATGGACAGGTGCAATAACTAAATTGAGTTCGCTCCACATTATTTTCTTCTTCTTCTTCTTCTTCTTCTTTTCACAAAATGTCAGGTGTTTAAATGCGTACGCTTGTATGCGTATGCGTATGCGAGTGTGTTTTGTGTGGTCTTTTGTGAAATAATTGCCTAAAAGTATGCAAGTCATTATTCATAAGGAGAATATTTATGAGCAGACAGAATATAAATGCTCACAGAAAATGAATGAACGGGAGAGAGAGAGAGAGAGAGGGAGAGAGAGGGAGGTGGAGAGAGAGGGAGATATAGTGCGCCAACACTCCAACACTCTGTCAAATGGGTGAGAAAGTAAGCGGAATGTGTGCACATACACACATGTCAAGCCTTAAAAGGACACTCGTCGCAAGTGTGTAGGTGTGTAGGTGTGTTGTGTGACTGAGAGTATTTAAGCTCTCGTCTCTACGTTAAACAATGAATAACTTTAATAAGAAAAATACGACTGACATCTGCGTTGACTGAATTATAAACACACACACACATTTACATACATATTTACCTACACATATGGGGTCAACAGTGTCTTACATACATATATGTTATATATACAAGAGGTACACAGTTGAACTTGAAAATAGCTGCCACACAGGCTCTGTCAGCTTTATGTTGAGGCTTAAAATGTATGACTGGCAATTATTCATTACCACACACACACACAGCCCAAACATACTTATCAGCATGGAGTAGGAGAGTACACACTCAGTACTCGCCTACAAAACAATGTGCTTCCATATGGACTCGCACAGGCAGACAGAGAGAGAGAGAGAGAGAGAGAGAGAGAGAGAGAGAGAGAGACAGAGTGTGTGAAGCATTGGAAATTATACAACAACCGTTATGCACAGTGACAGTGATAAGTTGCGAAAATAATTAATGCCTACGCGGCGGTCGGTGGCCAATGTGTGGCGCAAGTGTCAGTAGTGATAAACGGAGTGAGAGAGCGAGAGGTGGGTAGAAAATTAAGAAGAAAAAAAAACTGAGCAAGATAATTTTCCTCAGTGCGTGGAACAAAATTTAAGTTAGAGCAGAGAAATCAGACACAGAGGTTAAGGCAGACAAGAGCTCTGAAGAGGGCTCAGAAAAAACTAATACAGAGCTTTAGATCAAGACTTTGAAGAGAGACAACTATATATAGTTAGTTAGAGTGGGAGAAAGAGACAGAGGTTAAAACGCAGCGAAGTAAACGGAAAGACTGATGCGAAAGCTGAGACGGAAACCGAAATCGACATAAATGATAGAAGCAGAGAAGGAGAAAGAGATAGATAATGTGGAAATTGATACTGAAACAAAGGGAAAGACTGAAGCGACAGCAGACCACAATATAATTTAAGCGGTGACTGAGACGGAAAACGAGCAATAAACTAAGGTTGATATTAATGACTGAGTCAGAAGGTGCTGTAGAGCTGTATTAAATGGAGATTGAGTCCTCGTAAAACTGAGACCGAGATATCTATGTATGATTTGTGCTTTTATCACCGCTGAAGTGATTTTCTGTCGAGATTCTCCAACAATTTGGAGGGTCAACAATTTTTTTCTAAGCAAACGGCGAGCGGCTGATAGATTTTAATGAGGAGTTTTTATATTTCACAACAGAAAAACACTCGGAGGGGTTGACATTTCCAACTAAGAGGCACTCGAAACAACCATTTGTTTTCTATAGTTTTTTTTTTGGAGCCTCAGGTCAGCACTCGAGCCCATGAACTTCAGCATGGCGACAGGTACTACAATATTATTCACTTGGCCACCGCGTCCACCTGAGACAATAATAGAGACAATCAAAAAGTCTTCTTGGACAACAAACACCGTGTCGCCTCGAGCTTACGCGATCAGTCTCGGGTACAGAGCAGTCTGGACTGTTACTGGTTTTTCGGTCACTGGTTACTGTTTCAATTTTTCATTTCTTCCTACGGCGTGCTGCTCGGTCGCTTAGGAGAGAGATGGCTAACGCTGAATTCGTCGTTCATTGGAAGAAAAGAGATGGAGATAGAGGGAGAGAGAGAGAGAGAGTTGAGGAGAGAAAGCGAGAAATTGGTGTAAAAACAGAAACAACGATAATGGAAAGACCATAACAGGTACTGTGGTAAAGAATCACGAACCTGGCTGTAGCCGCAACTGAGAGTATGATTAACGTTTGGAAATCTTTTTATATCTAATAAACTCCAGAGTGAAACGTTTACGTGATTTCCGGTCGAGCTACTAATGTTTGACCAAACAAATGGAGAGACCCAGTGTTCATTAAAATACGCTTCCGAACGGCTTATAGATTTTTATGAGAAGCTGTCTTCCTGCCAGGGTGACGACCTTTCAAACAAATTTTGTTGAATGAGTTATGTCCTATCACCAGCAAATGAGGAGGAGAGAAGCTTGCAGAAAAACGCTAGATTTGCCACGGAGCGGTCTGTATGTGAAGGAGGAAGGGGATATGCATTTATATAAAGGAAAGAGAAGCCGAAATCGGCTTATAGTGCTTGGAAAGTAAGGCCGCATAATAAAATGCACACAAAGATTATAGCAAGAAGATCTTGACTTTTTGAAGGTATACATACCATGAATAACTCCTTTAGGAACTAAAAATGTGATTTTTAACTGAAGTTTGGACGCAAATAAAGTGCTTCTGAAGGAAAAAATATAGTTAGTTGAAAAATGGAAATCATTTCCCTATCAGTTCTCAAGCCGCTTACAAACTCACAGTCCTCTCGTCATCTCCTCGTCGTCTTCTGAATTCGGTATCTTTGTAACACTTGTATAGCTTTGCAAACATCCGTTTAACGCAGTTCTGATGACGATATTTCTCTGAGGGACTGATTGAAGTACACTTGGTGTGGCTAGATTGCTTAACACGGTCGTTGAAATGAAGGTCAAATGACAAAGGAAAACATTCCGTAAAGTCTAGCATAATCTCTCAGAACATTAAAGAAAAACATGCTCATCCTGTCCATGCTATAGTTTTTAGTCTTGATGTCCTGTTCTTTGCCGCTGTTGTGGTTTCGTCTCTGTTCCAAGTGCTTCCATTTCAACTACCACTGTCCTTGTAGTGCTGGTCCTTATCTTTGACTTTGTTTCTGACTGAGCATCTGCCATTTTCCTCGATGTTATCTCTATTCTTACACCAGCCTCTGTACCTTATTCGGTCATACTCAGGGATCTACCTCTTGTCCTGCATCGAATTTTGTCGCAAATTAGCTTCTATCTGTCTCTCAATCTCAATCCGTCTCAGTCTTTCTCTTTATCTCTCTTTCTCTCTCTATCTCCCTCTTTATTTTGGTTTTTGTTTAGCTTTGTTGCTGTCTTTAGTTTCCATTTTTCCGCCTCCATTATCTACAACTTGTATCTATTTCCCAATATGTGTCTCTACTTCACTTTAGCTCATAATATCAACTTCATTCCTCGAGTTTAACCTAGTCTTAATCTATTTATTATACCCACGCTTCACCTGAAACTCATTCAAAGTGCTCATCTTAGCTCCGATTTCTTGGTTTTTCCTCAGAGTTATATATACATACGTGCTGAGTCTGTAGCCTAGAATTCAAAAATAATCTGCTCACAATCTCTCTACACCAGCACGCTCCATGGGAGGACACTTGGTTAGTCATATTTTCAATAGAATGGACAGAATTATGGCTTCACTTCCTTTAAATTTTTTTTTTTTAAACGTATAGTCATAAAAGATAAGTAAATATCGGTGGAACGTTCATCAAAATCATCAAACATCCGTAAAAGGTTCAACAAATTCGCGAATCAGCACTCAAAGCTTCAAAATGGTGATCTCTCGCATTTTGAGCCTTTCAAACAGGATTCTCTACAGTCTTAGGTTGTACTTCGGACTGTTAATTAGGTAAGTTTTGAAGCTACTTCTTTGGCCATAACTGAGACTAGAAGTTTCATCAAGCTTTCTGTGGAGCTAAAAAGGCTTAAAACTCAGATTTTCTTTTACAAAAAAAAAAAAAAAAAAAAAAAAAAAAAAAAAAAAATTAAAAATTTAAAAAAAATTTGAAAATTGCTGTTTTTCTTAACTTTTCACATTTCACTTCTTGCCGCTGCATTGAAGAGTCAACTGATTTTACGATCATGCCATACTACCCCTCACACCTACTGCCAGTTTTGAGCTCGACGATTTTCATAAATATTTATGTATGCGCGAGTGTATGACAATAAGTATTTTGTGGCAAGTCATAACTGTAAATGGTTGTTGAGATTATGGAAAAATCTTTAAGAGCATATTTATAGGATTTTTTTTTGTTCTTGCTCACAGCGCCAGACCAAGTCAACGTGCCACTGAACTGTGACGAGGCAAGGGAGCAGCTCGTAAACTAAAAGTAGTAGTTAAAATGCTTGTAACTGCAAGCGTTTGACAAAATCATAAAAAAATATTAAAAAAAAAAAAAAAAAAAAAAAATAAAAAATAAAAAAGAAATCACAAAAAAATAAAAATAAAAATCACAAAAAAAAAATAAAAATTTTATAAATAAAGGAAAATATAAAAAAAAAAATACAAAATTAAAAATAGAAATAAATTAATGTTCGCTCAACACTTTAGTTTGAAGAGAAAATTGTTTGACTTGCAATATTATTAAGTGTGGAGCAATTGCTTTATGAAGCGGTGGTGGTTATGTACGATCTGCGAGCTCTGAGTACAGTATTAGTATTAAAAAAGAAAAAGCAGAAAGGTAATATTTCTCTTCCTTCTCCTTTTCCACCTTAGAAAAAAACTCACATACAGTAACAACTAACTTTAGTCCTGTCTTTCTAACTAATCTCATGAACTCCTCTTTGCCAGACCAACTGTCCAACTGTCTAAGTCTTTAAAGTAACTAAACATAATGAATCCCACGGTAATTAACCACACTCAGCAGACTCAAAGTCCGAACTCATTTACTAAGAAAGTCCTTTGGCGGCGTATAGGCAATTTTAAAATTTTTTCTTTGCCAATTTTTTTATTACTCAACCACCAGGAAGAGATAGAGAGAGAGAGAGAGCGCGCACAGCTATAAAATCTGATTTTATGAATTTTTAATAATTACCGAAATTTATATTTGCTCAACACGCACAGTTGGTCACAGCTGCTAAGCTCCATTAAGCCTGTAGAAAAAAATAAAATAAAACTCTGAAAAAAATCTCGAAAAAAAAAAAAAATAATTCTTTCTCGCCATAATTAAGGCAGATTTATGTTAAAAAATATTAAAATTAGTACTGATATTAATTCAAATATGTAAGGGGCTGTAAGACTATGTAAGCGTGCTTAAACGTTGGACAAATAGCAAAGGTACTTAATAATTTTTGTGGTAAAGACGTGAAAATACCCAGTTGGAAAGCCAAGAGAAGCTCTAGAAAGTCATTTAAGGAGAGCTGATGAGAATGGTTAAAGAAGCGTTGGAGCTCCAACACCAACTAAAGATGCATTTGTTATGATAGCCGAGAGACTAACACGACTTTTCACTCACCTGCATGTCAAGAATCACTTGTTCTTCTTCCCAATTGCAACGCATCATTTCCTAGTCAAAATTATTTGGAGGCCGCTGGAATACAGCGGGATCTCTGGCATTTTATATATAGTTCAGTTCATTTAATACCTCCACAGAGAGTGCGGTCAGCTTTCTAAGCACTCTTATTCCCGACGACACTCTTTTTTGAAGTACTGTTAGAAGGAAGCTTGGTTCATGCCATAAAGTCTACCATATTCGCTCAGAATATGAAAGAGAGAAACGTCCGTCTATACGTCCATGGTATTGTTCTTGGTCTTGCTGTCCTTATATCTGCTGCTCTTTGTCATATTTTCTATCGGTTAAATTTCATACTGACAGTGTCGCTATACTGCTTGTAAATATCTTTGGCCTAGCTTCTGCATTTGCCTCTATACCTGCCCTGAATTCGATTTTTCCCGATTTGGATACGGTACTTATCACAGTCAATGCACTTCTGTCGTCCTGCTGACTGATTTACTTGTTATCCTGCATCCGATTTTGTTTTAAATTAATTGCTATATCTTTCTCTCTCTCTCTCTTTCACACTCTCTTTCTCTCTCTCTCTCTCTCTCTCTCTCTCTCTCTCTCGGTTTACCTCGATCTTTGTCGCCGCCTCTGGTTTTGCAACTTCATTTTTACCGTCTCTTTCTTCAATGCTTTTATCTACTTCTCAATGTCTGTCTCTATTTCTGTTCTACCTTGCCACCGCTCATAGTACAGCTTCCTACCTTCTGCTTGTCCTTGTTCATAAAGCCTTTTTCCTGGATGTTGACCCTGTCGATGTCCGTCCTTTGGTTATATTATTATCAGCTCTACCTTCGTCGAGCATCTGATTTTGTCTCAAATTATCTGTTATCCGTTCACTCTCTCTCTCTCTCTCTCTCTCTCCCTCTCTTTCTTTATTTTGGTTTTTGTCTAACTTTGTCGCTGTATTTTGTTTTGGAAGTTCACTTTTGTCGTCTCCTTTCTCTACTACTTTTGTCTACTTCTCAATGCCTGTCTCCATTTCTGTTCTATCTTTTCATTGCTCATAGTATCAGCTTCATTTCTTGTTCTCATCCCAGCCTCAATCTATTTCTATTTCTTAAGCCTTGCTCCATTTGAATCCCATTCAAGAAGCGCGTCGTAGTTTAAAATTCATAGTTTTACTTCAGAGTTTTTCCTTAAATGCGTACGTCTTGAGTCCGATTCGCAACTCATCATTGAGTTTTATCTACCCACAAGCTCTCTACACGAGCTTGCTCTTCAGGAATACTTGTTGTTGTTGTTGTAACCGCAAAAAATTCCCTAAATGCAGCTTCGGGGGATATTGCGGAAGTTACAGTCCTTGGCCGGATAAAAATCCGGGTCGTTCCGGTATAAAGACCCGAATGTCGCGCGGGAACTATTGGATTTTAGTCGGCTCTTACGACAGGCATGCCTTACCGCGGGTAAATTCGTGAAACCCTAACCCGCAGTGGTTCAGCCATAGTGTTCCTTGGAGGCGAAATATGGGAGCGTTTCCTCTTTACATTAAGTGTACAGCTACGAAAAGAAGGTCTACACCTTCCAAATTTCTAACATGACATTAATATGAATATTTTCCAATATTCCAGCAACTCAATTTCTTCGCTTAACTTAGTACCTTGAGCAAGCAAACATATTCCGCTGAGGCTACTAAGCCCCCAGTCTCATTTTAGACTTACTTTAATATCATAGCTTAGCTTGCATGCACAATAACTGTAAATCTTTAATTGAAATTAAAAAAAAAATATATAAAAAAAATATGAGAAACATAAGTAAAAGCGTAGGCTTATAGCGCTAGACATAAAGTTGATACTTCTGCGCGAAAAATAGGCTGTAGCAGAGAGAGAGAGAGAGAGAGAGAGTGGGAGAGAGAGAGAGTAATTGAATTAAAGCCACGTGCGAATGTGGTTACGACGTGGCGCTTTAAGTTGTTTTTATGTGTGCAGACACCAAGGGTAATTAAAAAAAAAATTTTTTTTTCCTTTTTAATTGTTTTTGTAGCGCATCTCTATCCTTAGGCAGCACAGCACTTCTTGCGGCACAAAGAGTAAAGTGTATTATTCGGAAAAATAGATAAAAATGTTCTCATAAATATATTTCTGAATCAAAATAAATCCAATTAAGTGCTTTGGCTTTGAATAAAAGCTATGGAGGTTAAGATTTTTGGTTAATAATAATAATAACAACAACAAGGATAATTTTAATATATAATAGCTTTTGTAGCGCGTACCTTTCAACCAGCAATATTGATATTTATAATTATATTACAATTCAGTAAACAACTAAATATTATTATTTTAAATTAATTTACTTTTATTTTTACCTTTTTTATATATTTTATTTTATATTTTATTTTATTTTTATTTTTTATATTCATTATATTATTTTATTTTATTTATTTTTTATTTTATTTTATAAGTTTAGCCAAAATAAACGCAAACAATTTTTTAAAGTTTTTTTTTAATAATTTTTCCCATGAAACTCCTTTACACTTTCACTTACAGCAGTGATATTTGAGGTGGAACGAGCAAAAAGATGTTGCAAAGGTCTCACAATATCTGTAGCCGTTCCGGTCTCCTAAAATTTCTTTGAAATTTTATTAATTGCTTGAGTAGTTGGACGATTATGTGCACCATAATGCACTCTTAAATAACGAAGAAACCTGGCCACGTTGGAATCATCATTTTTGCAGTAGATTTTAACAATTTTAACGTGCCGCGCGATTGTTAAACGATCCATTTTCATAAATGTCTGAAGTTTAGCATAAATAACACATATTTCGTTTGACAGTTAAGTTTGATAGTTGCCAAAGTACAGCCCTTCACTTTCGAAACCATTAAATGGATAACGCTTTATTAGATTTTATTTTATATATTTTTTCATATAATTTCATTTCACCCATATTTTAGTTTCCTTTTATTTTATTTTATTTTGTTAAAAAAAATTTTTTTTTCATTTAATTGATTTTATTTTATTTTATTTTTTTATTTTATTTTATTTTATTTATTTTTTTATTTGATTTTATTTTGTTTTGTTTTAATTAATATTTTTTTGATTTTGTTTTAAATTATTTTACATTATTTTATTTTATTTTCATTTTAATCTAATTCAATTTTTTAATTTTAATTTTATTTTATTTTTTTCAATTTCATTCTTTTTTGAATTTTTTTGTTTTATTTAATTTAATTTAATTTTATTTTATTTTGTTTTGTATTAGATTATTTTATTTTTGTTTATTGTATAATTTTTTATTTTTCATTTCTTATTTTATTCTTTTTTTTTATTCTAATTTTTGTTTTTATTTATTTTTATTTTTTATTTTTTCCTTGTTGCTTAATTTATTTAAAATTCCTCATGAGTCACGTATACGCCCTGTAGTACTGTTAATACTTTAATTATGAAAAGTAGTTTTCATTAATGCATGCATTATTATTATGAAACCATTCAATCAAATGCAACTAATAATACATATTTCAATTGTATTTATACACTTGCATACATATATACGCTTATATGACTGTAATGGCGCGTTAGCAAAACCTGAATGCTCATAACTAACAAAATATATTATGCCACTTGTAGTAGTTTACATCATGCATTATATTGTCAGTTGTTGTTGTTGTTGTTGTTGTTGAGTTAAAATGAGCATTGTCTCTGACACTGTTATTGTTTCCTTGACGTTGACGAATGAGCAAATAAATTCAGAAGGAGAGTGTTTGTGAATGTTACTGTACAGTAGAACTGTTGTGCGCACGGGCTGATCATTGCCGCACACACAGATGCGAAACACTCAACTCAAAAGAGAATGTAAGACAAAAAAAAAGAAGATATTTGAAAATATTATACAAATCAATTTGTTAAAAAAATACATTTTTAAATCAAGAAATATAGGAAAAAATTTCGAGCTTTTTTTTGGTGTTCGGTTCGAGTTATTTGGAAAACTTTTAAAAATCAATATGCCAAAAACTAATTTTTTCTCTTTATCATATATACTATATATCGTATGTATGTATGTATATATTTTGAATAAATACTATTACTATTTTTTTCTGTAATATTTTTTAATACAAAATCATTTCTCGTCCCAAGCTTACTTTCAATTCGCTTGGTGTCAAAAACCTTTACTCCAAGCCTGAAGGCATTCCTAGGCATACATATGTATATAATCTAATTAATTAAAACACAAACACTCTCTGATATATATGATATGTATATATGTATTTGATAATATTTTTTATATATTTGTTATTAAGTTGTTTTTTTTTTCACTATAATTTTCAATGATATTCTCAATACTCATTAATTTCTAATACTTTTAATAGCTAAACTCAATATTTCATTGAACTTCCACACTCTCCATGTATTACTCATGTAAGTCATCAAGATTCAACGAGGCGCACTTGTCTAATCGCAGATTGAAAGGTAAGCATTTGGTATAATTAACCAATTGCTAACTAATTAATTCACTCAATATTGCTTTTAACTGCTTTCAAACGGGTTTTTTTATAGAAAAGAAATTTTAAATGGAACTTGAATGCAAAAAAAAAAAGGAAAGTACATATTTATGCTTCTATAGAAACTCTGCTTGCCCTTTTAGCAATAGGGCGTTAGTTAGTCGTAATGTCGTTAATGATGAATTACTTCAGTCGAGTTGTGGGAAGCTGTTGAGATTGATAAAATAAATTGATAAAAAATAAATATGTGTGCATACTTATGTAGTTATGTTATATTTTCGTACTTGCAGGGTGAACACCTTATAAAAATTATAAAAAGATAATGTTTTATAAAATTTTAGTTAAGGATATTTACATGAAGATATACCGTAGAAGATGTAATGAAGTAAAGAGTCGTAATAATCGTCCACTTGTGCTCGCTATTCGTCGAATTGTTGAAATTTTCGTGCCTATATTTTCTTTACATAGTGTTCAAGTGCCAATATGGCAAAAACACCGATCGAAGTAATGAAAATATTGCTACCGTTCAGGCAAGTGTTGCGCTGAAGACTGCAATATGTCGATTCCGAGACGTTTTCAAGAATTGGCACTGTCTTAAACCACAATTTGGCGGATTTTAAGAAAGGATTTGGGCTTGCAACCATATAAAATTGTTCTCACTCAAGCACAGAAGCCATTGGGCTACCATAAACGTCGTGAATTTGCTGATTTTGCCTTGGAATAACTTGAAAAGGATAACGATTTTTTTTTTAAGAAAAAGATGATTTTCTCCATTGTGGCTCACTTTCTTCATCTGAATGGTGCGGTAAATAAACAGTCGATGATGGTGCGAAAAAAATCCACAAATTATGCATGAACAACCATAACAATCACCAAAATTGACAGTTTGGTGTGGTTTTTGGTCTGATGATCTGATCATCGGTTCATGAAGCTGGTAGCACCGTTACTTAATCAATGGAGAGCGCTATAGATCGATGGCTGAACTTTTTATGGCCACAATTGGAAGGAGAAGTTGCTCTAAACAAGAACTGGTTTCAAAAAGGCGGCGCTACGTGTCATACAGCACACGTGCAACAACCGAATTATTGCAAGAAAGATTTGGAGATTCCAGAAATTTCAAGAAATTGTGCCATTGAATGGCCTCCAAGAAGTTGTGATTTAACACCATTAGACCTACTTCTTGTGGAGGGTGATTTAAAGTCATTGGTCTTTAGCAATAAACCAGACTCTCTTCAAGCTTTAAAAGTCAATAATGAACGTGCTATTCAGTGACACTTGACGACGTGATTTAGTGCAAAAAAAGTGCTCAAAAATTGTGTTCAGCGAATTCGTTGCTGTGAAAGAAGTCGTGGAGGCCACGATATTGAATGATTTTATATTCAGAAAATAATTGTATCGATTTTACTTCAAATTAAAAAAAAAAAAAAACATTTGAATTTCCTTAACAATTTTTTTGTGTTTTTTTTTTAAGAAATCATATCACACTCATTGGAAAATCCCACATTAGAAATTAATGAGTATTGAGAATAGCTATGAAAATTATAGTAAAAAAAGCAAGTTAATAACATATACGACGACATATATATATACATATATCACAGAGGCCTGGAATACATAAAAGTATTATATTTAAATAAATATAGATCCCGAGGCAGTGTCCGGAAGCTCGTCATCAAGCCAAATTTTTGCTTCAAACTGTATTTTCTCTCTTCAAAGAGCAATATTTTAGCAACACGCGAAATTCCTTTTTAACCATTTTTTTTACAATAACAAAAGTTGCTTCACTCAAAATGCTATAATTCACAAACTAAAGATACGACAACTGTTTGACAGCTCATACACGCGTCTTTTGAAGGTTAGGGTTAAGTAAAAGTTATTAATTTCTTAATGCTAGTAGCGCCATCTATGTGTCGGGCCGCGGACTTTTCAATTGAGCTGTTATATATGTATGTACAAGGAATTTTAAATATCTCTATTGGCAATTAATTGCTCTAATCTGTGTTTAGTTTAACTGTGGTTAGTGTTTGAATGTCCTTTTTAATATGTTAAAATTTTTTTTTAATATTTGGCTCAGCTTTTCTACACGATTTTCCCACTTTTAAGTGAGTTAAATCAGTTTTTGGCATTTTTTAGATTAATTAAAAGCCCTTTTTTATATCGAGAGATTACAAAATTTATCGAAATTTAAATTTTGTTAAATTTCAAATATTTTTAAATTTTAAAATACATAATTTTTCGCACTTGTTCGAGGTCAATCTACAAAAAAAAAAAAAAAAAAAAAAAAATCAAAAAAAAAAATAAAAATTAATTAATAAATAAATAAAAAATAAAAAAATTCTCACTTTCGAATTCGTTTCCAATATTTGCTTTTTCACTACTTTGACCGCTGTCAGCTGCTCAACTCAATTAAGACTTACAACAACAACAATTACTAATACATGCATTTAGAAGCTTGTTATTGACATGTTCAACGTGAATAAAACTCAAAAGTGATTGGCACTCGTAATTTAGGTTAACAAAGCGGGAATCTTTTCTATGTAATTTTTTTTTTTTTTTTTTATTTTATTTTATTTTTTTTTTTTTTTTTTGTAAATAAAACTGAGTGATATTCAAACAGGATTTGCAGTCCCTAGAGGATTGCGCAGAGTTGAGATGAGGCAAATTACAAAAAAAAAGGATAAATAATATATTAGTAAGGTTTATTGGCATTAAATGCGAAGGCAACACTGCGTATGAGTAACTCAATGCTAGCCATATGTTCTCTACCCATACACCAAGGTATGAATATATATATATATATACATTTAAATTTTCTATAGAGCATAACAAGGTGGTTTTGCGATCATACAGCTTTTTTTTATTAAGATTTTGCATTCAAAAATAAATTTCTGTTTATTAAGTTTGAATTCTCTGAGAAATATTTTATTCACATTTTACTCTCTGTCAACAGAATTGATTTAAAAATAAATTTTTCCTATAAAACTTCATATTTTTAATAATTTATTTATTTTATTATTTCTATATATATGAAGAAAAGCTGCTTGCATTTTATTATTTATCATTCACATACAATTTTATCTCCCCCTCCCCCCCATTCGAGCTCTTTACTCACTTCTATGTATATCAAGCCCTTAGAAGAGCTTTGTTTTCATCCTTATTTATGAAATTCGCATTGCCAATGAACTCATATTAGCTTTACTTGAAGTTATAGTCACCTGCTGGGCCAAATAAGGCCCAAGGCAGGAAAGTCAGTGAAGGAAGTAGCAGAAATAACAATATATTTGCAAAGTTTTGTTCTAAAATTGGCTTGCATATGAGAAAACTTTGTAAGAAATTTTTTTTTAATGCATACTAAGAAACATATGCACTGGTGTAGGGGTTTACTTAACCATATGCAAGTAAGAATGGTCAAATGCACATGCAGCATGCTGGGCATGAAGAAAGTTTTACAGAAGGGTATTGCCTTTAAGTACGTTCACATGCGAGGTATGTTCGAAGGAAAAGCTGAATTTGGATTTTTCGCGGGCTGTGTGCATGCGATTATCAATATTTTGTTTGACTGTGGCATTTGGTGAGTCCACTTTGTCTCAAAAAATTGGTTATAAGCGGCACAAGTGTTTTACAGAAGGCCGAGAAGATGTTGATAACGTTGAGCGAGCGTCCTGGAGGTGCGACCACATCAAAAAGCGAA